>OX155892.1:45451888-46051888 GCA_944588485.1 Phosphuga atrata
ATTTTCAAATTAAATTATAATATTTTCAAATTAAAATAAATTATTTTCAAATTAAATTATATTATTTTCAAATTAAATTATATTATTTTCAAATTAACTTAAATTATTTTGAAATTAAATTATATTATTTTCAAATAAAATTATATTATTTTTAAATGAAATTAAATAATTTTCAAATAAAATTATATTATTTCCAAATTAAATTATATTATTTTCAAATTAAATTAAATTATTTTCAAATTAAATTATATTATTTTCAAATTAAAATAAATTTAAATTCAATTATATTATTTACAAATTAAATTAATTTCAAATTTAATTAAATTATTTTATTTTCAAATCAAATTATATTATTTTTAAATTCAATTAAATTATTTTTAAATTGAATGATATTATTTTTAAATTAAATTATACTATTTTCAAATTAAATTATATAATTTTCAAATTAAATTAAATTATTTTCCAATTAAAATCAATTATTTTCAAATTAAATAATATTATTTGCAAATTAAATTAACGTATTTTCAAATTAAATTAAATTTTTTCAAATTAAATTATACTATTTTCAAATAAAATTATAATATTTTCAAATTAATATAAATTATTTTCAAATTAAATTATATTATTTTTAAATTAAATTAAATTAAAATTTAATTATATTATTTAAAAATTAAATTAATTTCAAATTTAATTAAATTATTTTGAAATTAAACTATATTATTTTCAAGTTAAATTATATTATTTTCAAATTAAATTAAATTATTTTTAAATAAAATTATATTATTTTGAAATTAAGTTAAATTATTTTCAAAATAAATTAAATTATTTTCAAATTAAATAAAATTATTTTTCAGTTAAATTATCTTATTTTCAAGTGAAATTATATTATTTTTAAATTAAATTAAATTATTTTCAAATTAAATGACATTATTTTCAAATTAAATTAAATTATTTTCAAATTAAATTAAATAATTTTCAAATAAAATTATATATATATTTTTATGTTTTGAAATTAAATTATTTTAAAAAAAAATTAAATTATTTGCAAATTAAATAAAATAATTTTCAAATTAAATAATATTATTTTCAAGTTGAATTAAATTAATTTCAAATTAAATTAAATTATTTTGAAATTAAATTATATTATTTTCAAATTAAATTATATTATTTTCAAATTAAACTATATTATTTTCAAATTAAATTATATTATTTTCAAATTAAATTATAATATTTTCAAATTAAAATAAATTATTTTCAAATTAAATTATATTATTTTCAATTTAAATTATTTTCAAATTAAATTAAATTATTTGCAAATTAAATTAAATTATTTCCAAATTAAATTATATTATTTTCAAATAAAATTATTTTTAAATAAAATTAAATTGTTTTTAAATTAAATTATACTATTTTCAAATTAAATTAAATTATTTTCAAATTAAATTATTTTAATTTATTTTCAAATTAAAATAATATTATGTTCAAAGTAAATTATATTTTCAAATTAAATTATTTTCAAATTAAATTAAATTATTTTCAAATTAAATTAAATAATTTTCAAATAAAATTATATTATTTTCTAATTAAATTATATTATTTCCAAATTAAATTATATTATTTTTAAATTAAATTAAATTATTTTCAAATTAAATTAAATTATTTTCAAATTCAATTAAATTAAAATATTTTCAAATTAAATTAAATTATTTTCATATTTAATTAAATTATTTTTAAATAAAATTATTTTCCAATTAAATTAAATTATTTTTAAATTTAATTAAATTGAATTATTTTTAAATTAAATTAAATTATTTTCAAATTAAATTAAATTATTTTCAAAATAAATTAAATTACTTTAAAATTAAATTAAATTATTTTTAAAATTAATTAAATTAAATTAAATTACTTTTTAATTTAATAGTTTTAAATTATTTTCAAATTATATTAAATTATTTTCAAATTAAATTAAATTATTTTTATATTTAATTAAATTAAATTATTTTCAAATTAAATCAAATTATTTTCAAATTAAATTACTTTTAAATTAAATTAAATTATTTAAATATTAAATTAAATTATTTTCAAATTTAATTAAATTAAATTATTTTCAAATTAAATTAAAAAATTTTCAAATTAAATTAAATTATTTTCAAATTAAATTAAATTATTTTTAAATTTAATTAAGTTAAATTATTTTCAAATTAAATTAAATATTTTTAAATTAAAATAAATTATTTTCAAATTAAATTAAGTTATTTTTGAATTAAATTAAATTATTTTTAAATTTAAATAAATTAAATTATTTTCAAATTAACTTAAATTATTTTTAAATTAAATTTAATTATTTTCATATTTATTAAATTATTTTTAAATTTAATTAAATTAATTAAAAATTAAAATAAATTATTTTTAAATTTAATTAAATTTAGTAATTTTCAAATTATTTTCAAATTAAATCAAATTCTTTTTAAATTTAGTTAAAATAAAATTGTTAAATTATTTTAAAATTAAATTAAATTATTTTTAGTTAATTAAATTAAATTATTTTTAAATTATATTAACATATTTTCAAAATAAAATAAAATTTAATTTAATTAAATTAAAAAAAATTCAAATTAAATTAAATTATTTTCAAATTAAATTAAATTATTTTTAAATTTATTTAAGTTAAATAATTTTCAAATTAAATTAAATTATTTTCAAACTAAATTAAATTATTTTCAAATTAAATTAAATTAATTTCAAAATGAATTAAATTATTTCCAAATTAAATTAAATTATTTTTAAATTCAATTAAATTATATTATTTTCAAATTAAATTTAATTATTTTCAAATTAAATTAAATTATTTCTATATTAAATTGAATTAAATTATTTTGAAATTAAATTAAATTATTTTGAAATTAAATTAAATTATTTTTAAATTAAATTAAATGAAATTATTTTGAAATTTAAATAAATTAAATTATTTTTAAATTAAATTATATTATTTTCAAATTAAATTATATTATTTTTAAATTAAATTTAATTACTTTCAAATTAAATTAAATTATTTTCAAATTACAATAAATTAGTTTTAGATTTAATTAAATTAAATTATTTTCAAATTAAATTAAATTATTTTCAAAATAAATTAAATTACTTTAAAATTAAATTAAATTATTTTTAAATTAAATTAAATTATTTTCAAATTAAACAATTTTTTTTTAAATTTAATTAAATTAAATTATTTTCAAATTAAATAAAATTGTTTTCAAATTAAATTATATTATTTTCAAACTAAATTATATTATTTTTAAATTAAATTATATTATTTTCAAATTAAATTATATTATTTTTAAATTAAATTTAATTACTTTCAAATTAAATTATATTATTTTCAAATTATATAAAATTCAAATTTAATTATATTATTTACAAATTAAATTATATTATTTTGAAATTAAATTATATTATTTTCAAATTAAATTATATTATTCTCAATATAAATTAAATTATTTTCAAATTAAGTTATATTATTTTGAAATTAAATTATATTATTTTCAAATTAAATTAAATTAATTTTAGATTCAATTAGTTTCAAATGAAATTAAATTATTTTTAAATTAAATTATATTATTTTCAAATTAAATTATATTATTTTCAAATTAAAAAATTTTTTTTTCAAATTAAATTATTTTCAAATTATACTAAATTATTTTCAAATTATGTAAAATTGTTTTCAAATTAAATTATATCATTTTCAAACTAAATTATATTATTTTTAAATTAAATTATATTATTTACAAATTAAATTATATTTTTTTGAAATTAAATTATATTATTTTCAAATTAAATTATATTATTCTCAATATAAATTAAATTATTTTCAAAGTAAGTTATATTATTTTCAAATTAAATTAATTTGAAATTAAATTATATTATTTTCAAATTAAATTATATTATTTTCAAATAAAATTAAATTAAATTTCTTTCAAATTAAATTATATTATGTTCATAATAAATTAAATAATTTTCAAATTAAATTATATTATTTTTAAATTAAATTAAATTATTTTCAAATTAAATTATATTATTTTCAAAATAATTAATATTATTTTCAAATTAAATTATAATATTTTCAGATTCAATTAGTTTCAAATTAAATTATATTATATTCAAATTAAATTAAATTATTTTCAAATTATATTAAATTATTTCTAAATTTAATTAAATTAATTTTTTTTTTAATATAAATAAATTAAGTTATTTTCAAATTAAATAAAATTATTTTCAAATTAAATTAACTTATTTTAAAATTAAATTAAATTATTTTCAAATTAAATTATTTTTAAATTAAAATATATAATTTTTAAATTAAATTATTTTTAAACTAAATTATTTTTAAATTAAAATAAATTATTTTCAAATTAAATTTAATTATTTTTAAATTTAATTAAAATAAATTGTTTTCAAATTAAGTTTTTAAATTACATTAATTATTTTTCAAAAAAATTAAATTAATTTTTTTTTTTAATAATATTAATTATATATTTATAATTTAAATTATTATAAAAAATAATTTAAATTATTTTTAATTTAAATTATTTTATTTTCAAATTAAATTAAATTTTTTTTAATTAAATTAAATTATTTTCAAATTAAATTATATTATTTACATATTAAATTAAATTATTTTTAAATTAAATTATATTATTTTCAAATTAAATTAATTTATTTTAAAATTAAATGTATATATTTTCAAATGTAATTAAATTATTTTTAAATTAAATTATTTTTAAATTTAATTAAATTATTGTCAAATTAAAATAAATTATTTTCAAATGAAATTAAATAACTTTTAAATTAAATTAAATTATTTTTAAAATAAAATAAATTACTTTAAAATTAAATTAAATTATATTTAAATTAAATTAAATTATTTTCAAATTAAATTAAATTATTTTGAAATTTAATTAAATTAAAATATTTTCAAATTAAAATAAATTATTTTCATTTTTAATTAAATTATTTTTATATTAAATTAAATTAAATTATTTTCCAATTAAATTAAATTGTTTCTAAATTTAATTAAATTAAATTATTTTTAAATTAAAATAAATTATTTTCATATTAAATTATATTATTTTCATAATAAATTATTTTGAAATTAAATTATATTATTTTGAAATTAAATTAAATTAAATTATTTTGAAATTAAATTAAATTATTTTGAAATTAAGATAAATTATTTTGAAATTTAATAAAATTATTTTGAAATTAAATTAATTTATTTTCAAATTAAATTAAACTATATTTATAATAAACTATATTATTTTCAAATTAAATTAAATTATTTTAAAATTAAATTATATTATTTTCAACTTTAATTATATTATTTTCAAATAAAATTATATTATTTTCAAATTAAAATAAATTTTTTTCAAAATAAATTATATTAGTTTAAAATTAAATTATATTTTTTTCAAATTAAATTATATTATTTTCAAATAAAATTATATTATTTTCAAATTAAATTAAATTATTTTTATAATGAATTATATTATTTTTAAATTAAATTAAATTGTTTTCAAATTAATTTAAATTATTTTCAAATTAAATTATTTTATTTTTAAATTATATTAAATTATTTTTAAATTAAATTATATTATTTTCAAATTAAATTTAATTATTTTTATAATGAATTATATTATTTTCAAATTAAATTAAATTATTTTTAAAATGAATTATATTATATTTAAATTAAATTAAAATATTTTCAAATTAAATTAAATTTTTTTTAAAATGAATTATATTATTTTCAAATTAAACTATTTTGTTTTTAAATTAAATTATATTGTTTTTAAATTAAATTATATTATTTTCAAATTAAATTATATTATTTTCAAATTAAAGTAAATTATTTTCAAATTAAATTAAATTATTTTCAAATTAAATTGAAATATTTCCAAACAAATCTATATTATTTTCAAATTAAATTATATTATTTTTAAATTAAATTTTATTAATTTTAAATTAAATTATATTATTTTTAAATTAAATTATATTATCTTCAAATTAAATTATATTATTTTCAAATTAAATTTAATTATTTTCAAATTAAATTATACTATTTTCAAATTAAATTAAATTATTTTCAAATTAAATTATATTATTTTCAAATTAAATTATTTTAAAATAAAATATATTATTTTCAAAATAAATTAAATTATTTTTAAATTAAATTATTTTCAAATTAAATTAAACTATTTTTAAAATGAATTATATTTATTTCAAATTAAATCAAATTATTTTAAAATTAAATTATATTATTTTCAAATTAAATTCAAATTTAATTATATAATTTACAAATTAAATTACATTATTTTCAAATTAAATTAAATTATTTTTAAATTAAATTATATTATTTTCAAATTAAATTATATTATTTTCAAATTAAATTATATTATTTTCAAATTAAATAAAATTGTTTTCAAATTAAATTATTTTATTTTCAAACTAAATTATATTATTTTTAAATTAAATTATATTATTTTCAAATTAAATTATATTATTTTTAAATTAAATTTAATTACTTTCAAATTAAATTATATTATTTTCAAATTATATAAAATTCAAATTTAATTATATTATTTACAAATTAAATTATATTATTTTGAAATTAAATTATATTATTTTCAAATTAAATTATATTATTCTCAATATAAATTAAATTATTTTCAAATTAAGTTATATTATTTTCAAATTAAATTATATTATTTTCAAATTAAATTAAATTAATTTTAGATTCAATTAGTTTCAAATGAAATTAAATTATTTTTAAATTAAATTATATTATTTTCAAATTAAATTAAATTGTTTTCAAATTAAATTATATCATTTTCAAACCAAATTATATTATTTTTAAATTAAATTATATTATTTACAAATTAAATTATATTATTTTGAAATTAAATTATATTATTTTGAAATTAAATTATATTATTTTGAAATTAAATTATATTATTTTCAAATTAAATTAAATTATTTTCAAATTATATTAAATTATTTCTAAATTTAATTAAATTAAATTATTTTTTAATTTAAATAAATTAAGGTATTTTCAAATTAAATAAAATTATTTCAAATTAAATTAAATTATTTTGAAATTAAATTATTTTCAAATTAAATTATTTTATAATTAAAATATATAATTTTTAAATTAAATTATTTTTAAACTAAATTATTTTTAAATTAAAATAAATTATTTTCAAATTAAATTGAATTATTTTTAAATTTAATTAAAATAAATTGTTTTCAAATTAAGTTTTCAAATTACATTAATTATTTTTTCAAAAAAATTAAATTAATTTTTTTTTTTTTAATAATATTAATTATTAAAAAAATTAAATTTTAAATTTTCAAAAATAAATTGATTCATTTTCATCTTTATATAAATTATTTTGAAATTAAAATAAATTATTTTCAAATTAAATTAAATTATTTTTAAATTTAATTAAATTAAATTAATTTCAAATCAAATTAAAATATTTTCAAAATAAATTAAATTATTTTGAATTTAAATTAAATTATTTTGTTAAATTTCAAAATAATTTAATTTAAATTATTTTAAAATTGAATTAAATTATTTTTAAACAAAATTAATTTATTTTTAAATTTAATTACTTTAAGGTATTTTCAAATAAAATTAAATTATTTTCAAATTAAATTAAGTTACTTTCAAATTAAATTAAATTATTTTTAAATTAAATTGTTTTTAAATTAAACTTTTTTTTTAATTCAGTTAAATTAAATTATTTTCAAATTAAATTAAATTATTTTCAAATTAAAATTAAATTATTTTTATATTAAATTAAATTAAATTATTTTCAAATCAAACCAAATTATTTTCAAATTAAATTAAAATATTTTTAAATTAAATTAAATTATTTAAATATTAAATTAAATTATTTTTAAATTTAATTAAATTAAAATATTTTCAAATTAAATTAGATTATTTTCAAATTAAATTAAATTATTTTTAAATTTAATTAAACTAAATTATTTACAAAATAAACTAAATTATTTTCAAACTAAATTAAATTATTTTCAAATTAAATTAAATTATTTTCAAAATAAATTAAAATATTTCCAAATTAAATTAAATTATTTTTAAGTTTAATTAAAAAAAATATTTTCAAATTAAATTAAATTAATTTAAAATTAAATTAAATTATTTAGTAAATTAAATTAAATTATTTTCAAATAAAATTAAAATATTTTTAAATAAAATAAAATTATTTTTAAATAAAATAAAATTATTTTCAAATTAAAATCAGTTATTTTCATATTAAATTAAATTATTTTTAAAGTTAATTAAGTTAAATAATTTTCAAAATAAATTAAATTATTTTTAAATTTATTTAAATAATTCTCAAATTTAATTAACTTAATTTTAAATTCAATTGAATTAAATTATTTTCGAATTAAATTAAATTATTTTTAAATTGAATTAAATTATTTTTATATTAAATTAAATTATTTTCAAATTAACAAATTATTTTCAAATGAAATTAATTTATTATTTAATTAAATTAAATAATTTAAATATTAAATTAAATTATTTTCAAATTTAATTAAATTAAATTATTTTCAAATTAAATTAAATATTGTTCAAATTAACTTAAATTATTTTCAAATTAATTAAAATTACTTTCAAATTTAATTAAGTTAAATTATTTACAAATTAAATTAAATTATTTTAAAACTAAATTAAATTATTTACAAATTAAATTAAATTATTTTTAAATTTAATTAAATTGAATTATTTACAAATCAAATTAAATTATTTTCAAACTAAATTAAATTATTTTAAAATTAAAATAAATTATTTTCAAATTTAATTAAATTAAATTATTTACAAATTAAATTAAATTATTTTCAAAATAAATTAAATTATTTTTAAATTAAATCAAATTATTTTCAAATTAAATTAAATTACTTATAAATTAAATTAAATTATTTAAATATTAAATGTAATTATTTTCAAATTTAATTAAATTAAATTATTTTCAAATTAAATTAAAAAAATTTCAAATTAAATTAAATTATTTTCAAATTAAATTAAATTATTTTTAAATTCAATTAAATTATATTATTTTCAAATTAAATTTAGTTATTTTCAAATTAAATTAAATAATTTTTATATTAAATTGAATTAAATTATTTTGAAATTAAATTAAATTATTTTGAAATTAAATTAAATTATTTTTAAATTAAATTAAATTATTTTGAAATTTAAATAAATTAAATCATTTTTAAATTTAATTAAACTACTTTTTAACTAAATTAAATTAGTTTCAAATTTAATTTATTTAAATTATTTTCAAATTATATTAAATTATTTTCAAATTAAATTAAATTATATTTAAATTAAATTAAATTAAATTATTTTCAAATTAAATTAAATTATTTTCAAATTTAATTAAATTAAATTATTTTCAAATAAAATTAAATTATTTTCAAATTAAATTTAATTAATTTCAAATTAAATTATTTTCAAATTGCATTAAATTAGTTTTAGATTTAATTAAATTAAATTATTTTCAAATTAAATTAATTTATTTTCAAAGTAAATTAAATTACTTTAAAATAAAATTAAATTTTTTTCAAATTAAACAAATTTTTTTTTAAATTTAATTAAATTAAATTATTTTCAAATTTAATTAAATTAAATTATTTTCAAATGAAATTAAAATATTTTCAAATTAAATTAAATTATTTTCAAATTAAATTAAAATAAATTAAATTATTTTGAAATTTAAATAAATTAAATTATTTTTAAATTTAATTAAATTACTTTTTAACTAAATTAAATTAGTTTAAAATTTAATTAATTTAAATTATTTTCAAATTATATTAAATTATTTTCAAATTAAATTAAATTATATTTAAATTAAATTAAATTTAATTATTTTCAAATTAAATTAAATTATTTTCAAATTTAATTAAATTAAATTATTTTCGAATTAAATTAAATTATTTTCAAATTAAATTTAATTGATTTCAAATTAAATTATTTTCAAATTACTTTAAATTAGTTTTAGATTTAATTAAATTAAATTATTTTCAAATTAAATTAATTTATTTTCAAAGTAAATTAAATTACTTTAAAATAAAATTAAATTATTTTCAAATTAAACAATTTTTTTTTTAAATTTAATTAAATTAAATTATTTTCAAAAAAAATTAAATTATTTTCAAATTAAATTAAATTATTTTCAAATTAATTAAATTATTTTGAAATTTAATTAAATTAAATTATTTCCAAATTAAATTAAATTATTTTTAAATTCAATTAAATTATATTATTTTCAAATTAAATTTAATTATTCTCAAACTAAATTTAATTATTTTTATATTAAATTGAATTAAATTATTTTGAAATTAAATTAAATTATTTTGTAATTAAATTAAATTATTTTTAAATTAAATTAAATTAAATTATTTTGAACTTTAGATAAATTAAATTATTTTTAAATTTAATTAAATTATTTTCAAATTAAATTAAATTATTTTTAAATTTAATTAAATTATTTTTTTACTAAATTAAATTATTTTCAAATTTAATTAATTTAAATTATTTTCAAATTATATTAAATTATATTTAAATTAAATTAAATTAAATTATTTTCAAATAAAATTAAAGTATTTTCAAAATAAATTAAATTATTTCCAAATTAAATTAAATTATTTTCAAATTTAATTAAATTAAATTATTTTGAAATTAAATTAAATTATTTTGAAATTAAATTAAATTATTTTCAAATTAAATTAAATTATTTTTAAATTAAATTAAATTAAATTATTTTGAAATTTAAATAAATTAAATTATTTTTAAATTTAATTAAATTACTTTTTAACTAAATTAAATTAGTTTAAAATTTAATTAATTTAAATTATTTTCAAATTATATTAAATTATTTTCAAATTAAATTAAATTATATTTAACTTAAATTAAATTTAATTATTTTCAAAATAAATTAAATTATTTTCAAATTTAATTAAATTAAATTATTTTCGAATTAAATTAAATTATTTTTAATTTTAATTAAATTAAATTATTTGCAAATTAAATTAAATTATTTTCAAATTAAATTAAATTATTTTCAAATTAAATTTAATTGATTTCAAATTAAATTAAATTATTTTCAAATTACATTAAATTTGTTTTAAATATAATTAAATTAAATTATTTTCAAATTAAATTAAAATATTTTCAAAATAAATTTAATTGATTTCAAATAAAATTATTTTCAAATTACATTAAATTAGTTTTAGATTTAATTAAATTAAATTATTTTCAAATTAAATTAATTTATTTTCAAAGTAAATTAAATTACTTTAAAATAAAATTAAATTATTTTCAAATTAAACAATTTTTTTTTTAAATTTAATTAAATTAAATTATTTTCAAAAAAAATTAAATTATTTTCAAATTAAAATAATTTTATTTTAAATTAAATTTTAAAAAATTTAAATTAAATTAAATTATTTTCAAATTAAATTAAATTATTTTTAAATTAAATTAAATTATTTTCAAATTGAATTAATTTTTTTTTAAATTTAAATAAATTAAATTATTTTCAAATTAACTTAAATTATTTTTAAATTAAATTTAATTATTTTCATAATAAATTAAAATATTTTTAAATTTAATTAAATTATTTTCAAATTAAATTTAATTATTTTTAAATTAAATTAAATTAAATTATTTTGAAATTTAAATAAATTAAATTATTTTTAAATTTAATTAAATTACTTTTTAACTAAATTAAATTAGTTTAAAATTTAATTAATTTAAATTATTTTCAAATTATATTAAATTATTTTCAAATTAAATTAAATTATATTTAAATTAAATTAAATTTAATTATTTTCAAATTAAATTAAATTATTTTCAAATTAAATTTAATTGATTTCAAATTAAATTATTTTCAAATTACATTAAATTAGTTTTAGATTTAATTAAATTAAATTATTTTCAAATTAAATTAATTTATTTTCAAAGTAAATTTAATTGATTTCAAATTAAATTAAATTATTTTCAAATTACATTAAATTTGTTTTAAATATAATTAAATTAAATTATTTTCAAATTAAATTAAATTATTTTCAAAATAAATTTAATTGATTTCAAATAAAATTATTTTCAAATTACATTAAATTAGTTTTAGATTTAATTAAATTAAATTATTTTCAAATTAAATTAATTTATTTTCAAAGTAAATTAAATTACTTTAAAATAAAATTAAATTATTTTCAAATTAAACAATTTTTTTTTTAAATTTAATTAAATTAAATTATTTTCAAAAAAAATTAAATTATTTTCAAATTAAAATAATTTTATTTTAAATTAAATTTAAAAAAATTTAAATTAAATTAAATTATTTTCAAATTAAATTAAATTATTTTTAAATTAAATTAAATTATTTTCAAATTGAATTATTTTTTTTTTAAATTTAAATAAATTAAATTATTTTCAAATTAACTTAAATTATTTTTAAATTAAATTTAATTATTTTCATAATAAATTAAAATATTTTTAAATTTAATTAAATTATTTTCAAATTAAATTTAATTATTTTTAAATTAAATTAAATTATTTTGAAATTTAAATAAATTAAATTATTTTTAAATTTAATTAAATTACTTTTTAACTAAATTAAATTAGTTTAAAATTTAATTAATTTAAATTATTTTCAAATTATATTAAATTATTTTCAAGTTAAATTAAATTATATTTAAATTAAATTAAATTTAATTATTTTCAAATTAAATTAAATTATTTTCAAATTAAATTTAATTGATTTCAAATTAAATTATTTTCAAATTACATTAAATTAGTTTTAGATTTAATTAAATTAAATTATTTTCAAATTAAATTAATTTATTTTCAAAGTAAATTAAATTACTTTAAAATAAAATTAAATTATTTTCAAATTAAACAATTTTTTTTTAAATTTAATTAAATTAAATTATTTTCAAAAAAAATTAAATTATTTTCAAATTAAAATAATTTTATTTTAAATTAAATTAAAAAAATTTCAAATTAAATTAAATTATTTTCAAATTAAAATAAATTATTTTTAAATTTAATTAGATTTAGTAATTTTAAAATTATTTTAAAATTAAATAAAATTCTTTTTAAATTTAATTAAAATAAATTGTTAAATTATTTTAAAATTAAATTAAATTATTTTTAAATTAAATTAAAATATTTTTAAAGTTAATTAAATTAAATTATTTTTAAATTAAATTATTTTCAAATTTAATTAAGGTATTTTTAAATTAAATTAAATTATTTTTAAATTATATTAAATTATTTTCAAAATAAAATAAATTACTTTCAAATAAAAATAAATTATTTTTAATTTTAATTAAATTAAATTATTTGCAAATTAAATTAAATTATTTTCAAATTAAATTAAATTATTTTCAAATTAAATTTAATTGATTTCAAATTAAATTAAATTATTTTCAAATTACATTAAATTTGTTTTAAATATTAATTTAATTTAATTTGAAAATAATATAATTTAATTTGAAAATAATATAATTTAATTTAAAAATAATAATTTAATTCAGTAAGTTTCAAATTAATTTAATCTAATTTGAAAATAATTTAATTTAATTTGAAAATAATTTTGTTTAATTTGAAAATAATTTAATTTGATTTAATTTAAAAATAATTTAATTTAATTTTTAAGTAATTAAAATATTTTCAAATTAAATTAAATTTTTTTTAAAATGAATTATATTATTTTCAAATTAAACTATATTGTTTTTAAATGAAATTATATTATTTTTAAATTAAATTATATTATTTACAAATTAAATTATATTATTTTGAAATTAAATTATATTATTTTCAAAATAAATTATATTATTTTCAAATTAAATTATATTAATTTTAAATTAAATTATATTATTTTCAAATTTAATTATATTATTTTTAAATTAAATTTAATTACTTTCAAATTAAATTATATTATTTTCAAATTAAATTATATTATTTTCAAATTAAATTAATTTAAAATTAAATTATATTATTTTCAAATTAAATTATATTATTTTCAAACTAAATTATATTAATTTTAAATTAAATTATATTATTTTCAAATTAAATTATATTATTTTTAAATTAAATTTAATTACTTTCAAATTAAATTATATTATTTTCAAATTAAATTATATTATTTTCAAATTAAATTAAATTTTTTTCAAATTAAATTATTTTCAAATTATACTAAATTATTTTCAAATTAAATAAAATTGTTTTCAAATTAAATTATATCATTTTCACACTAAATTATATTATTTTTAAATTAAATTATATTATTTACAAATTAAATTATATTTTTTTGAAATTAAATTATATTATTTTCAAATTAAATTATATTATTCTCAATATAAATTAAATTATTTTCAAATTAAGTTATATTATTTTCAAATTAAATTAATTTAAAATTAAATTATATTATTTTCAAATTAAATTATATTATTTTCAATTAAAATTAAATTAAATTTCTTTCAAATTAAATTATATTATGTTCATAATAAATTAAATAATTTTCAAATTAAATTATATTATTTTTAAATTAAATTAAATTATTTTCAAATTAATTTATTTTTAAATTAAAATATATAATTTTTAAATTAAATTATTTTTAAACTAAATTGTTTTTAAATTAAAATAAATTATTTTCAAATTAAATTGAATTATTTTTAAATTTAATTAAAATAAATTGTTTTCAAATTAAGTTTTCAAATTACATTAATTATTTTTTCAAAAAAATTAAATTAATTTTTTTTTTTAATAATTTTAATTATATATTTATAATTTAAATTATTATAAAAAATAATTTAAATTTTTTTTAATTTAAATTATTTTATTTTCAAATTAAATTAAATTTTTTATTTAATTAAATTAAATTATTTTCAAATTAAATTATATTATTTACATATTAAATTAAATTATTTTTAAATTAAATTATATTATTTTCAAATTAAATTAATTTATTTTAAAATTAAATGTATATATTTTCAAATGTAATTAAATTATTTTTAAATTAAATTATTTTTAAATTTAATTAAATCATTGTCAAATTAAAATAAATTATTTTCAAATTAAATTAAATAACTTTTAAATTAAATTAAATTATTTTTAAAATAAAATACATTTCTTTAAAATTAAATTAAATTATATTTAAGTTAAATTAAGTTAAATTATTTTCAAAATAAATTAAATTATTCTGAAATTAAATTAAATTATTTTGAAAATAAATAAAATTATTTTCAAATTAAATTATATTATTTTCAAATTAAATTATATTATTTTCATACTAAATTATTTTCAAATTAAATTATATTATTTTCAAATTAAATTAAATTATTTTCAAAATAAATTAAATTATTTTTAAATTAAATTAAATTATTTTCAACTTAAATTAAATTATTTTTAAATTAAAAAAATTATTTTTAAATTTAATTAAAAAAAAATATTTTCAAATTAAATTAAATTAATTTAAAATTAAATAAAATTATTTTGAAATTAAGATAATATATTTTGAAATTTAATAAAATTAATTTGAAATTAAATTACATTATTTTCAAATAAAATTAAAATATTTTCAAATTAAATTAAATTATTTTTAAATTTAATTAAAATAAATTATTTTAAAATCGAATTACATTATTTTCAAATTAAATTAACTTATTTTTAAATTAAATTAAATTATTTTTACATTAAGTTTTTTAAATTATTTTTTAGCTTAATTAAATTAAATTATTTTAAAAATACATTAAATTATTTTGAAATTAAATTACATTTTTTTGAAATTAAATTAAAATATTTTTAAATTTAGTTTAATTATTTTTAAAAATAAATTAAATTATTTTCATATTTAATTAAATTATTTTTCAATTAAATAAATTTTTTTTCAAATTAAATTAAATTATTTTTAAATTTAATTGAATTAAATTATTTTTAAATTATATTATATTATTTTCAAATTAAATTAAATTATTTTTAAAATTAATTAAATTATATTATTTTTAAATTAAATTAAATTATTTTCAAATTAAATAAAATTATTTTTAAAATTAATCAAATTAAATTATATTATTTTCCTATTAAATTATATCATTTTCAAATAAAATTATTTTCAAATTAAATTAAATTATTTCCAAATTAAATTAAATTATTTTCAACTTAAAAAAAAATATTTTTAAATTTCATTAAATTAAATTATTTTCAAATTAAAATAAATTATTTTAAAATTTAATTAAATTATTTTTAAATTTAATTAAATTAAATTATTTTTCAATTAAATAAATTTTTTTTCAAATTAAATTAAATTATTTTTAAATTTAATTAAAATAAATTACTTTTAAATTAAATTATATTATTTTCAAATTAAATTAAATTATTTTTAAAATTAATTAAATTAAATTATTTTTAAATTAAATAAAATTATTTTCAAATTAAATAAAATTATTTTTAAATTTAATTAAATTATTTTCAAATTAAATTAAATTATTTCCAAATTAAATTAAAATATTTTCAACCTAAATTAAATTATTTTTAAATTTAATTAAAAAAAATTATTTTTAAATTAACTTAAATTAAAATTAAATTAAATTATTTTCAAATTAAAATAAGTTATTTTAAAATTTAATTAAATTATTTTGAAATTTAATTAAATTATTTTGAATTAAATTAAATTATTTTCAAATTAAATTAAAATATTTTTAAATTGAATTAAATTATTTTTAAATTTAATTAAAAGAAATTATTTTAAAATTAAATTACATTATTTTCAAATTAAATTAATGAATTTTTAATTAAATTAAATTATTTTGAAATTAAATTAAATCATTCTCAAATTAAGATAAATAACTTTCAAATTAAAATAAATTATTTTTAAGCTTAATTAAATTAAATTATTTTTAAAATAAATTAAATTATTTTGAAATTGAATTACATTATTTTAAAATTAAATTAAAATATTTTTAAATTTAATTTAATTATTTTCAAAAATAAATTAAATTTTTTTCATGTTTAACTAAATTATTTTTAAATTAAATTATATTGATTTCAAATTAAATTAAATTATTTTTAAATTTAATTAAATTAAATTATTTTTAATTTAAATTAAATTATTTTCAAATTAAATTAAATTATTTTCAAAATAAATTAAATTCTTTTCAACTTAAATTAAATTATATTGAAATTTCTTTAAATTGTTTTTAAATTAAACTTTTTTTTAATTTAGTTAAATTAAATTATTTTCAAATTAAATTAAATTATTTTCAAATTAAAATTAAATTATTTTTATATTAAATTAAATTAAATTATTTTCAAATCAAACCAAATTATTTTCAAATTAAATTAAAATATTTTGAAATTAAATTAAATTATTTAAATATTAAATTAAATTATTTTTAAATTTAATTTAATTATTTTCAAAAATAAATTAATTTTTTTTCATGTTTAACTAAATTATTTTTAAATTAAATTATATTAATTTCAAATTAAATTAAATTATTTTTAAATTTAATTAAATTAAATTATTTTTAATTTAAATTAAATTATTTTCAAATTAAATTAAATTATTTTCTAAATAAATTAAATTCTTTTCAACTTTAATTAAATTATTTTGAAATTTATTTAAATTGTTTTTAAATTAAACTTTTCTTTAATTTAGTTAAATTAAATTATTTTCCAATTAAATTAAATTATTTTCAACTTAAAATTAAATTATTTTTATATTAAATTAAATTAAATTATTTTCAAATCAAACCAAATTATTTTCAAATTAAATTAAAATATTTTCAAATTAAATTAGATTATTTTCAAATTAAATTAAATTATTTTTAAATTTAATTATACTAAATTATTTACAAAATAAATTAAATTATTTTCAAACTAAATTAAATTATTTTCAAATTAAATTAAATTATTTTCAAAATAAATTAAAATATTTCCAAATTAAATTAAACTAATTTTAAATTTAACTAAAAAAAAATATTTTCAAATTAAATTAAATTAACTGAAAATTAAATTAAATTATTTAGTAAATTAAATTAAATTATTTTCAAATAAAATTAAAATATGTTCAAATAAAATTAAATTATTTTTAAATAAAATTAAATTATTTTCAAATTAAAATCAGTTATTTTCATATTAAATTAAATTATTTTTAAAGTTAATTAAGTTAAATTATTTTCAAAATAAATTAAATTATTTTTAAATTTAATTAAATAATTTTCAAATTTAATTAACTTAATTTTAAATTCAATTGAATTAAATTATTTTCAAATTATTTTAAATTATTTTTAAATTGAATTAAATTATTTTTAAATTAAATTAAATTATTTTCAACATTAATTAAATTAAATTATTTTCAAATTAAATTAAATTAAAATTATTATTAAAATTAAAATAAATTATTTTCAAATTAAATTAAATTATTTTTAAATTTAAAAAAATTAAATTATTTTGAAAATAAAATTAAATTATTTTTAAAATAAATTTATAAACTTTCAAGTTTAATTATTTCTAAATTAAATTAACTTATTTTGAAATTAAATTAAGTTATTTTCAAACTAAATTAATTTATTTTTAAATTAAATTAAATTATTTTTATATTAAATTAAATTAAATTATTTTTAAATTAAATTAAATTATTTTGAAATTAAATTAAATTATTTTTAAATAAAATAAAATTATTTTTAAATTTAAATAAATTAAATTATTTTTAAATTAAATTATATTATTTAAATAATAAATTAAATTATTTTCAAATTTAATTAAATTAAATTATTTTCAAATTAAATTAAATTATTTTCAAAGCAAATTAAATTATTTTCAAATATAATTTTTTAAATTATTTTCAAATTATATAATATTATTTTCAAATTAAATTAAATTATATTTGAATTAAATTAAATTATTTTCAAATTAAATTAAATTATTTTCAAATTTAATTAAATTAAATTATTTTCAAATTAAATTAAATTGTTTTCAAATTAAATTATTTTCAAATTAAATTAAATTGATTTCAAATTAATATTAAATTATTTTCAAATTACATTAAATTATTTTTAAATTTAATTAAATTAAATTGGTTTCAAATTAAATTAAATTATTTTCAAAATAAATTAAATTACTTTCAAATTAAATTATTTTTAAATTAAATTAAATTATTTTCAAATTAGACTAAATTTTTTTTTAATTTAATTAATTTAAATTATTTTCAAATTAAATTAAATTATTTTCAAATTAAATTAAATTATTTTTATATTAAATTAAATTATTTTCAAATTAACAAATTATTTTCAAATGAAATTAATTTATTATTAAATTAAATTAAATAATTTAAATATTAAATTAAATTATTTTCAAATTTAATTAAATTAAATTATTTTCAAATTAAATTAAATTGTGTTCAAATTAAATCAAATTATTTTCAAATTAATTAAAATTACTTTCAGATTTAATTAAGTTAAATTATTTACAAATTAAATTAAATTTTTTTAAAATTAAATTAAATTATTTTCAAATTAAATTAAATTATTTTTAAATTTAATTAAATTAAATTATTTTTACAAATCAAATTAAATTATTTTCAAACTAAATTAAATTATTTTAAAATTAAAATAAATTATTTTCAAATTTAATTAAATTAAATTATTTACAAATTAAATTAAATTATTTTCAAACTAAATTAAATTATTTTTAAATTAAATCAAATTATTTTCAAATTAAATTAAATTACTTATTAATTAAATTAAATTATTTAAATATTAAATTTAATTATTTTCAAATTTAATTAAATTAAATTATTTTCAAATTAAATTAAAAAATTTTCAAATTAAATTAAATTATTTTCAAATTAAATTAAATTATTTTTAAATTTAATTAAGTTAAATTATTTTCAAATTAACTTAAATTAAAATTAAATTAAATTATTTTCAAATTAAAATAAATTATTTTAAAATTTAATTAAATTATTTTGAAATTTAATTAAATTGTTTTGAATTAAATTAAATTATTTTCAAATTAAATCAAATTATTTTCAAATTAAATTAAATTACTTATTAATTAAATTAAATTATTTAAATATTAAAATTAATTATTTTCAAATTTAATTAAATTAAATTATTTCAAAATTAAATTAAATTATTTTTAAATTCAATTAAATTATATTAATTTTAAATTAAATTTAGTTATTTTCAAATTAATTTAAATTATTTTTATATTAAATTGAATTAAATTATTTTGAAATTAAATTAAATTATTTTGAAATTAAATTAAATTATTTTTAAATTAAATGAAATTATTTTGAAATTTAAATAAAATAAATTATTTTTAAATTTAAATAAACTACTTTTTAACTAAATTAAATTAGTTTCAAATTTAGTTTATTTAAATTACTTTCAAATTATATTAAATTAGTTTCAAATTAAATTAAATTATATTTAAATTCAATTAAATTAAATTATTTTTAAATTAAATTTAATTAATTTCAAATTAAATTATTTTCAAATTACATTAAATTAGTTTTAGATTTAATTAAATTAAATTATTTTCAAATTAAAATAATTTATTTTCAAAGTAAATGAAATTACTTTAAATTAAAATTAAATTATTTTCAAATTAAACAAATTTTTTTAAAATTTAATTAAATTAAATTATTTTCAAATTAAATTAAATTATTTTCAAATTAAATTAATTTTATTTTAAATTAAATTAAAAAAAATTCAAATTAAATTAAATTATTTTCAAATTAAATTATTTTTAAATTAAATTAAATTATTTTCAAATTAAATTACATTTTTTATTAAATTTAAATAAATTAAATTATTTTCAAATTAACTTAAATTATTTTTAAATTAAATTTAATTATTTTCATATTAAATTAAATTATTTCTAAATTTAATTAAATTATTTTCAAATTAAAATAAATTATTTTTAAATTTAATTATATTTAGTAATTTTCAAATTATTTTCAAATTAAATAAAATTCTTTTTAAATTTAATTAAAATAAATTGTTAAATTATTTTAAAATTAAATTAAATTAATTTTAAATTAAATTAAAATTATTTTAAAGTTAATTAAATTAAATTATTTTTAATTTTAATTATTTTCAAATTTAATTAAGGTATTTTCAAATAAAATTAAATTATTTTTAAATTTAATTAATTTAAATAATTTTCAAATCAAATTTAATTGATTTCAAATTAAATTAAATTATTTTCAAATTACATTAAATTAGTTTTAAATATAATTAAATTAAATTATTTTCAAATTAAATTAAATTATTTTCAAAATAAATTAATTACTTAAAAATTAAATTAAATTATTTTTAAATTAAATTAAATTATTTTTAAATTAAACTATTTTTTTTTTAAATTTAATTAAATTAAATTATTTTCAAATTAAATAAAATTATTTTTATATTAAATTAAATTAAAAAATTTTCAAATTAAATTAAATTATTTTCAAATAAAAATAAAGTCTTTTCAAAATAAATTAAATTATTTCCAAATTAAATTAAATTATTTCCAAATTAAATTAAATTATTTTCAAATTTAATTAAATTAAATTATTTTCAAATTAAATTAAATTATTTTCAAATTAAATTAAATTATTTTCAAATTAAATTAAATTATTTTCAAATTAAATTAAATTATTTCAAAATTAAATTAAATTATTTTCAAATTTAATTAAATTAAATTATTTTCAAATTAAATTAAATTATTTTCAAATTAAATTTAATTATTTTCAAAATAAATTAATTACTTAAAAATTAAATTAAAATATTTTTAAATTAAATTAAATTATTTTTAAATTAAACTAAATTTTTTTTTAATTTAATTAAATAAAATTATTTTCAAATTAAATAAAATTATTTTTATATTAAATTAAATTAAAAAATTTTCAAATTAAATTAAATTATTTTCAAATAAAATTAAAGTATTTTCAAAATAAATTAAATTATTTCCAAATTAAATTAAATTATTTTCAAATTTAATTAAATTAAATTATTTTCAAAATAAATTAAATTCTTTTCAAATTAAATTAATTTATTTTCAAATTAAATTAAATTATTTCCAAATTAAATTAAATTATTTTCAAATTTTTTTAAATTTAATTATTTTCAAATTAAATTAAATTATTTTCAAATTAAATTAAATTATTTTCAAATTAAATTAAATTTTTAAAATTAATTAAGTTAAATTATTTTTAAATTTAATTAAGGTAAATTATTTAATAATTAAATTAAATTATTTTCAAACTAAATTAAACTATTTTCATATTAAATTAAATTATTTTCAAAATAAATTTAATTATTTCCAAATTAAATTAAATTATTTTCAAATTTAATTGAATTAAAATTATTTCCAAATTGAATTAAATTATTTTCAAATTTAATTAAATTATTTTTTAACTAAATTAAATTATTTTCAAATTTAATTAATTTAAATTATTTTCAAATTATATTAAATTTTATTTAAATTAAATTAAATTTAATTATTTTCAAATTAAATTAAATTATTTTGAAAATTATTAAATTAAATTATTTCCAAATTTAATTAAATTATTTTTAAATTCAACTAAATTATTTTATTTTCAAATTAAATTTAATTATCTTCAAATTAAATTTAATTATTTTTATATAAAATTGAATTAAATTATTTTGATATTAAATTAAATTATTTTGAAATTAAATTAAATTATTTTTAAATTAAATTAAATTAAATTAATTTGAAATTTAAATAAATTAAATTATTTTTAAATTTAATTAAATTATTTTCAAATTAAATTAAATTATTTTTAAATTTAATTAAATTATTTTTTTACTAAATTAAATTATTTTCAAATTTAATTAATTTAAATTATTTTCAAATTATATTAAATTATATTTAAATTAAATTAAATTTAATTATTTTACAATTAAATTAAATTATTTTCAAAATAAATTAAATTACTTTAAAATTAAATTAAATTATTTTTAAATTAAATTAAATTTTTTTTAAATTAAACTAAATTGTTTTTTAATTTAATTAAATTAAATTATTTTCAAATTAAATTAAATTATTTTCATATTAAATTAAATTATTTTTAAATTTAATTAAGTTGAATTATTTACAAATTATATTAAATTATTTTCAAAATAAATTAAATTATTTCCAAATTAAATTAAATTATTTTCAAATTTAATTGAATTAAAATTATTTCCAAATTAAATTAAATTATTTTCAAATTTAATAAAATTATTTTTTAACTAAATTAAATTATTTTCAAATTTAAATTATTTTCAAATTATATTAAATTATATTTAAATTAAATTAAATTAAATTTAATTATTTTCAAATTAAATTAAATTTTTTTAAAATTTAATTAAATTAAATTATTTCCAAATTAAATTATTTTTAAATTCAATTAAATTATATTATTTTCAAATTAAATTTAATTATTTTCAAATTAAATTTAATTATTTTAATATTAATTTGAACTAAATTATTTTTAAATTAAATTAAATTATTTTGAAATTAAATTAAATTATTTTTAAATTAAATTATTTTGAAATTTAAATAAATTAAATTATTTTGAAATTTAATTAAATTATTTTCAAATTAAATTACATTATTTTTAAATTTAATTAAATTATTTTTTTACTAAATTAAATTATTTTCAAATTCAATTAATTTAAATTATTTTCAAATTATATTAAATTATATTTATATTAAATTAAATTTAATTATTTTCAAATTAAATTAAATTATTTTCAAAATAAATTAAATTACTTTAAAATTAAATTAAATTATTTTTATATTAAATTAGTTTTTTTTTTAATTAAACTAAAATTTTTTTTAATTTAATTAAATTAAATTATTTTCAAATTAAATTAAATTATTTTCAAATTAAATTAAATTATTTTTATATTAAATTAAATTAAAAAAATTTCAAAATAAATTAAATTATTTTCAAATAAAAATAAATTATTTTTAAATTTAATTAAGTTAAATTATTTACAAATTATATTAAATTATTTTCAAACAAAATTAAATTATTTTCAAATTACATTATATTAGTTTTAGATTTAATTAAATTATATTATTTTCAAATTAAATTATATTTTCAAATTAAATTATTTTCAAATTAAATTAAAATATTTTCAAATTAAATTATATTATTTTCAAATCAAATTATATTATTTTCAAATAAAATTATATCATTTTCAAATTAAATTATTTTCAAATTAAATTAAATTATTTTCAAATTAAATTTAATTGATTTCAAATTAAATTAATATATTTTCAAATTTCATTAAATTAGTTTTAAATATAATTAAATTAATATATTTTCAAATTAAATTAAATTATTTTCAAAATAAATTAATTACTTAAAAATTAAATTAAATTATTTTTTAATTAAATTAAATTATTTTCAAATTAAACTAAATTGTTTTTTAATTTAATTAAATTATTTTCAAATTAAATTAAATTTTTTTCAAATTAAATAAAATTATTTTTATATTAAATTAAATTAAAAAAATTTCAAATTAAATTAAATTATTTTCAAATAAAATTAAAGTATTTTCAAAATAAATTCAATTTTTTCCAAATTAAATTAAATTCTTTTCAAATTTAATTAAATTAAATTATTTTCAAATTAAATTAAATTATTTTCAAATTAAATTAAATTATTTTCAAATTAAATTAAATTATTTTTAAATTAAATTAAATTATTTTTAAATTTAAATAAATTAAATTATTTTTAAATTTAATTAAATTACTTTTTAACTAAATTAAATTAGTTTCAAATTTAATTAATTTAAATTATTTTCAAATTATATTAAATTATTTTCAAATTAAATTAAATTATTTTCAAATTTAATTAAATTAAATTATTTTCGAATTAAATTAAATTATTTTCAAATTAAATTTAATTGATTTCAAATTAAATTATTTTCAAATTACATTAAATTAGTTTTAGATTTAATTAAATTAAATTATTTTCAAATTAAATTAATTTATTTTCAAAGTAAATTAAATTACTTTAAAATAAAACTAAATTAGTTTCAAATTAAACAATTTTTTTTTTAATTTAATTAAATTAAATTATTTTCAAATTAAATCAAATTATTTTTAAATTAAATTAAATTATTTAAATATTAAATTAAATTATTTTCAAATTTAATTAAATTAAATTATTTTCAAATTAAATTAAAAATATTTCAAATTAAATTAAATTATTTTCAAATTAAATTAAATTATTTTAAAATTTAATTAAGTTAAATTATTTGCAAATTAAATTAAATTATTTTCAAATTAAATTAAATTATTTTCACATTAAATTTAATTGATTTAAAATTAAATTAAATTTTTTTTAAATTACATTAAATTAGTTTTAAATATAATTAAATTAAATTATTTTCAAATTAAATTAAATTATTTTCAAAATAAATTAATTACTTAAAAATTAAATTAAATTATTTTCAAATTAAATAAAATTATTTTCAATATAAATAAAATTATTTTTATATTAAATTAAATTAAAAAATTTTCAAATTAAATTAAATTATTTTCAAATAAAATTAAAAAATTTTCAAAATAAATTAAATTATTTCCAAATTAAATTTAATTAAATTAAATAATTTTCAAAATAAATTAAATTATTTTCAAATTAAATTAAATTATTTTCAAATTAAATTAAATTATTTCCAAATTAAATTAAATTATTTTCATATTTAATTAAATTAAATTATTTTCAAATTAAATTAAATTATTTTCAAATTAAATTAAATTATTTTCAAATTAAATTAAATTTTTAAAATTAATTAAGTTAAATTATTTTTAAATTTAATTAAGGTAAATTATTTAATAATTAAATTAAATTATTTTCAAACTAAATTAAATTATTTTCAACCTAAATTAAATTATTTTCAAAATAAATTAAATTATTTCCAAATTAAATTAAATTATTTTCAAATTTTATGAAATTAAATTATTTTCAAATTTAATTAAATTAAATTATTTTCAAATTAAATTAAAACAATTTCAAATTAAATTAAATTTTTTTCAAATTAAATTAAATTATTTTTAAATTTAATTAAGTTAAATTATTTGCAAATTAAATTAAATTATTTTCAAATTAAATTAAATTATTTTCAAATTAAAATTAATTGATTTCAAAATAAATTAAATTATTTTTGAATTACATTAAATTAGTTTTAAATATAATTAAATTAAATTATTTTCAAATTAAATTAAATTATTTTTAAAATAAATTAATTACTTAAAAATTAAATTAATTTTTTTTCAAATTAAATTAAATTATTTTCAAATTAAATTAAATTATTTTCAAATTAAATTAAATTATTTCTAAATTAAATTAAATTATTTTGAAATTAAATTAAGTTATTTTCAAACTAAATTAATTTATTTTTAAATTTAATTACATTAAGGAATTTTCAAATTAAATTAAATTATTTTCAAATTAAATTAAATAACTTTCAAAATAAATTTAATTATTTATAAATTAAATTAAATTATTTTCAAATTAAATTAAATTATTTTCAAATTAAATTAAATTATTTTTATATTAAATTAAATTAAATTATTTTTAAATTAAATTAAATTATTTTGAAATTAAATTAAATAATTTTTAAATAAAATAAAATTATTTTTAAATTTAAATAAATTAAATTATTTTTAAATTAAATTAAATTATTTAAATATTAAATTAAATTATTTTCAAATTTAATTAAATTAAATTATTTTCAAATTAAATTAAATTATTTTCAAATTAAATTAAAATATTTTCAAATTTAATTAAATTATTTTCAAACTAAATTAAATTATTTTCAAATATAATTAATTTAAAATATTTTCAAATTATATTATACTATTTTCAAATTAAATTAAATTATATTTGAATTAAATTAAATTAAATTATTTTCAAATTAAACTAAATTATTTTCAAATTTAATTAAATTAAATTATTTTCAAATTAAATTAAATTGTTTTCAAATTAAATTATTTTCAAATTAAATTAAATTGATTTCAAATTAATATTAAATTATTTTCAAATTACATTAAATTATTTTTAAATTTAATTAAATTAAATTGGAATTAAATTAAATTATTTTCAAAATAAATTAAATTACTTTCAAATTAAATTATTTTTAAATTAAAATAAATTATTTTCAAATTACATTAAATTAGTTTTAAATTTAATTAAATTAAATTATTTTCAAATTACATTAAATTATTTTTAAATTTAATTAAATTAAATTGGTATTAAATTAAATTATTTTCAAAATAAATTAAATTACTTTCAAATTAAATTATTTTCAAATTAAATTAAATTATTTTCAAATTAATTTAAATTATTTTTATATTAAATTAAATTATTTTCAAATTAACAAATTATTTACAAATGAAATTAATTTATTATTAAATTAAATTAAATAATTTAAATATTAAATTAAATTATTTTCAAATTTAATAAAATTAAATTCTTTTCAAATTAAATTAAATTATGTTCAAATTAAATTAAATTATTTTCAAATTAATTAAAATTACTTTCAAATTTAATTAAATTAAATTATTTACAAATTAAATTAATTTATTTTAAAACTAAATTAAATTATTTTCAAATTAAATTAAATTATTTTTAAATTTAATTAAATTAAATTATTTACAAATCAAATTAAATTATTTTCAAACTAAATTAAATTATTTTAAAATTAAAATAAATTATTTTCAAATTTAATTAAATTAAATTATTAACAAATTAAATTAAATTATTTTCAAAATAAATTAAATTATTTTCAAATTAAATCAAATTATTTTCAAATTAAATTAAATTACTTTTAAATTAAATTAAATTATTTAAATATTAAATTAAATTATTTTCAAATTAAATTAAATTAAATTATTTTCAAATTAAATTAAAAAAATTTCAAATTAAATTAAATTATTTTCAAATTAAATTAAATTACTTTTAAATTTAATTAAGTTAAATTATTTACAAATTAAATTAAATAATTTTCAAACTAAATTAAAGTATTTTCAAATTAAATTAAATAATTTTCAAAATAAATTAAACTATTTCCAAATTAAATTAAATTATTTTGAAATTAAATTAAATTATTTTTAAATTAAATTAAATTAAATTATTTTTAAATTTAAATAAATTAAATTATTTTTAAATTTAATTAAATTACTTTTTAACTCAATTAAATTAGTTTCAAATTTAATTTATTTAAATTATTTTCAAATTATATTAAATTATTTTCAAATTAAATTAAATTATATTTAAATTAAATTAAATTTAATTATTATCAAATTAAATTAAATTATTTTCAAATTTCATTAAATTAAATTATTTTCAAATAAAATTAAATTATTTTCAAATTAAATTTAATTAATTTCAAATTAAATTATTTTCAAATTACATTAAATTAGTTTTAGATTTAATTAAATTAAATTATTTTCAAATTAAATTAATTTATTTTCAAAGTAAATTAAATTACTTTAAAATAAAATGAAATTATTTTCAAATTAAACAATTTTTTTTTAAATTTAATTAAATTAAATTATTTTCAAATTAAATTAAATTATTTTCAAATTAAATTAATTTTATTTTAAATTAAATTAAAAAAATTTCAAATTAAATTAAATTATTTTCAAATTAAATTAAATTATTTTTAAATTAAATTATTTTCAAATTGAATTAAATTTTTTTTAAATTTAAATAAATTAAATTATTTTCAAATTAACTTAAATTATTTTTAAATTAAATTTAATTATTTTCATATTAAATTAAATTAATTTTAAATTAAATTAAAATATTTTTAAAGTTAATTAAATTAAATTATTTTTAAATTAAATTATATTCAAATTTAATTAAGGTATTTTCAAATAAAATAAAATTATTTTTAAATTAAATTAAATTAAATTATTTTCAAATTAAATTAAATTATTTTCAAATTAAATTAAATTATTTTTTATATTTAATTAAATTAAATTATTTTCAAATTAAATCAAATTATTTTCAAATTAAATTAAATTATTTTTAAATTATATTAAATTAAATTATTTAAATAATTAATTAAATTATTTTCAAATTTAATTAAATTAAATTATTTTCAAATTAAATTAAAAAACTTTCAAATTGAATTAAATTATTTTTAATTTAAATTTAAATTATTTTCAAATTAAATTAAATTATTTTCAAATTAAATTAAATTATTTTCAAATTAAATTAAGTTATTTTCAAATTTAATTAAATTAAATTATTTTCAAATTAAATTAAATTATTTTCAAATTAAATTAAATTATTTTCAAATTAAATTTAATTGATTTCAAATTAAATTAAATTATTTTCAAATTACATTAAATTAGTTTTAAATATAATTAAATTAAATTATTTTTAAATTGAATTAAATTATTTTCAAAATAAATTAATTACGTAAAAATTAAATTAAATTATTTTTTAATTAAATTAAATTATTTTCAAATTAAACTAATTTTTTTTTAAATTTAATTAAATTAAATTATTTTCAAATAAAATTAAATTATTTTCAAATTAAATAAAATTATTTTTATATTAAATTAAATTAAAAAAATATCAAATTAAATTAAATTATTTTCAAATAAAATTAAAGTATTTTCAAAATAAATTAAATTTATTCCAAATTAAATTAAATTATTTTCAAATTTAATTAAATTAAATTATTTTCAAATTAAATTAAATTATTTTCAAATTAAATTAAATTATTTTCAAATTAAATTAAATTATTTTTAAATTAAATTAAATTAAATTATTTTGAAATTTAAATAAATTAAATTATTTTTAAATTTATTTAAATTACTTTTTAACTAAATTGAATAAGTTTCAAATTTAATTAATTTAAATTATTTTCAAATTATATTAAATTATTTTTAAATTAAATTAAATTATTTTCAAATTAAATTAAATTTTTAAAATTAATTAAGTTAAATTATTTTTAAATTTAATTAAGGTAAATTATTTAATAATTAAATTAAATTATTTTCAAACTAAATTAAATTATTTTCAAAATAAATTAATTACTTAAAAATTAAATTAAATTATTTTTAAATCAAATTAAATTATTTTCAAATTAAACTAATTTTTTTTTAAATTTAATTAAATTAAATTATTTTCAAATTAAATTAAATTAGTTTCAAATTAAATTAATTTTATTTTAAATTAAATTAAAAAAATTTCATATTAAATTAAATTATTTTTAAATTTAATTAAATTATTTTTAAATTTAATTATGTTAATTTATTTGCAAATTAAATTAAATTATTTTCAATTTAAATTAAATTATTTTCAAATTAAATTTAATTGATTTCAAATTAAATTAAATTACTTTCAAATTACAATAAATTAGTTTTAAATATAATTAAATTAAATTATTTTCAAATTAAATTAAATTATTTTCAAAATAAATTAATTACTTAAAAATTAAATTAAATTATTTTTAAATTAAATTATTTTCAAATTAAACTAAATTTTTTTTAAATTTTATTAAATTTAATTATTTTCAAATTAAATTATATTAAATTATTTTCAAATTAAATAAAATTATTTTTATATTGAATTAAATTAAAAAAATTTCAAATTAAATTAAATTATTTTCAAATAAAATTAAAGTATTTTTAAAATAAATTAAATTATTTCCAAATTAAATTAAATTATTTTCAAATTTAATTAAATTAAATTATTTTCAAATTAAATTAAATCATTTTCAAATTAAATTAAATTATTTTCAAATTAAATTAAATTATTTTTAATTTCAATGAAATTATTTTCAAATTAAATTAAATTATTTCCAAATTAAATTAAATTTTTTTCAAATTTAATTAAATTATTTTTTAACTAAATTAAATTATTTTCAAATTTAATTAATATAAATTATTTTCAAATTATATTAAATTATATTTAAATTAAATTAAATTTAATTATTTTCAAATTAAATTAAATTATTTTGAAATTTAAATAAATTAAATTATTTCCAAATTAAATTAAATTATTTTTAAATTCAATTAAATTATATTATTTTCAAATTAAATTTAATTATTTTCAAATTAAATTTAATTATTTTTATATTAAATTGAATTAAATTATTTTGAAATTAAATTAAATTATTTTGAAATTAAATTAAATTATTTTTAATTTAAATTAAATTAAATTATTTTAAAATTTAAATAAATTAAATTATTTTTAAATTTAATTAAATTATTTTCAAATTAAATTAAATTATTTTTAAATTTTATTAAATTATTATTTTACTAAATTAAATTAATTTCAAATTTAATTAATTTAAATTATTTTCAAATTAAATTTAATTATATTTAAATTAAATAAATTTAAATATTTTCAAATTAAATTAATTTATTTTTAAAATAAATTAAATTACTTTAAAATTAAATTATTTTTATATTAAATTAAATTAAAAAAATTTCAAAATAAATTATTTTCAAATTAAATTAAATTATTTTTAAATTTAATTAAGTTAAATTATTTACAAATTATATTAAATTATTTTCAAACTAAATTAAATTATTTTCAAATTAAATTAAATTATTTTCATATTACATTAAATTAGTTTTAGATTTAATTAAATTATATTATTTTCAAATTAAATTATATTTTCAAATTAAATTATTTTCAAATTAAATTAAAATATTTTCAAATTAAATTATATTATTTTCAAATCAAATTATATTATTTTCAAATAAAATTATATCATTTTTAAATTAAATTATTTTCAAATTAAATTAAATTATTTTCAAATTAAATTAAATTATTTTCAAATTAAATTTAATTGATTTCAAATTAAATTTAATTATTTTCAAATTACATTAAATTAGTTTAAAATATAATTAAATGAAATTATTTTCAAATTAAATTAAATTATTTTCAAAATAAATTAATTACTTAAAAATTAAATTAAATTATTTTTAAATTAAATTAAATTATTTTCAAATTAAATAAAATTATTTTCAAATTAAATTAAATTATTTTCAAATTAAATTAAATTATTTTCAAATTAAATTAAATTATTTTTAAATTTAATTAAATTAAAATATTTTCAAATTAAATTAATTTTTTTTTAAATTAAATTAAGTTATTACCAAATTAAATTAAGTCATTTTTAATTTAAATTATTTTTAAATTAAATTAAATTATTTTCAAATTAAAATATATTATTTTCTAATTAAATTAAATTATTTTTAAATTTTATTAGATTAAGTTATCTTTAAATTAAATGAAAATATTTTCAAATTAAATAAAATTATTTTCAAATTAAATTAAATTATTTTCAAATTAAATTAAATTATTTTTAAATTTAATTCAATTAAGTTATTTTCAAATTATATTAAATTTTTTTTTAAATTAAAAAAATTAAATTATTTTCAAATTAAATTAAATTATTTTGAAATTAAATCAAATTATTTTCAAACTAAATTAATTTATTTTTAAATTTAATTACATTAAGTAATTTTCAAATTAAATTAAATTATTTTCAAATAAAATTAAATTGCTTTCAAATTAAATTTAATTTTTTTTAAATTAAATTAAATTATTTTCAAATTAAATTAAATTATTTTTATATTTAAATAAATTAAATTATTTTCAAATTAAATAAAACTATTTTCAAATTAAATTAAATTATTTTTAAATGAAATTAAATGAAATTATTTAATTATTAAATTAAATTATTTTCAAATTTAATTAAATTAAATTAAAAAAATTTCAAATTAAATGAAATTATTTTCTTATGAAATTAAATTATTTTTAAATTTAATTAAGTTAAATTATTTACAAATTAAATTAAATTATTTTAAAACTAAATTAAATTATTTTCAAATTAAATTAAATTATTTTCAAAATAAATTAAATTATTTCCAAATTAAATTAAATTATTTTTAAATTCAATTAAATTATATTATTTTCAAATTAAATTTAATTATTTTCAAATTAGAAAAAATTATTTTTATATTAAATTGAATTAAATAATTTAGAAATTAATTTTAACCAAAAAATTTAACAAAATAAATTAAATTATTTTTAAATTAAATTAAAATATTTTCAAATTAAAATAAATTTTTAAAATTAATTAAGTTAATTATTTTTAAATTTAATTAAGGTAAATTATTTAATAATTAAATTAAATTATTTTCAAAATAAATTAAATTATTTTCAAATCAAATTAAATTATTTTCAAAATAAATTAAATTATTTCCAACTTAAATTAAATTATTTTCAAATTTAAATAAATTAAATTATTTTCAAATTAAATTAAATTATTTTCAAATTAAATTAAATTATTTTCAAATTAAATAAAATTATTTTCAAATTAAATTAAATTTTTAAAATTATTTAAGTTAAATTATTTACAAATTAAATTAAATTATTTTTATATTAAATTAAATTAAATTATTTTTAAATTAAATTAAATTATTTTGAAATTAAATTAAATAATTTTTAAATAAAATAAAATTATTTTTAAATTTAAATAAATTAAATTATTTTTAAATTAAATTAAATTATTTAAATATTAAATTAAATTATTTTCAAATTTAATTAAATTAAATTATTTTCAAATTAAATTAAATTATTTTCAAATTAAATTAAATTATTTTTATATTAAATTAAATTAAATTATTTTTAAATTAAATTAAATTATTTTGAAATTAAATTAAATAATTTTTAAATAAAATAAAATTATTTTTAAATTTAAATAAATTAAATTATTTTTAAATTAAATTAAATTATTTAAATAGTAAATTAAATTATTTTCAAATTTAATTAAATTAAATTATTTTCAAATTAAATTAAATTATTTTCAAATTAAATTAAAATATTTTTAAATTTAATTAAATTATTTTCAAACTAAATTAAATTATTTTCAAATATAATTAATTTAAATTATTTTCAAATTATATTATATTATTTTCAAATTAAATTAAATTATATTTGAATTAAATTAAATTAAATTATTTTCAAATTAAACTAAATTATTTTCAAATTTAATTACATTAAATTATTTTTAAATTTAATTAAATTAAATTGGTATTAAATTAAATTATTTTCAAAATAAATTAAATTACTTTCAAATTAAATTATTTTTAAATTAAAATAAATTATTTTCAAATTACATTAAATTAATTTTAAATATAATTAAATTAAATTATTTTCAAATTACATTAAATTATTTTTAAATTTAATTAAATTAAATTGGTATTAAATTAAATTATTTTCAAAATAAATTAAATTACTTTCAAATTAAATTATTTTCAAATTAAATTAAATTATTTTCAAATTAAATTAAATTATTTTTATATTAAATTAAATTATTTTCAAATTAACAAATTATTTTCAAATGAAATTAATTTATTATTAAATTAAATTAAATAATTTAAATATTAAATTAAATTATTTTCAAATTTAATAAAATTAAATTCTTTTCAAATTAAATTAAATTATGTTCAAATTAAATTAAATTATTTTCAAATTAATTAAAATTACTTTCAAATTTAATTAAGTTGAATTATTTACAAATTAAATTAATTTATTTTAAAACTAAATTAAATTATTTTCAAATTAAATTAAATTATTTTTAAATTTAATTAAATTAAATTATTTACAAATCAAATTAAATTATTTTCAAACTAAATTAAATTATTTTAAAATTAAAATAAATTATTTTCAAATTTAATTAAATTAAATTATTAACAAATTAAATTAAATTATTTTCAAAATAAATTAAATTATTTTCAAATTAAATCAAATTATTTTCAAATTAAATTAAATTACTTTTAAATTAAATTAAATTATTTAAATATTAAATTAAATTATTTTCAAATTAAATTAAATTAAATTATTTTCAAATTAAATTAAAAAAATTTCAAATTAAATTTAATTATTTTCAAATTAAATTAAATTACTTTTAAATTTAATTAAGTTAAATTATTTACAAATTAAATTAAATAATTTTCAATCTAAATTAAAGTATTTTCAACTTAAATTAAATAATTTTCAAAATAAATTAAATTATTTCCAAATTAAACTAAATTATTTTGAAATTAAATTAAATTATTTTTAAATTAAAATAAATTAAATTATTTTTAAATTTAAATAAATTAAATTATTTTTAAATTTAATTAAATTACTTTTTAACTAAATTAAATTAGTTTCAAATTTAATTTATTTAAATTATTTTCAAATTATATTAAATTATTTTCAAATTAAATTAAATTATATTTAAATTAAATTAAATTTAATTATTTTCAAATTAAATTAAATTATTTTCAAATTTCATTAAATTAAATTATTTTCAAATAAAATTAAATTATTTTCAAATTAAATTTAATTAATTTCAAATTAAATTATTTTCAAATTACATTAAATTAGTTTTAGATTTAATTAAATTAAATTATTTTCAAATTAAATTAATTTATTTTCAAAGTAAATTAAATTACTTTAAAATAAAATAAAATTATTTTCAAATTAAACAATTTTTTTTTAAATTTAATTAAATTAAATTATTTTCAAATTAAATTAAATTATTTTCAAATTAAATTAATTTTATTTTAAATTAAATTAAAAAAATTTCAAATTAAATTAAATTATTTTCAAATTAAATTAAATTATTTTTAAATTAAATTATTTTCAAATTGAATTAAATTTTTTTTAAATTTAAATAAATTAAATTATTTTCAAATTAACCTAAATTATTTTTAAATTAAATTTAATTATTTTCATATTAAATTAAATTATTTTTAAATTTAATTAAATTATTTTCAAATTAAAATTAATTATTTTTAAATCTAATTAGATTTGGTAATTTTCAAATTATTTTCAAATTAAATAAAATTCTTTTTATATTTAATTAAAATAAATTGTTAAATTATTTTAAAATTAAATTAAATTAATTTTAAATTAAATTAAAATATTTTTAAAGTTAATTAAATTAAATTATTTTTAAATTAAATTATATTCAAATTTAATTAAGGTATTTTCAAATAAAATAAAATTATTTTTAAATTAAAATAAATTAAATTATTTTCAAATTAAATTAAATTATTTTCAAATTAAATTAAATTATTTTTTATATTTAATTAAATTAAATTATTTTCAAATTAAATCAAATTATTTTCAAATTAAATTAAATTATTTTTAAATTATATTAAATTAAATTATTTAAATATTAAATTAAATTATTTTCAAATTTAATTAACTTAATTTATGTTCAAATTAAATTAAAAAACTTTCAAATTAAATTAAATTATTTTTAAATTTAATTGAGTTAAATTATTTGCAAATTAAATTAAATTATTTTCAAATTAAATTAAATTATTTTCAAATTAAATTAAATTATTTTCAAATTAAATTAAGTTAATTTCAAATTTAATTAAATTAAATTATTTTCAAATTAAATTAAATTATTTTCAAATTAAATTAAATTATTTTCAAATTAAATTAAATAAATTATTTTCAAATTAAATTAAATTATTTTCAAATTAAATTTAATTGAATTCAAATTAAATTAAATTATTTTCAAATTACATTAAATTAGTTTTAAATATAATTAAATTAAATTTTTTTTAAATTAAATTAAATTATTTTCAAATTAAATTAAATTATTTTTAAATTAAATTAAATTAAATTATTTTGAAATTTAAATAAATTAAATTATTTTTAAATTTAATTAAATTACTTTTTAACTAAATTAAATAAGTTTCAAATTTAATTAATTTAAATTATTTTTAAATTATATTAAATTATTTTCAAATTAAATAAAATTATTTTTATATTAAATTAAATTAAAAAAATATCAAATTAAATTAAATTATTTTCAAATAAAATTAAAGTATTTTCAAAATAAATTAAATTTATTCCAAATTAAATTAAATTATTTTCAAATTTAATTAAATTAAATTATTTTCAAATTAAATTAAATTATTTTCAAATTAAATTAAATTATTTTCAAATTAAATTAAATTATTTTTAAATTAAATTAAATTAAATTATTTTGAAATTTAAATAAATTAAATTATTTTTAAATTTAATTAAATTACTTTTTAACTAAATTAAATAAGTTTCAAATTTAATTAATTTAAATTATTTTTAAATTATATTAAATTATTTTCAAACTAAATTAAATTATTTTCAAATTAAATTAAATTTTTAAAATTAATTAAGTTAAATTATTTTTAAATTTAATTAAGGTAAATTATTTAATAATTAAATTAAATTATTTTCAAACTAAATTAAATTATTTTCAAAATAAATTAATTACTTAAAAATTAAATTTAATTATTTTTAAATTAAATTAAATTATTTTCAAATTAAACTAATTTTTTTTTTAAATTTAATTAAATTAAATTATTTTCAAATTAAATTAAATTATTTTCAAAATAAATTAATTCTATTTTAAATTAAATTAAAAAAATTTCAAATTAAATTAAATTATTTTCAAATTAAATTAAATTATTTTTAAATTAAATTAAATTATTTTCAAATTGAATTAATTTTTTTTTAAATTAAAATAAATTAAATTATTTTCAAATTAACTTAAATTATTTTTAAATTAAATTTAATTATTTTCATATTAAATTAAATTATTTTTAATTTCAATGAAATTATTTTCAAATTAAATTAAATTATTTCCAAATTAAATTAAATTATTTTCAAATTTAATTAAATTATTTTTAAATTTTATTAAATTATTTTTTTACTAAATTAAATTAATTTCAAATTTAATTAATTTAAATTATTTTCAAATTAAATTAAATTATATTTAAATTAAATTAAATTTAATTATTTTCAAATTAAATTAATTTATTTTTAAAATAAATTAAATTACTTTAAAATTAAATTAAATTATTTTTAAATTAAATTAAATTATTTTTAAATTAAACTAATTTTTTTTTAATTTAATGAAATTAAATTATTTTCAAATTAAATTAAATTATTTTCAAATTAAATTAAATTATTTTTATATTAAATTAAATTAAAAAAATTTCAAAATAAATTAAATTATTTTCAAATTAAATTAAATTATTTTTAAATTTAATTAAGTTAAATTATTTACAAATTATATTAAATTATTTTCAAACTAAATTAAATTATTTTCAAATTAAATTAAATTATTTTCATATTACATTAAATTAGTTTTAGATTAAATTAAATTATATTATTTTCAAATTAAATTATATTTTCAAATTAAATTATTTTCAAATTAAATTAAAATATTTTCAAATTAAATTATATTATTTGCAAATCAAATTATATTATTTTCAAATAAAATTATATCATTTTTAAATTAAATTATTTTCAAATTAAATTAAATTATTTTCAAATTAAATTAAATTATTTTCAAATTAAATTTAATTGATTTCAAATTAAATTAAATTATTTTCAAATTACATTAAATTAGTTTAAAATATAATTAAATGAAATTATTTTCAAATTAAATTAAATTATTTTCAAAATAAATTAATTACTTAAAAATTAAATTAAATTATTTTTAAATTAAATTAAATTATTTTCAAATTAAATAAAATTATTTTCAAATTAAATTAAATTATTTTCAAATTAAATTAAATTATTTTCAAATTAAATTAAATTATTTTTAAATTTAATTAAATTATTTTTTAACTAAATTAAATTATTTTCAAATTTAATTAATTTAAATTATTTTCAAATTATATTAAATTATATTTAAATTAAATTTAATTTAATTATTTTCAAATTAAAAAAATTTATTTTGAAATTTAATTAAATTAAATTATTTTCAAATTAAATTTAATTGATTTCAATTTAAATTAAATTATTTTCAAATTACATTAAATTAGTTTTAGATTTAATTAAATTAAATTATTTTCAAATTAAATTAAATTATTTTCAAAATATATTAAATTACTTTAAAATTAAATTAAATTATTTTCAAATTAAATTAAATTATTTTCAAATTAAATTAAATATTTTTAAATTAAATTATATTATTTTCAAATCAAATTATATTATTTTCAAATAAAATTATATCATTTTTAAATTAAATTATTTTCAAATTAAATTAAATTATTTTTATATTTAATTAAATTAAATTATTTTCAAATTAAATCAAATTATTTTCAAATTAAATTAAATTATTTTTAAATTATATTAAATTGAATTATTTAAATACTAAATTAAATTATTTTCAAATTTAATTAAATTAAATTATTTTCAAATTAAATTAAAAAACTTTCAAATTAAATTAAATTATTTTCAAATTAAATTAAATTATTTTTAAATTTAATAGAGTTAAATTATTTGCAAATTAAATTAAATTATTTTCAAATTAAATTAATTTATTTTCAAATTAAATTTAATTGATTGCAAATTAAATTAAATTATTTTCAAATTACATTAAAATAGTTTTAATTATAATTAAATTAAATTATTTTCAAATTTAATTAAATTATTTTCAAAATATATTAAATTACTTTAAAATTAAATTAAATTATTTTCAAATTAAATTAAATTATTTTCAAATTAAATTAAATATTTTTAAATTAAATTATATTATTTTCAAATCAAATTATATTATTTTCAAATAAAATTATATCATTTTTAAATTAATATATTTTCAAATTAAATTAAATTATTTTTATATTTAATTAAATTAAATTATTTTCAAATTAAATCAAATTATTTTCAAATTAAATTAAATTATTTTTAAATTATATTAAATTAAATTATTTAAATATTAAATTAAATTATTTTCAAATTAAATTAAAAAACTTTCAAATTAAATTAAATTATTTTCAAATGAAATTAAATAATTTTTAAATTTAATAGAGTTAAATTATTTGCAAATTAAATTAAATTATTTTCAAATTAAATTAATTTATTTTCAAATTAAATTTAATTGATTTCAAATTAAATTAAATTATTTTCAAATTACATTAAACTAGTTTTAATTATAATTAAATTAAATTATTTTCAAATTTAATAAAATTAAATTATTTTCAAAATAAATTAAATTATTTTCAAATTAAATTAAATTATTTTCAAATTAAAATAAATTTTTAAAATTAATTAAGTTAATTATTTTTAAATTTAATTAAGGCAAATTATTTTATAATTAAATTAAATTATTTTCAAACTAAATTAAATTATTTTCAAATTAAATTATTTTCAAAATAAATTAAATTATTTCCAACTTAAATTAAATTATTTTCAAATTTAAATAAATAAAATTATTTTCAAATTAAATTAAATTATTTTCAAATTAAATTAAATTATTTTCAAATTAAATTAAATTATTTTCAAATTAAATTAAATTTTTAAAATTAATTAGGTTAAATTATTTACAAATTAAATTAAATTATTTTCAAAATAAATTAAATTATTTCCAAATTAAATTGAATTATTATCAAATTTAATTATATTAAATTATTTCCAAATTAAATTAAATTATTTTTAATTTCAATTAAATTATTTTCAAATTTAATTAAATTATTTCCAAATTAAATTATTTTCAAATTTAATTAAATTATTTTCAAATTAAATTAAATTATTTTCAAATTAAATTAAATTATTTCCAAATTAAATTGAATTATTATCAAATTTAATTAACTTAAATTATTTCCAAATTAAATTAAATTATTTTTAATTTCAATTAAATTATTTTCAAATTTAATTAAATTATTTCCAAATTAAATTAAATTATTTTCAAATTTAATTAAAATATTTTTTAACTAAATTAAATTATTTTCAAATTAAATTAATTTATTTGCGAAATAAATTAAATTATTTCAAAATTAAATTAAATTATTTTCAAATTTAATTAAATTAAATTATTTTCAAATTAAATTAAATTATTTTCAAATTAAATTTAATTATTTTCAAATTAAATTTAATTTTTTTTAATTTAAATTGAATTAAATTATTTTGAAATTAAATTAAATTATTTTGAAATTAAATTAAATTAATTTTAAATTAAATTAAATTATTTTTAAATTTAAATAAATTAAATTATTTTCAAACTAAATTAAATTATTTTCAAATTAAATTAAATTATTTTCAAAATAAATTAAATTATTTCCAACTTAAATTAAATTATTTTCAAATTTAAATAAATTAAATTATTTTCAAATTAAATTAAATTATTTTCAAATTAAATTAAATTATTTTCAAATTAAATTAAATTATTTTCAAATTAAATTAAATTATTTTTAAATTTATTTAAGGTAAATTATTTACAAATTAAGGTAAATTATTTACAAATTAAATTAAATTATTTACAAATTAAATTAATATATTTTCAAACTAAATTAAATTATTTTCAAATTAAATTAATTTATTTTCGAAATAAATTAAATTATTTCAAAATTAAATTAAATTATTTTCAAATTTAATTAAATTAAATTATTTTCAAATTAAATTAAATTATTTTCAAATTAAATTTAATTATTTCCAAATTAAATTTATTTTTTTTTAATTTAAATTGAATTAAATTATTTTGAAATTAAATTAAATTATTTTGAAATTAAATTAAATTATTTTTAAATTTAAATAAATTAAATTATTTTTAAATTTAATTAAATTATTTTCAAATTAAATTAAATTATTTTTAAATTTAATTAAATTATTTTTTAACTAAATTAAATTATTTTCAAATTTAATTAATTTAAATTATTTTCAAATTATATTAAATTATATTTAAATTAAATTTAATTTAATTATTTTCAAATTAAAAAAATTTATTTTGAAATTTAATTAAATTAAATTATTTTCAAATTAAATTTAATTGATTTCAATTTAAATTAAATTATTTTTAAATTACATTAAATTAGTTTTAGATTTAATTAAATTAAATTATTTTTAAATTAAATTAAATTATTTTCAAAATATATTAAATTACTTTAAAATTAAATTAAATTATTTTCAAATTAAATTAAATTATTTTCAAATTAAATTAAATATTTTTAAATTAAATTATATTATTTTCAAATCAAATTATATTATTTTCAAATAAAATTATATCATTTTTAAATTAAATTATTTTCAAATTAAATTAAATTATTTTTATATTTAATTAAATTAAATTATTTTCAAATTAAATCAAATTATTTTCAAATTAAATTAAATTATTTTTAAATTATATTAAATTAAATTATTTAAATATTAAATTAAATTATTTTCAAATTTAATTAAATTAAATTATTTTCAAATTAAATTAAAAAACTTTCAAATTAAATTAAATTATTTTCAAATTAAATTAAATTATTTTTAAATTTAATAGAGTTAAATTATTTGCAAATTAAATTAAATTATTTTCAAATTAAATTAATTTATTTTCAAATTAAATTTAATTGATTGCAAATTAAATTAAATTATTTTCAAATTACATTAAAATAGTTTTAATTATAATTAAATTAAATTATTTTCAAATTTAATTAAATTATTTTCAAAATATATTAAATTACTTTAAAATTAAATTAAATTATTTTCAAATTAAATTAAATTATTTTCAAATTAAATTAAATATTTTTAAATTAAATTATATTATTTTCAAATCAAATTATATTATTTTCAAATAAAATTATATCATTTTTAAATTAAATTATTTTCAAATTAAATTAAATTATTTTTATATTTAATTAAATTAAATTATTTTCAAATTAAATCAAATTATTTTCAAATTAAATTAAATTATTTTTAAATTATATTAAATTAAATTATTTAAATATTAAATTAAATTATTTTCAAATTAAATTAAAAAACTTTCAAATTAAATTAAATTATTTTCAAATGAAATTAAATTATTTTTAAATTTAATAGAGTTAAATTATTTGCAAATTAAATTAAATTATTTTCAAATTAAATTAATTTATTTTCAAATTAAATTTAATTGATATATATATATATATATATATATATATATATATATATATATATATATATATATATATATATATAATCAGTAACCTTGTGTACCCTAAGGTGTAAGGTGTTACATTTCATATCCTAATTCCTACATTTAATCTTTACAATACATTATATACACTTTACAATACATTTCTTTCGCTATATATGAACTTTTTCCACTCCCGTTTTCCTTTTGCCATTTTTGATGCTTGAACCATTGTGAGTCCTCTGTCCTCTACTATTTTCTCTATGTTACGATTCCATGTTGTCTTTGGTCTTCCTCTACTTTTCTTTTTTTGACCTTTAGCTTCCCATATTCTCTTGACTGGTCTTTTGTCCTCCATTCGCTTGAGGTGTCCATACCATCTCAGTTGGCAGTTCTCGATTCGCTTTGCTACTGGTTGCACATTTAACTGTTCTCTGATGGTGTCATTTCTTATGCGATCTCGCCTTGTGACTCCTAACACTCTTCTTAGGTATTTCATCTCTATACTTTGGATCTTGCTCTTTAGTCTCTTCGTTAATACCCAGCTTTCGCAGCCAAATGTTAGTATAGGTACGAATACAGCTCTGTATATACTCATTTTTGCTTTTAGCGAAATTTCTTTCTTTCCCAAGAAACTATTTCTGAGGCTGTGGTACACCCTTGCTGAACTCTCTATTCTGTCATTAATTTCTATTTCATGGTGTCCCTTGCTATCTAGACGTACTCCCAAATATTTAAAGGTGTCAACCTGTTCTAATACCTTTCCATTTAGCTCAATGTTTACTTTTGTATCTGGTTTCCCACTAACCATGATTTTTGTTTTCTCTTCGTTTATCCTGAGGTTCTTCTCTGCTAATTTCTCGTTCCATATCTCCAAGTTTCTCCTCAGTTCAACTTCATTTCTCGCGAATATAACAAGGTCGTCGGCAAACGCACATTCCCTTATACGGATTGGTTCTAGGTTTCTATACCCCACACTAAATGAAGACGTTCTTTTCCTCGTTTCTTTCATTACTTCGTCCATAACTAGGTTGAATAAAGTTGGACTCAAAACGCCTCCTTGCCGTACACCCTCGTTTACCGTAAACTCGCGTGATTGCATGTTGTCTGTTCTAACTATATTTCTACTATTTTTGTACATGCCCATTATTGCTCTTATTAGTTTTAGGTTAATTTTCCTTTTGATCAGGGTTTCTTCTATAATTGATCTTGATATTCTGTCGAATGCCTTTTCCAGGTCAAGGAATGCTTGATATATTTCATCCTCTGTATTGCTTATTCGTTCCATCATCTGTTTAATCGTAAATATATGATCCTGTATACTTCTGCCTTTCCTGAAACCACTCTGTGACTCTTCTAGCTGTGGCTCTAGTTCCCTACTCAGTTTTGTTTCTAATATTCTCTCGTACACTTTCGATGCTATGCTTAGCAGGGTGATTCCTCGGTAGTTGTTACAGTCTCTTCTGTCCCCTTTCTTATATATTGGCACAATGACCCCTATCTCCCAGTCTTTTGGTACTCTGCCTCCGTCCCAAGCCATATTGCATATTTTTGATAATAACTGATCTCCTTTTTCGCCCATATTTTTCAGCATTTCTCCTGTTATATTATCATGCCCAGCAGCCTTACCTCTTTTGAGTCTATTTATGGCATTCTTAACCTCTTCTAATTGTATGTGCTCTCTTTGTTGTTCTGTTTCTTCTATGTTGTAGGTTCTTTCGGTTCTGTCCACAATACTTTCTTTGTTCAGCAGATTTTCAAAGTATCTTCTCCATCTTTCTATTATGTCTTCTTCCTCCGTTAATATTGCTTCATGTTCATCCTTAATTTGCTTAATTACTTCATTCTTCTTCCCAGATCTTATGTTTTTCAGAGTTTTGTAAAATAGCTTTTGGTTTGTATGGAAGTCAGCTTCAATTTTTCGTCCAAACTCTTCCCAGGTTTCTCTTTTTGCTTCTAATACTATCTCTTTGACTGTGTCTCTCTGTCTTTTATAATCTTGGTAAGTGATATTATCTCCTTTACGTAGATATATTTTCCATTTCTCTTTCTTTAGTTTAACTTCCTTTTTAACATTGTCGTTCCACCAAGCCGTTTGCTTTTTGTTTCTATTTATTTTCGTGGTTCCACATGTTTCTTTTGCTGCGCTAATTAGGGTGTTTCTGAATGTTTCCCATGCTTCCTCCACATTACAATATTTATTAGTTCTTGTCTCATCTAACATTTCCTCAACTTTCTTTGCATAATTGTTCGCCACTTCTTTTATCATTAGTCTGTAGTTTTTTATAGTCTCCTTACTATTGTTGTTTCGCAGTTCTATTTTGTTCTTATTATTTCCCGCTCTCTGGCAGCTTATTGTCGTTTTCGCTTTTAGTAGATAATGATCACTATTTATCTCGGATCCTCTTATAACTCTAACATCCCTTATTTCCCGCCTAGAGTTCCTATTTATGAGTACATAGTCTATTATGGATTTTTCCCCTCTGCTTGGGACCTCTCTTGTGTATTTATGGGCGTCTTTGTGTTTAAAGAATGAGTTCATTACTAATAGGTTATTTTGTACACAGAAATCAATAATTCTGTGTCCATTGTTGTTTCTCGTTTTTTCTCCAAACTGTCCTATTACATCACTTGTCCCTTCATCTTTTATGCCGACTCTACCGTTTAAGTCTCCTAGCACCACAATTTTTCCGTTGCAATTCTCCACTATTTCTGATGCTTCTTCCCAAAATTTGTCTTTAGTTTCTGCTTTATCGTTATTATTTGGGCCATACAGAATTACCAGATGTAATCTGCTGTTTCTTTCTATTTCTAATTCAATTTTCATTATTCTTCCAGATATGCATTCCCATTTTTTTAAGTATTTGGTTACATTTTTGTGTATTATACACCCAACTCCTCCTTTTGCTCTATCTGCATACGTGACGCCGCTTAGGATCATCATATGACCTTCCTCTAGCTCTGTGACCTTTTTTCCTTTATCTTTAGTTTCTGTAATTGCTAAGATGTTTATATCTCTTTCTTTAAATTCCTCAATTAGTTCTTTTTCTTTTCCATTTAGTCCTCTAATGTTCCATGTTGCCAAATTTATTCCTCGTCAACCATTTACATGCCGTGTCGTTGCCGTATTTCCCTTATCGTTAATTTCTGTTAATCGTTTTTTGAAGTATTATCTTCTGCCTTCTTTACTAGTACTAGCCTTTCTTCATCTTCACACCATTTCCATTCTTGGTCATCAATAAATACTTTCTGGTACCCTATTTTAGTTTTCTTCCCCTTCTTCCCTTCTTCTTGGGCAGCTTTCCTAATTTTTCCTTGTATCTCTCTTTCTTTTCTTGACATATCATCATTAATGTATACTTTTCCTTCCTCATAGTTACGTAATTTATTTTTATTTTTCATGACTTTCATTTTTTCATTTGCATTGATAAGTTCCACGAGGTACGTTTTCATACCTAGTTTCACAGCTGATTTAACGCCTATATCCGATTCGAGTTGGTTTTTCATGAAGTTTTCCATAGATTCCTTTGGTGTTAGCATTTCATCATCTCCCAGCATTAGTCCTTGTACAACAATAATATTTCTTCTTTTTTCTTTTTCCATCGCATCTAGCCTAGCATTTATTGTCTTAACTTCCTCCAAATTTAATTGATTTCAAATTAAATTAAATTATTTTCAAATTACATTAAACTAGTTTTAATTATAATTAAATTAAATTATTTTCAAATTTAATAAAATTAAATTATTTTCAAAATAAATTAAATTATTTTCAAATTAAATTAAATTATTTTCAAATTAAAATAAATTTTTAAAATTAATTAAGTTAATTATTTTTAAATTTAATTAAGGCAAATTATTTTATAATTAAATTAAATTATTTTCAAACTAAATTAAATTATTTTCAAATTAAATTATTTTCAAAATAAATTAAATTATTTCCAACTTAAATTAAATTATTTTCAAATTTAAATAAATAAAATTATTTTCAAATTAAATTAAATTATTTTCAAATTAAATTAAATTATTTTCAAATTAAATTAAATTATTTTCAAATTAAATTAAATTTTTAAAATTAATTAGGTTAAATTATTTACAAATTAAATTAAATTATTTTCAAAATAAATTAAATTATTTCCAAATTAAATTGAATTATTATCAAATTTAATTATATTAAATTATTTCCAAATTAAATTAAATTATTTTTAATTTCAATTAAATTATTTTCAAATTTAATTAAATTATTTCCAAATTAAATTATTTTCAAATTTAATTAAATTATTTTCAAATTAAATTAAATTATTTTCAAATTAAATTAAATTATTTCCAAATTAAATTGAATTATTATCAAATTTAATTAAATTAAATTATTTCCAAATTAAATTAAATTATTTTTAATTTCAATTAAATTATTTTCAAATTTAATTAAATTATTTCCAAATTAAATTAAATTATTTTCAAATTAAATTAAAATATTTTTTAACTAAATTAAATTATTTTCAAATTAAATTAATTTATTTGCGAAATAAATTAAATTATTTCAAAATTAAATTGAATTATTTTCAAATTTAATTAAATTAAATTAATTTCAAATTAAATTAAATTATTTTCAAATTAAATTTAATTATTTTCAAATTAAATTTAATTTTTTTTAATTTAAATTGAAATAAATTATTTTGAAATTAAATTAAATTATTTTGAAATTAAATTAAATTAATTTTAAATTAAATTAAATTATTTTTAAATTTAAATAAATTAAATTATTTTTAAATTTAATTAAATTATTTTTTAACTAAATTAAATTATTTTCAAATTTAATTAATTTAAATTATTTTCAAATTATATTAAATTATATTTAAATTAAATTTAATTTAATTATTTTCAAATTAAATTAATTTATTTTGAAATTTAATTAAATTAAATTATTTTCAAATTAAATTTAATTGATTTCAAATTAAATTAAATTATTTTCAAATTACATTAAATTAGTTTTAGATTTAATTAAATTAAATAATTTTCAAATTAAATTAAATTATTTTCAAAATTTATTAAATTACTTTAAAATTAAATTAAATTATTTTCAAATTAAATTAAATTATTTTCAAATTAAATTAAATATTTTTAAATTAAATTATATTATTTTCAAATCAAATTATATTATTTTCAAATAAAATTATATCATTTTTAAATTAAACTATTTTCAAATTAAATTAAATTATTTTTATATTTAATTAAATTAAATTATTTTCAAATTAAATCAAATTATTTTCAAATTAAATTAAATTATTTTTAAATTATATTAAATTAAATTATTTAAATATTAAATTAAATTATTTTCAAATTAAATTAAAAAACTTTCAAATTAAATTAAATTATTTTCAAATTAAATTAAATTATTTTTAAATTTAATAGAGTTAAATTATTTGCAAATTAAATTAAATTATTTTCAAATTAAATTAATTTATTTTCAAATTAAATTTAATTGATTTCAAATTAAATTAAATTATTTTCAAATTACATTAAACTAGTTTTAATTATAATTAAATTAAATTATATTCAAATTTAATTAAATTAAATTATTTTCAAAATAAATTAAATTATTTTCAAACTAAATTAAATTATTTTCAAAATAAAATAAATTTTTAAAATTAATTAAGTTAATTATTTTTAAATTTATTTAAGGTAAATTATTTAAAATTAAATTAAATTATTTTCAAACTAAATTAAATTATTTTCAAATTAAATTAAATTATTTTCAAAATAAATTAAATTATTTCCAACTTAAATTAAATTATTTTCAAATTTAAATAAATTAAATTATTTTCAAATTAAATTAAATTATTTTCAAATTAAATTAAATAATTTTCAAATTAAATTAAATTATTTTCAAATTAAATTAAATTATTTTCAAATTAAATTAAATTTTTAAAATCAATTAAGTTAAATTATTTACAAATTAAATTAAATTATTTTCAAAATAAATTAAATTATTTCCAAATTAAATTGAATTATTGTCAAATTTAATTAAATTAAATTATTTCCAAATTAAATTAAATTATTTTTAATTTCAATTAAATTATTTACAAATTTAATTAAATTATTTCCAAATTAAATTAAATTATTTTCAAATTTAATTAAATTACTTTTTAACTAAATTAAATTATTTTCAAATTTAATTAATTTATATTATTTTCAAATTATATTAAATTATATTTAAATAAATTAAATTTAATTATTTTCAAATTAAATTATTTTGAAATATAATTAAATTAAATTATTTCCAAATTAAATTAAATTATTTTTAAATTCAATTAAATTATATTATTTTTAAATTAAATTTAATTATTTTCAAATTAAATTTAATTATTTTTATATTAAATTGAATTAAATTATTTTGAAATTAAATTAAATTATTTTGAAATTAAATTAAATTATTTTTAAATTAAATTAAATTAAATTTTTTTGAAATTTAAATAAATTAAATTATTTTTAAATTTAATTAAATTATTTTCAAATTAAATTAAATTATTTTTAAATTAAATTAAATTATTTTTTTACTAAATTAAATTATTTTCAAATTTAATTAATTTAAATTATTTGCATATTATATTAAATTATATTTAAATTAAATTAAATTTAATTATTTTCAAATTAAATTAAATTATTTTCAAAATAAATTAAATTACTTTAAAATTAAATTAAATTATTTTTAAATTAAATTAAATTATTTTTAAATTAAACTAATTTTTTTTTTAATTTAATTAAATTAAATTCTTTTCAAATTAAATTAAATTATTTTCAAATTAAATTAAATTATTTTTATATTAAATTAAATTAAAAAAAATTCAAAATAAATTAAATTATTTTCAAATAAAATAAATTATTTTTAAATTTAATTAAGTTAAATTATTTACAAATCATAATAAATTATTTTCAAACAAAATTAAATTATTTTTAAATTAAATTAAATTATTTTCAAATTTCATTAAATTAGTTTTAGATTTAATTAAATTATATTATTTTCAAATTAAATTATATTTTCAAAGTAAATTATTTTTAAATTAAATTAAAATATTTTCAAATTAAATTATATTATTTTCAAATCAAATTATATTATTTTCAAATAAAATTATATCATTATCAAATTAAATTATTTTCAAATTAAATTAAATTATTTTCAAATTAAATTTAATTGATTTCAAATTAAATTAAATTATTTTCAAATTACATTAAATTAAATTTAAATATAATTAAATTGAATTATTTTCAAATTAAATTAAATTATTTTCAAAATAAATTAATTACTTAAAAATGAAATTAAATTATTTTTTAATAAAATTAAATTATTTTCAAATTAAACTAATTTTTTTTTAAATTCAATTAAATTAAATTATTTTCAAATTAAATTTAATTATTTTCAAATTAAATAAAATTATTTTTATATTAAATTAAATTAAAAAAATATCAAATTAAATTAAATTATGTTCAAATAAAATTAAAGTATTTTTAAAATAAATTAAATTTATTCCAAATTAAATTAAATTATTTTTAATTTCAATTAAATTATTTTCAAATTTAATTAAATCATTTCCAAATTAAATTAAATTATTTTCAAATTTAATTAAATTATTTTTTAACTAAATTAAATTATTTTCAAATTTACTTAATTTAAATTATTTTCAAATTATATTAAATTATATTTAAATAAATTAAATTTAATTATTTTTAAATTAAATTTAATTATTTTTAAATTCAATTAAATTATATTATTTTCAAATTAAATTTAATTATTTTCAAATTAAATTTAATTATTTTTATATTAAATTGAAATAAATTATTTTGAAATTAAATTAAATTATTTTGAAATTAAATTAAATTATTTTTAAATTAAATTAAATTAAATTATTTTGTAAATTAAATTATTTTAAAATTTAATTAAATTATTTTCAAATTAAATTAAATTATTTTGAAATTAAATTAAATTAAATTATTTTGAAATTAAATTAAATTATTTTTAAATTAAATTAAATTATATTGAAATTTAAATAAATTAAATTATTTTTTAATTAAATTAAATTATTTTCAAATTAAACTAATTTTTTTTTAAATTCAATTAAATTAAAATATTTTCAAATTAAATAAAATTATTTTCAAATTAAATAAAATTATTTTTATATTAAATTAAATTAAAAAAATATCAAATTAAATTAAATTATGTTCAAATAAAATTAAAGTATTTTTAAAATAAATTAAATTTATTCCAAATTAAATTAAATTATTTTTAATTTCAATTAAATTATTTTCAAATTTAATTAAATTATTTCCAAATTAAATTAAATTATTTTCAAATTTAATTAAATTATTTTTTAACTAAATTAAATTATTTTCAAATTTAATTAATTTAAATTATTTTCAAATTATATTAAATTATATTTAAATAAATTAAATTTAATTATTTTCAAATTAAATTATTTTCAAAATAAATTAGATTACTTTAAAATTAAATTAAATTATTTTTAAATTAAATTAAATTATTTTTAAATTAAACTAATTTTTTTTTAATTTAATTAAATTAAATTATTTTCAAATTAAATTAAATTATTTTCAAATTAAATTAAATTATTTTTATATTAAATTAAATTAAAAAAATTTCAAAATAAATTAAATTATTTTCAAATAAAATTAAATTATTTTTAAATTTAATTAAGTTAAATTATTTACAAATTATAATAAATTATTTTCAAACAAAATTAAATTATTTTTAAATTAAATTAAATTATTTTCAAATTTTATTAAATTAGTTTTAGATTTAATTAAATTATATTATTTTCAAATTAAATTATATTTTCAAACTAAATTATTTTTAAATTAAATTAAAATATTTTCAAATTAAATTATATTATTTTCAAATCAAATTATATTATTTTCAAATAAAATTATATCATTATCAAATTAAATTATTTTCAAATTAAATTAAATTATTTTCAAATTAAATTTAATTGATTTCAAATTAAATTAAATTATTTTCAAATTACATTAAATTAGTTTTAAATATAATGAAATTAAATTATTTTCAAATTAAATTAAATTATTTTCAAAATAAATTAATTTCTTAAAAATTAAATTAAATTATTTTTTAATTAAATTAAATTATTTTCAAATTAAACTAATTTTTTTTTAAATTCAATTAAATTAAATTATTTTCAAATTAAATTAAAATATTTTCAAATTAAATTAAATTATTTTTATATTAAATTAAATTAAAAAAATATCAAATTAAATTAAATTATGTTCAAATAAAATTAAATTATTTTCAAATTAAATTAAATTATTTATTTTTATATTTAATTAAATTAAATTATTTTCAAATTAAATCAAATTATTTTCAAATTAAATTAAATTATTTTTAATTTATATTAAATTAAATTATTTAAATATTAAATTAAATTATTTTCAAATTTAATTAAATTATTTTTATATTTAATTAAATTAAATTATTTTCAAATTAAATCAAATTATTTTCAAATTAAATTAAATTATTTTTAATTTATATTAAATTAAATTATTTAAATATTAAATTAAATTATTTTCAAATTTAATTAAATTAAATTATTTTCAAAATAAATTAAAAAAATTTCAAATTAAATTAAATTATTTTTAAATTTAATTAAATTAAATTATTTTCAAATTAAATTAAATTATTTTCAAATTAAATTAAATTATTTTCAAATTAAATTAAATTATTTTTAAATTAAATTAAATTAAGATATTTTGAAATTTAAATAAATTACATTATTTTTAAATTTAATTAAATTACTTTTTAACAAAATTAAATAAGTTTCAAATTTAATTAATTTAAATTATTTTCAAATTATATTAAATTATTTTCAAATTAAATTAAATTATATTTAAATTAAATTAAATTTAATTATTTTCAAATTAAATTAAATTATTTTCAAATTTAATTAAATTAAATTATTTTCGAATTAAATTAAATTATTTTCAAATTAAATTTAATTGATTTCAAATTAAATTATTTTTAAATTACATTAAATTAGTTTCAGATTTAATTAAATTAAATTATTTTCAAATTAAATTAATTTATTTTTAAAGTAAATTAAATTACTTTAAAATAAAAAAAATAATTTTCAAATTAAACAAATTTTTTTAAAATTTAATTAAATTAAATTATTTTCAAATTAAATTAAATTATTTTCAAATTAAATTAAATTATTTTTAAATTTAATTAAGTTAATTTATTTGCAAATTAAATTAAATTATTTTCAAATAAAATTAAATCATTTTCAAATTAAATTAAATTATTTTTATATTTAATTAAATTAAATTATTTTCAAATTAAATCAAATTATTTTCAAATTAAATTAAATTATTTTTAATTTATATTAAATTAAATTATTTAAATATTAAATTAAATTATTTTTAAATTTAATTAAATTAAATTATTTTCAAATTAAATTAAAAAAATTTCAAATTAAATTAAATTATTTTTAAATTTAATTAAGTTTATTTATTTGCAAATTAAATTAAATTATTTTCTAATTAAATTAAATTATTTTCAAATTAAATTTAATTGATTTCAAATTAAATTAAATTACTTTCAAATTACATTAAATTAGTTTTAAATATAATTAAATTAAATTATTTTCAAATTAAATTAAATTATTTTCAAAATAAATTAATTACTTAAAAATTAAATTAAATTATTTTTAAATTAAATTAAATTATTTTCAAATTAAACTAAATTTTTTTTAAATTTAATTAAATTAAATTATTTTCAAATTAAATTAAATTAAATTATTTTCAAATTAAATAAAATTATTTTTATATTGAATTAAATTAAAAAAATTTCAAATTAGATTAAATTATTTTCAAATAAAATTAAAGTGTTTTCAAAATAAATTAAATTATTTCCAAATTAAATTAAATTATTTTCAAATTTAATTAAATTAAATTATTTTCAAATTAAATTAAATTATTTTCAAATTAAATTTAATTATTTTTTAATTAAATTAAATTATTTCCAAATTAAATTAAATTATTTTCAAATTTAATTAAATTAAATTATTTTTAAATTAAATTAAATTATTTTCAAATTAAATTAAATTATTTTCAAATTAAATTAAATTTTTGAAATTAAATTAAATTTTTAAAATTAATTAAGTTAAATTATTTTTAAATTTAATTAAGGTAAATTATTTAATAATTAAATTAAATTATTTTCAAACTAAATTAAATTATTTTCAAATTAAATTAAATTTTTTAAATTAATTAAGTTAAATTATATACAAATTAAATTAAATTATTTTCAAACTAAATTAAATTATTTTTCAATTAAATTAAATTAGTTTCAAAATAAATTAAATTATTTCCAAATTAAATTAAATTATTTTTTAATTTAATTAAATTAATTTATATTAAAATTAAATCAAATTAGTTTCAAATTAAATAAAATTATTTTCAAATTAAATTAAGTTATTTTCAAATTAAATTAAATTATTTTTAAATTTAATTAAATTAAAATATTTTTAAATTAAATTAAAATATTTTCAAATTAAATTAATCTATTTTAAAATTAAATTAAGTTATTACCAAATTAAATTAAGTCATTTTTAAATTAGATTATTTTTAAATTAAATTAAATTATTTTCAAATTAAAATACATTATTTTTTAATTAAATTAAATTATTTTTAAATTTTATTAAATTAAGTTATCTTCAAATTAAATGAAATTATTTTCAAATTAAATAAAATTATTTTCAAATTAAATTTAATTATTTTAAAATTAAATTAAGTTAATACCAAATTAAATTAAATCATTTTTAAATTAAATTATTTTGAAATTAAATCAAATTATTTTCAAACTAAATTAATATATTTTTAAATTTAATTACATTAAGGTATTTTCAAATTAAATTAAATTATTTTTAACAAAAATTAAATTACTTTCAAATGAAATTAAATTATTTTTAAATAAAATTAAATTATTTTCAAATTAAACTAATTTTTTTTTAAATTTAAATAAATTAAATTATTTTCAAATTAAATTAAATTATTTTCAAATTAAATTAAATTATTTTTATATTTAATTAAATTAAATTATTTTCAAATTAAATCAAATTATTTTCAAATGAAATTAAATTATTTTTAAATTAAATTATTTTCAAATTAAACTATTTTTTTTTTAATTTAATTAAATTAAATTATTTCCAAATAAAATTAAATTATTTTCAAAAAAATTAAATTATTTTTATATTTAATTAAATTATATTATTTTCAAATTAAATTTAATTATTTTCAAATTAAATTAAATTATTTTTATATTAAATTGAATTAAATTATTATGAAATTAAATCAAATTATTTTAAAATTAAATTTAATTATTTTTAAATTAAATTAAATTGAATTATTTTTAAATTTAAATAAATTAAATTATTTTTAAATTTAATTAAATTTTTTCAAATTAAATTAAATTATTTTTAAATTTAATTAAATTATTTTCAAACTAAATTAAATTATTTTCAAATTTAATTAATTTAAATTATTTTGAAATTATAATAAATTGTTTTCAAATTAAATTAAATTATATTTAAATTAAATTAAATTTAATTATTTTCAAAATAAATTCAATTATTTTGAAATTTAATTAAATTAAATTATTTTCAAATTAAATTAAATTATTTTCAAATTCAATTAAATCGATTTCAAATGAAATTAAATTATTTTCAAATCACATTAAATTATTTTTAAATTTAATTAAATTAAATTATTCTCAAATTAAATTAAATTATTTTCACAAAAAAATTAAATTACTTTCAAATTAAATTAAATTATTTTCAAATTTAGATAAATTAAATGATTGTTAAATTTAATTAAATTGTTTTCAAAATAAATTAAATTATTTTTAAATGTAATTAAATTATTTTCAAAATAAATTAAATTTTTTTCAAATTAAATTAAATTTTGTTTAAATTAAATTAAAATTTTTTTAAATAAATTAAGTTATTTTTAAAATTAATTATGTTAAATAACTTACAAATTAAATTAAATTATTTTCAAACTAAATTAAATTATTTTCAAATTAAATTAAATTATTTACAAAATAAAATAAATTATTTCGAAATTAAATTAAATTATTTTTAAATTTAATTAAATTATAACATTTTCAAATTAAATTTAATTATTTTTAAATTGAATTTAATTATTTTTAAACATAATTAAATTTAATTATTTTTAAATTTAATTAAAGTAAATTATTTTTAAAGTAAATTAAATTATTTTCAAATTAAATAAATTATACTCAAATTAAATTAAATTATTTTTAAATTTAAATAAATTAAAGTATTTTCAAATAAAATTAAATTATTTTAAAATTAAATTAAATATTTTTAAATTAAAATAAATTATTTTCAAATTAAATTAAGTTATTTTTAAATTAAATTAAATTATTTTCAAATAAATTAAATTTTTTTTAAATTTAAATAAATTAAATTATTTTCAAATTAAATTACATTATTTTACATATATTTTACAGTAAAAATATTTTTAAACTTAATTAAATTATTTTCAAATTAAAATACATTATTTTTAAATTTAATTATTTTCAAATTAAATTAAATTATTTTCAAATTAAATAAAATTATTTTCAAATTAAAAAAATTTATTTTTAAATTAAATTAAATTATTTTCAAATTAAATTATTTACAAATTAAAATAATAAATTTTCAAATTAAATAAAATTATTTTTAAATTTAATTAAAATAAATTGTTAAATTATTTTAACATTAAATTAAATTATTTTTAATTTAAATTAAATTATTTTTAAATTTAATTAATTTAAATTATTTTTAAATTAAATTAAATTATTTTGAAATTAAATTAAATTATTTTGAAATTATATTAAATTATTTTTAAATTTAATTTAGTTAAATTATTTACAAATTAAATTTAATTATTTTCAAACTAAATTAAATTATTTTCAAACTAAATTAATTTATTTTTAAATCTAATTACATTAAGGTATTTTTAAATTAAATTAAATTATTTTCAAATTAAATTAAGTTATTTTCAAATAAAATTATTTTTTTTCTAAATGAAATTAAATTGTTATTAACAAATTTAATTAAATTATATTTAAATTTAATTAAATCAAATTATTTCCAAATAAAAAAAAATAATTTTAAAATTAGATTAATTTAAATTATTTTCAAATTAAATTAAATTATTTTCAAATTTAATTAAATTATTTTCAAATTAAATTAAATTATTTTCAAATTAAATTAAATTATTTTCAATTTAAATTAAATTATTTTCAAATTATAATAAATTATTTACAAATTAAATTAAATTATTTTGAAATTTAATTAAATTAAATTATTTTCAAATTAAATTATTTTTAAATTAAATTAAATTATTTTTAAAATAAATTAAATGAAATTATTTTCAAATTAAATTAAAATATTTTCAAATTAAATTAAATTAATTTATTTTTAAATTAAATTAAGTTATTTTCAAATTCAATAAAATTATTTTTAAATTGAATTGAATTAAATTATTTTCAAAATAAATTAAATTATTTTTAAATTAATTGGTTATTTTCAAATTAAATTAAATTATTTTTAAATTAATTTAAATTAAGTTATTTTTAAATCTAATTAAATTATTTTTAAATTAAATTTTTATTTCCAATTTAAATTAAATTATTTTTAAATTTGATTAAATTAATTTATTTTCAAATTAAATTAAATTATTTTCAAACTAAATTAAATTATTTTTAAATTTAAAAAAATTTAATTATTTTCAAAATAAATTAAAGTAAATTATTTTCGAAAAGTTTCAAATTAAAGTAAATTATTTTCAAAATGAATTAAATTGTTTTCAAACTAAATTAATTTATTTTTAAATTTAATTACATTAAGGTATTTTCAAATTAAATTAAATTATTTTTAAATTAAAATAAATTATTTTTAAATTAAATTAAGTTATTACCAAATTAAATTAAGTCATTTTTAAAATAAATTAAATTATTTTCAATTTAAATTAAATTATTTTCAAATTAATATAAATTATTTTCAAATTAAATTAAATTGTTTAGAAATTTAATTAAATTAAATTATTTTCAAATTAAATTATTTTCAAATTAAATTTAATGATTTTAAAATAAATTAAATTAAATTATTTTCAAATTGATTATTATTTCCAAATTAAATTAAAATATTTTCAAATTAAATTAAATTAATTTATTTTCAAATTAAATTAAGTTATTTTCAAATTCAATAAAATTATTTTTAAATTGAATTGAATTAAAATATTTTCAAAATAAATTAAATTATTTTTAAATTAATTGAAAGTATTTTCAAATTAAATTATTTTTAAATTAATTTAAATTAAGTTATTTTCAAATTAAATTAAATTATTTTTAAATTAAATTAAATTATTTTTAAATTAAATTTTTATTTTCAATTTAAATTAAATTATTTTTAAATTTGATTAAATTAATTTATTTTCAAATTAAATTAAATTATTTTAAAATTAAATTGAATTATTTTCAAATTAAATTAAATTAGTTTTAAATTTAAAAAAATTAAATTATTTTCAAATTAAATTAAATTATTTTCAAAATAAATTAAATTATTTTCAAACTAAATTAATTTATTTTTAAATTTAATTACATTAAGGTATTTTTAAATTAAATTAAATTATTTTCAAATTAAAATAAATTATTTTTAAATTAAATTAAGTTATTACCAAATTAAATTAAGTCATTTTTAAATTAAATTAAATTATTTTTAAAGTTAATTAAATTATTTTCAAAACTAAATTATTTTAATATTAAATTAAATTATTTTGAAATTTAATTAAATAAATTATTTTCAAATGAAATTAATTTATTTTCAAATTAAATTAAATTATTTTTAAATTTAATTAAGTTAAATTAATTACAAATTAAATTTAATTATTTTCAAACTAAATTAAATTATTTTCAAATTAGATTAAATTATTTTCAAAATAAATGTAATTATTTCCAAATTAAATTAAATTATTTTCAAATTAGTTATAATTATTATCAAATTAAATTATTTAAATTAAATTATTTTCAAACTAAATTAAATTATATTCAAATTAAATTATATTATTTTTAAATTAAATTTTATCATTTTCAAATTAAATTATTTTCAAATTAAATTAAATAATATTTTTTTCAAATTTAATTACATTAATTTTAAATTAAATTATATTATTTTCAAATTAAATTATATTATTTTCAAATTAAATTATTTTCATACTAAATTAAACTATTTTCAAACTATATAAAATTATTTTCAAATTAAATTATATTATTTTCAAATTAAATTATATTATTTTCAAATTAAATTATTTTAAAATTAAATTAAATTATTTGCTAATTAAATTATATTATTTTCAAATTAAATTATATTGTTTTCAAATTAAATTATATTATATTCAAATTAAATTATATTATTTTCAAATTAAATTATATCATTTTGAAATTAAATTATTTTCAAAATAAATTAAAATATTTTCAAATTAAATTAAATTATTTTCAAATTAAATAATATTAATTTCAAATTTAATTAAATTATTTTTAAATTAAATTATATTATTTTCAGATTATATAAAATTTTTTTCAAATTTAATTATATTATTTTTAAAATAAAATATATTAAAATTAAATTAAATTATTTTCAAATTAAATTAAATTATTTTTAAATTAAATTATTTTAATTTCAAATTAAATTATATTATTTTCAAATTAAATTATATTCAAATTAAATTAAATTATTTTTAAATTAAATTAAATTATTTCCTAATTAAATTATATTATTTTCAAATTAAATTATATTGTTTTCAAATTAAATTATATTATATTCAAATTAAATTATATTATTTTTAAATTAAATTATATTGTTTTCAAATTAAATTATATCTTCAAATTAAATTATATTATTTTCAAATTAACATATGTTTTCAAATTAAATTATATTATTTTAAAAATTAAATTATATTGTTTTCTAATTAAATTATATTATTTTCGAATTAAAATATTTTAATTTCAAATTAAATTATTTTATTTTCAAATTAAATTATATTATTTTCAAATTAAATTATATTATTTTAAAATTAAATTATATTATTTTCAAATTAAATTATATCTTCAAATTAAATTATTTTCAAATAAAATAAAAATATTTTCAAATAAAATTATATTATTTTCAAATTGAATTATATTATTTTTAAATAAAATTATATCATTTTCAAATTAAAATATTTTCAAAATAAATTAAATTATTTTCAAATTAAATTAAATTATTTTCAAATTAAATAATATTAATTTCAAATTTAATTAAATTATTTTTAAATTAAATTATATTATTTTCAAATTATATAAAATTGTTGTCAAATTAAATTATATTATTTTTAAATTAAATTATATTAAAATTAAATTAAATTATTTTCAAATTAAATTTAATTATTTTTAAATTAAATTATTTTAATTTCAAATTAAATTATATTATTTTCAAATTAAATTATATTCAAATTAAACTAAATTATTTTTAAATTAAATTAAATTATTTTCTAATTAAATTATATTATTTTCAAATTAAATTATATTGTTTTCAAATTAAATTATATTATATTCAAATTAAATTATATTATTTTCAAATTAAATTATATTTTCTAATTAAATTAAAATATTTTCAAATTAAATTAAATAAATTTCAAATTAAATTATATTATTTTGAAATTAAATAATATTAATTTCAAATTTAATTACATTAATTTTAAATCAAATTATATTATTTTCAAATTAAATTATATTAGTTTCAAATTAAATTATTTTCATACTAAATTAAACTATTTTCAAATTATATTAAATTATGTTCAAATTAAATTATATTATCTTCAAATTAAATTATTTTCAAATTAAATTAAATTATTTGCAAATTAAATTAAATTGTTTTCAAATTAAATTATTTTAATTTCAAATTAAATTATATTATTTTCAAATTAAATTATTTTTAAATTAAATTATTTTCTAAATAAATTATATTATTTTTAAATTAAATTATATTATTTTAAAATTAAATTATATTATTTTCAAATTAAATTATATCATTTTAAAATTAAATTATTTTCAAAATAAATTAAATTAATTTCAAATTAAATTAAATTATTTTCAAATTAAATAATATTAATTTCAAATTTAATTAAATTATTTTTAAATTAAATTATATTATTTTCAGATTATATAAAAAAAATTTCAAATTAAATTATATTATTTTCAAATTAAAATATATTAAAATTAAATTAAATTATCTTCAAATTAAATTAAATTATTTTTAAATTAAATTATTTTAGTTTCAAATTAAATTAAATTATTTTCAAATTAAATTGTATTCAAATTAAATTAAATTATTTTTAAATTAAATTATTTTCTAATTAAATTATATTATTTTCAAATTAAATTATATTGTTTTCAAATTAAATTATATTATATTCAAATTAAATTATATTATTTTTAAATTAAATTATATTGTTTTCAAATTAAATTATATTTTCAAATTAAACTATATTATTTTCAAATTAACATATATTGTTTTCAAATTAAATTATATTATTTTAAAAATTAAATTATATTGTTTTCTAATTAAATTATATTATTTTCGAATTAAAATATTTTAATTTCAAATTAAATTATTTTATTTTCAAATTAAATTATATTATTTTCAAATTAAATTATATTATTTTAAAATTAAATTATATTATTTTCAAATTAAATTATATCTTCAAATTAAATTATTTTCAAATAAAATTAAAATATTTTCAAATAAAATTATATTATTTTCAAATTGAATTATATTATTTTTAAATAAAATTATTTCATTTTCAAATTAAATTATTTTCAAAATAAATTAAATTATTTTCAAATTAAATTAAATTAATATTAAAATTAAATTAAATTATTTTCAAATTAAATTAAATTATTTTCAAATTAAATTATTTTAATTTCAAATTAAATTATATTATTTTCAAATTAAATTAAATTATTTTTAAATTAAATTAAATTATTTTCTAATAGAATTATATTATTTTCATATTAAATTATATTGTTTTCAAATTAAATTATATTATATTCAAATTAAATAATATTATTTTCAAATTAAATTATATTTTCTAATTAAATTAAAATATTTTCAAATAAAATTAAATAATTTTCAAATTAAATTATATTATTTTCAAATTAAATTATATTATTTTCAAATTAAATTATATTGTTTTGATATTAAATCATATTATTTTAGAATTAAATTATTTTATTTTCAAATTAAATTATATTGTTTTCAAATTAAATTATATTATTTTGAAATTAAATTATATTATTTTCAAATTAAATTATATTGTTTTCTAATTAAATTATATTATTTTCAAATTAAAATATTTTATTTTTAAATTTAATAATTTTATTTTCAAATTAAATTATATTATTTTCAAATTAAATTATTTTTAAAATAAAATTAATTATTTTCAAATTAAATTATATTATTTTAAATTTAAATTATATTATTTTTAAATTAAATTATATTATTTTCAAATTAAATTATATTGTTTTCAAATTATATGAAATTATTTTCAAATTAAATTAAATTATTTTCAAATTAAATTATTTTAATTTCAAATTAAATTATATTATTTTCTAATTAAATTATTTTCAAATTAAATTAAATTATTTTCTAATTAAATTATATTATTTTCAAAATAAATTATATTATTTTTAAATTAAATTTTATCATTTTCAAATTAAATTATTTTCAAATTAAATTAAATTAAATATTATTAATTTCAAATTTAATTACATTAATTTTTAATTAAATTATATTATTTTCAAATAAAATTATATTATTTTCAAATTAAATTGTTTTCTTACTAAATTAAACTATTTTCAAAGTATATTAAATTATTTTCAAATTAAATTATATTGTTTTCAAATTAAGTTATTCTATTTTCAAATTAAGTTATATTATTTTCAAATTAAATTATATTATTTTCAAATTAAATTATATTATTTTTTAATTAAATTCTTTTCAAATTAAATTAAATTATTTTCAAATTAAATTAAATTGTTTTCAAATTAAATTATTTTAATTTCAAATTAAATTATATTATTTTCAAATTAAATTATTTTCAAATTATTTTCAAATTAAATTAAATTATTTTCAAATTAATTAATATTAATTTCAAAATTAATTAAATTATTTTTAAATTAAATTATATTATTTTCAAATTATATAAAATTATTGTCAAATTAAATTATATTATTTTCAAATTAAATTATATTAAAATTAAATTAAATTATCTTCAAATTAAATTAAATTATTTTCAAATTAAATTATATTAATTTTAAATTAAATTATATTATTTATTTCCAAATTAAATTATATTCAAATTAAATTAAATTATTTTTAAATTATATTAAATTATTTTCTAAATAAATTATATTATTTTCGAATTAAATTATATTGTTTTCAAATTAAATTATATTTTCAAATTAAATTATTTTCAAATTAAATTAAATTATTTTCAAATTAAATAATATTAATTTCAAATTTAATTAAATTATTTTTTAAATTAAATTATATTATTTTCAAATTAAAAAAAATTATTGTCAAATTAAATTATATTATTTTCAAATTAAATTATATTAAAATTAAATTAAATTATTTTCAAATTAAATTAAATTATTTTAATTTTAAATTAAATTATATCATTTTCAAATTAAATTATATTCAAATTAAATTAAAATATTTTTAATATAAATTAAATTATTTTCTATTTAAATTATATTATTTTCAAATTAAATTATATAGTTTTCAAATTAAATTATATTATTTCCAAATTAAATTATATTATTTTCAAATTAAATTATATTGTTTTTAAATTAAATTATATTTTCAAATTAAATTATATTATTTTCAAATTAACATATATTATTTTCAAATTAAATTATATTATTTTCAAATTAAATTATATTGTTTTCTAATTAAATTATATTATTTTCAAATTAAAATAATTTAATTTTCAAAATAAAATTATTTTATTTTTAAATTAAATTATATTATTTTCAAATTAAATTATTTTCAAATTAAATTATAATATTTTCAAATTAAATTATATTATTTTCAAAATAAATTATATTATTTTCAAATTAAACTATATTATTTTCAAATTAAGTTATTCTATTTTCAAATTAAGTTATATTATTTTCAAATCAAATTAGATTATTTTTAAATTAAATTAAATTATTTTCAAATTAAATTATTTTCAAATTAAATTAAATTATTTTCAAATTAAATTAAATTGTTTTCAAATGAAATTATTTTAATTTCAAATTAAATTATATTATTTTCAAATTAAATTATTTTCAAATTATTTTCAAATTAAATTGAATTATTTTCTAATTAAATTATATTATTTTCAAATTAGCTATATTATTTTAAAATTAAATTATATTATTTTCAATGTAAATTATATTTTCAAATTAAATTATTTTCAAATTAAATTAAATTGTTTTCAAATTAAATTATTTTAATTTCAAATTAAATTATATTATTTTCAAATTAAATTATTTTCAAATTAAACTATATTATTTTAAAATTAAATTATATTATTTTCAAATTAAATAATATTTTCAAATTAAATTAAAATATTTTCAAATAAAGTTATATTATTTTCAAATCAAATTAGATTTTTTTAAATAAAATTATATCGTTTTCAAATTAAGTTATTTTCAAAATAAATTAAATTATTTTTAAATTAAATTAAATTATTTTTAAATTAAATAATATTAATTTCAAATTATATAAAATTATTGTCAAATAAAATTATATTATTTTCAAATTAAATTATATTAAAATTAAATTATATTATTTTCAAATTAAATTAAATTATTTTCAAATTGTCATTTTAATTTTAAATTAAATTATATTATTTATTTTCAAATTAAATTATGTTCAAATTAAATTAAATTATTTTTAAATTATATTAAATTATTTTCTAAATAAATTATATTATTTTCAAATTATATTATATTGTTTTCAAATTAAATTATATTTTCAAATTAAATTATTTTCAAATTAAATTAAAATATTTTCAAATAAAATTATATTATTTTCAAATTAAATTATATTATTTTTAAATAAAATTATATCATTTTCAAAATAAATTAAATTATTTTCCAATTAAATTAAATTATTTTCAAGTTAAATAATATTAATTTCAAATTTAATTAAATTATTTTTAAATTAAATTATATTATTTTCAAATTAAATTATATTAAAATTAAATTAAATTATTTTCAAATTAAATTAAATTATTTTCAAATTAAATTATTTTAATTTTAAATTAAATTATATTATTTTCAAATTAAATTATATTCAAAAAAAATTAAATTATTTTTAATATAAATTAAATTTTTTTGCAATTAAATTATATTATTTTCAAATTAAATTATATTATTTTCAAATTAAATTATATTATTTTCAAATTAAATTATATTATTTTCAAATTAAAATATTTAATTTTCAAATTAAATTATTTTATTTTCAAATTAAATTATATTATTTTCAAATTAAAATTAATTATTTTCAAATTAAATTATATTATTTTCAAAATAAATTATATTATTTTCAAATTAAATTATATTATTTTCAAATTAAATTATATTATTTTCAAATTATATTAAATTATTTTCAAATTAAATTAAATTATTTTCAAATTAAATTTATTTAATTTCAAATTAAATTATATTTTTTTCAAATTAAATTATTTTCAAATTAAATTATTTTCAAATTAAATTAATATATTTTCAAATTAAATTAAATCATTTTCTAATTAAATTATATCATTTTCAAATTAAATTATTTTCAAAATCAATTAAATTATTTTTCAATTAAATTAAATTATTTTCAAATTAAATAATATTAATTTCAAATTTAATTAAATTATTTTTAAATTAAATTATATTGTTTTCAAATTATATAAAATTATTTTCAAATTAAATTAAATTATTTTCAAATTAAATTATTTTAATTTTAAATTAAATTATATTATTTTCAAATTAAATTATATTCAAATTAAATTAAATTATTTTTAATATAAATTAAATTATTTTCTAATTAAATTATATCATTTTCAAATTAAATTAAATTATTTTCAAACTAAATTATATTATGTTCAAATTAAATTATATTTTCAAATTAAATTAAAATATTTTCAAATTAAATTAAAATATTTTATTTTCAAATTAAATTACTTTATTTTCAAATTAAATTATATTATTTTCAAATTAAATTATTTTTAAATTAAAATTAATTATTTTCAAATTAAATTATATTATTTTGAAATTAAATTATATTATTGTCAAATTAAATTATATTATTTTCAAATTAAATTATAATATTTTCAAATTAAATTATATTATTTTCAAAATAAATTATATTATTTTCAAATTAAACTATATTATTTTCAAATTAAGTTATTCTATTTTCAAATTAAGTTATATTATTTTCAAATCAAATTAGATTATTTTTAAATTAAATTATATTATTTTTAAATTAAATTATTTTCAAATTAAATTAAATTATTTTCAAATTAGCTATATTATTTTAAAATTAAATTATATTATTTTCAATGTAAATTATATTTTCAAATTAAATTATTTTCAAATTAAATTAAATTGTTTTCAAATTAAATTATTTTAATTTCAAATTAAATTATATTATTTTCAAATTAAATTATAATATTTTCAAATTAAATTATATTATTTTCAAAATAAATTATATTATTTTCAAATTAAACTATATTATTTTCAAATTAAGTTATTCTATTTTCAAATTAAGTTATATTATTTTCAAATCAAATTAGATTATTTTTAAATTAAATTATATTATTTTTAAATTAAATTATTTTCTAATTAAATTACATTATTTTCAAATTAGCTATATTATTTTAAAATAAAATTATATTATTTTCAATGTAAATTATATTTTCAAATTAAATTATTTTCAAATTAAATTAAATTGTTTTCAAATTAAATTATTTTAATTTCAAATTAAATTATATTATTTTCAAATTAAATTATTTTCAAATTATTTTCAAAGTAAATTTAATTATTTTCTAATTAAATTATATTATTTTCAAATTAAACTATATTATTTTAAAATTAAATTATATTATTTTCAAATTAAATAATATTTTCAAATTAAATTATTTTCAAATTAAATTAAAATATTTTCAAATAAAGTTATATTATTTTCAAATCAAATTATATTTTTTTAAATAAAATTATATCGTTTTCAAATTAAGTTATTTTCAAAATAAATTAAATTATTTTCAAATTAAATTAAATTATTTTTAAATTAAATAATATTAATTTCAAATTATATAAAATTATTGTCAAATTAAATTATATTATTTTCAAATTAAATTATATTAAAATTAAATTATATTATTTTCAAATTAAATTAAATTATTTTCAAATTAAGTCATTTTAATTTTAAATTAAATTATATTATTTATTTTCAAATTAAATTATATTCAAATTAAATTAAATTATTTTTAAATTATATTAAATTATTTTCTAAATAAATTATATTATTTTCAAATTATATTATATTGTTTTCAAATTAAATTATATTTATAAATTAAATTAAAATATTTTCAAATAAAATTATATTATTTTCAAATTAAATTATGTTATTTTTAAATAAAATTATATCGTTTTCAAAATAAATTAAATTATTTTCCAATTAAATTAAATTATTTTCAAATTAAATAATATTAATTTCAAATTTAATTAAATTATTTTTAAATTAAATTATATTATTTTCAAATTAAATTATTTTCAAAATCAATTAAATTATTTTCCAATTAAATTAAATTATTTTCAAATTAAATAATATTAATTTCAAATTTAATTAAATTATTTTTAAATTAAATTATATTATTTTCAAATTATATAAAATTATTTTCAAATTAAATTAAATTATTTTTAAATTAAATTATTTTAATTTTAAATTAAATTATATTATTTTTAAATTAAATTATATTCCAATTAAATTAAATTATTTTTAATATAAATTAAATTATTTTCTAATTAAATTATATCATTTTCAAATTAAATTAAATTATTTTCAAACTAAATTATATTATGTTCAAATTAAATTATATTTTCAAATTAAATTAAAATATTTTCAAATTAAATTAAAATATTTTATTTTCAAATTAAATTATTTTATTTTTAAATTAAATTATATTATTTTCAAATTAAATTATTTTTAAATTAAAATTAATTATTTTCAAATTAAATTATATTATTTTGAAATTAAATTATATTATTGTCAAATTAAATTATATTATTTTCAAATTAAATTATAATATTTTCAAATTACATTAAATTATTTTAAAATTAAATTAAATTCTTTTCCAATTAAATTATTTTAATTTCAAATTAAATAATATTAATTTCAAATTAAATTATTTTCAAATTAAATTAATTTATTTTCAAATTAAATTAAATTATTTTCTAATTAAATTATATTATTTTCAAATTAAATTAAATTATTTTCAAACTAAATTATATTATTTTCATATTAAATTATATTTTCAAATTAAATTAAAATATTTTTAAATTAAATTAAATTATTTTCAAATTAAATTATATTATTTTCAAATTAAATTATATTATTTTCAAATTAAATTATATTATTTTCAATTTAAATTATTTTCAACTTAAATTAAATTATTTTCAAAATAAATTAAAATATTTTCAAATTAAATTGAAATATTTTCAAATAAAATTATATTATTTTTAAATAAAATTATATTATTTTCAAATAAAATTATATCATTTTCAAATTAAATTATTTTCCAAATAAATTAAATTATTTTCAAATTAAAATAAATTATTTTCAAATTAAATAATATTAATTTAAAACTTAATTAAATTATTTTTAAATTTAATTATATTATTTTCAAATTAAATTCAATTATTTTCAAATTAAATTATATTATTTTCAAATTAAATTATTTTCAAATTAAATTAAATTATTTTCAAATTAAATTAAATTATTTTCAAAATAAATTATTTTAATTTCAAATTAAATTTTCAAATTAAATTATATTATTTTCAAATTAAATTATATTGTTTTCAAATTAAATTATATTTTCAAATTAAATTATATTAAATTATTTTCAAATAAAATTATATTATTTTCAAATTAAGTTATTCTATTTTCAAATTAAGTTATATTATTTTCAAATTAAATTATATTTTCAAATTAAATTATTTTAAAATTAAATTAAAATATTTTCAAATTAAATTATATTATTTTCAAATCAAATTATATTATTTTCAAATAAAATTATATCATTTTCGAATTAAATTATTTTCAAAATAAATTAAATTATGTTCAAATTAAATTAAAATATTTTATTTTCAAATGAAATTATTTTATTTATAAATGAAATTATATTATTTTCAAATTAAATTATTTTTAAATTAAAATTAATTATTTTCAAATTAAATTATATTATTTTTAAATTAAATTATATTATTGTCAAATTAAATTATATTATTTTCAAAAGAAATTATTATATTTTCAAATTATATTAAATTATTTTCAAATTAAATTAAATTGTTTTCCAATTAAATTATTTTAATTTCAAATTAAATTACATTATTTTCAAATTAAATTATTTTCAAATTAAATTAATTTATTTTCAAATTAAATTAAATTTTTTTCTAATTAAATTATATTATTTTCAAATTAAATTAAATTATTTTCCAATTAAATTATATTATTTTCAAATTAAATTAAATTGTTTTCAAACTAAATTATATTATTTTCAAATTAAATTATATTTTCAAATTAAATTAAAATATTTTCAAATTAAATTAAATTATTTTCAAATTAAATTATATTATTTTTAAATTACATTATATTATTTTCAAATTAAATTATATTGTTCTCAAGTTAAATTATATTATTTTCAAATTAAATTATAATATTTAATTTAATATAAATTATATTGTTTTATAATTAAATTATATTGTTTTCAAATTAAATTATTTTATTTTCAAATTAAATTAAATTATTTTCAAATTAAATTATATTATTTTAAATTAAATTATTTTCAAATTAAAATAAATTATTTTCAAATTAAATTATATTATTTTCAAATTAAATGATATTATTTTCAAATAAAATTATATTATTTTCAATTTAAATTATATTATTTTCAAATTAAATTAATTTATTTTCAAATTAAATTAAATTGTTTTCAAATTAAATTATTTTAATTTCAAATTAAATCATATTTTTTTCAAATTAAATTATTTTCAAATTAAATTATATTATTCTCAAATTAAATTATATTATTTTCAAATTAAATTATATTTTCAAATTAAATTATTTTCAAAATAAATTAAAATATTTTCAAATTAAATTATTTTAATTTCAAATTAAATTACATTATTTTCAAATTAAATTATTTTCAAATTAAACTAATTTATTTTCAAATTAAATTAAATTATTTTCTAATTAAATTATTTTATTTTCAAATTAAATTATATAATTTTCAAATTAAATTATTTTTAAATTAAAATTAATTATTTTCAAATTAAATTATATTATTTTGAAATTAAATTATATTATTTTCAAATTAAATTATATTATTTTCAAATTAAATTATATTATTTTCAAATTATATTAAATTATTTTCTAATTAAATTAAATTATTTTCCAATTAAATTATTTTAATTTAAAATTAAATTATATTATTTTCAAATTAAATTATTTACAAATTAAATTAATTTATTTTCAAATTAAATTAAATTATTTTCTAAATAAATTATCTTATTTTCAAATTAAATTAAATTATTTTTAAACTAAATTATTTTATTTTCAAATTAAATTATATTTTCAAATTAAATAAAAATATTTTCAAATTAAATTTAATTATTTTCAAATGAAATTATATTATTTTCAAATTAAATTATATTATTTTCAAATTAAATTATATTATTTTCAATTTAAATTATTTTCATCTTAAATTAAATTATTTTCAAATTAAATTAAAATATTTTCAAATTAAATTAAAATATTTTCAAATTAAATTATATAATTTTTAAATTAAATTATATTATTTTCAAATAAAATTAAATCATTTTCAAATTAAATTATTTTCCAAATAATTTAAATTATTTTCAAATTAAATTCTTATTTTCAAAATAAATAATATTAATTTCAAACTTAATTTAATTATTTTTAAATTAAATTATATTATTTTCAAATTAAATTCAATTATTTTCAAGTTAAATTTTATTATTTTCAAATTAAATTATTTTCAAATTAAATTAAATTATTTTCAATTTAAATTAAATTATTTTCAAAATAAATTATTTTAATTTCAAATGAAATTATATTATTTTAAAATTAAATTATATTTAAATTAAATTAAATTATTTTTAAATTAAATTAAATTATTTTCTAATTAAATTATATTATTTTCAAATTATATTATATTGTTTTCAAATTAAATTATATTATTTTCAAATTAAAATATATTATTTTCAAATTAAATTATATTGTTTTAAATTAAATTATATTTTCAAAATAAATTATATTATTTTCAAAATAAATTTTATTGTTTTCAAATTGAATTATATTATTTTCGAATTAAATTATATTATTTTCTAATTAAATTATATTGTTTTCAACTTAAATTATATTATTTTCAAATTAAATTATATTATTTTCAAATTAAATTATATTGTTCTCTAATTAAATTATATTATTTTCAAATTAAAATATTTTATTTTCAAATTAAATTATTTTATTTTCAAATTAAATTATATTATTTTCAAATTAAATTATTTTTAAATTAAAATTAATTATTTTCAAATTAAATTAAATTATTTTCAAATTAAATTATATTATTTTCAAATTAAATTATATTATTTTCAAATTAAATTATATTATTTTCAAATTAAATTATTTTCAAATTAAAATAAATTATTTTCAAATTAAATTATATTATTTTCAAATTAAATGATATTATTTTCAAATCAAATTATATTATTTTCAATTTAAATTATATTATTTTCAAATTAAATTAAGTTATTTTCAAATTAAATTAAATTGTTTTCAAATTAAATTAATTTAATTTCAAATTAAATTATATTATTTTCAAATTAAATTATTTTCAAATTAAATTAAATTATTTTCAAATTAAATTAAATTGTTTTCAAACTAAATTATATTATTTTCAAATTAAATTATATTTTCAAATTAAACTAAAATATTTTCAAATTAAATTATATTATTTTCAAATTAAATGATAATATTTTCAAATAAAATTATATTATTTTCAATTTAAATTATATTATTTTCAAATTAAATTAAATTATTTTCAAAATAAATTAAATTGTTTTCAAATTAAATTATTTTAATTTCAAATTAAATCATATTATTTTCAAATTAAATTATTTTCAAATTAAATTATATTATTCTCAAATTAAATTATATTATTTTCAAATTAAATTATATTTTCAAATTAAATTATTTTCAAAATAAATTAAATTATTTTCAAATCAAATTATATTTTTTTAAATAAAATTATATCGTTTTCAAATTAAGTTATTTTCAAAATAAATTAAATTATTTTCAAATTAAATTAAATTATTTTTAAATTAAATAATATTAATTTCAAATTATATAAAATTATTGTCAAATTAAATTATATTATTTTCAAATTAAATTATATTAAAATTAAATTATATTATTTTCAAATTAAATTAAATTATTTTCAAATTAAGTCATTTTAATTTTAAATTAAAATATATTATTTATTTTCAAATTAAATTATATTTAAATTAAATTAAATTATTTTTAAATTATATTAAATTATTTTCTAAATAAATTATATTATTTTCAAATTATATTATATTGTTTTCAAATTAAATTATATTTTCAAATTAAATTATTTTCAAATTAAATTAAAATATTTTCAAATAAAATTATATTATTTTCAAATTAATTTATATTATTTTTAAATAAAATTATATCATTTTCAAAATAAATTAAAATATTTTCCAATTAAATTAAATTATTTTCAAATTAAATAATATTAATTTCAAATTTAATTAAATTATTTTTAAATTAAATTATATTATTTTCAAATTAAATTATATTAAAATTAAATTAAATTATTTTCAAATTAAATTAAATTATTTTCAAATTAAATTATTTTAATTTTAAATTAAATTATATTAGTTTCAAATTAAATTATATTCAAATTAAATTAAATTATTTTTAATATAAATTTAATTATTTTCCAATTAAATTATATTATTTTCAAATTGAATTATATTATTTTCAAATTAAATTATATTATTTTCAAATTAAACTATAATATTTTCAAATTAAAATATTTACTTTTCAAATTAAATTATTTTATTTTCAAATTAAATTATATTATTTTCAAATTAAAATTAATTATTTTCAAATTAAATTATATTATTTTCAAATTAAATTATATTATTTTCAAATTAAATTATATTATTTTTAAATTAAATTATATTATTTTCAAATTATATTAAATTATTTTCAAATTAAATTAAATTATTTTCAAATTAAATTATTTTAATTTCAAATTAATTTATATTTTTTTCAAATTAAATTATTTTCAAATTAAATTAATATATTTTCAAATTAAATTAAATTATTTTCTAATTAAATTATATCATTTTCAAATTAAATTATTTTTAAAATCAATTAAATTATTTTCCAATTAAATTAAATTATTTTCAAATTAAATAATATTAATTTCAAATTTAATTAAATTATTTTTAAATTAAATTATATTATTTTCAAATTATATAAAATTATTTTCAAATTAAATTAAATTATTTTCAAATTAAATTATTTTAATTTTAAATTAAATTATATTATTTTCAAATTAAATTATATTCAAATTAAATTAAATTATTTTTAATATAAATTAAATTATTTTCTAATTAAATTATATCATTTTCAAATTAAATTAAATTATTTTCAAACTAAATTATATTATGTTCAAATTAAATTATATTTTCAAATTAAATTAAAATATTTTCAAATTAAATTAAAATATTTTATTTTCAAATTAAATTATTTTATTTTCAAATTAAATTATATTATTTTCAAATTAAATTATTTTTAAATTAAAATTAATTATTTTCAAATTAAATTATATTATTTTGAAATTAAATTATATTTTTGTCAAATTAAATTATATTATTTTCAAATTAAATTATAATATTTTCAAATTACATTAAATTATTTTAAAATTAAATTAAATTCTTTTCCAATTAAATTATTTTAATTTCAAATTAAATAATATTAATTTCAAATTAAATTATTTTCAAATTAAATTAATTTATTTTCAAATTAAATTAAATTATTTTCTAATTAAATTATATTATTTTCAAATTAAATTAAATTATTTTCAAACTAAATTATATTATTATCATATTAAATTATATTTTCAAATTAAATTAAAATATTTTTAAATTAAATTAAATTATTTTCAAATTAAATTATATTATTTTCAATTTAAATTATTTTCAACTTAAATTAAATTATTTTCAAAATAAATTAAAATATTTTCAAATTAAATTAAAATATTTTCAAATAAAATTATATTATTTTTAAATAAAATTATATTATTTTCAAATAAAATTATATCATTTTCAAATTAAATTATTTTCCAAATAAATTAAATTATTTTCAAATTAAAATAAATTATTTTCAAATTAAATAATATTAATTTCAAACTTAATTAAATTATTTTTAAATTTAATTATATTATTTTCAAATTAAATTCAATTCTTTTCAAATTAAATTATATTATTTTCAAATTAAATTATTTTCAAATTAAATTAAATTATTTTCAAATTAAATTAAATTATTTTCAAAATAAATTATTTTAATTTCAAATTAAATTTTCAAATTAAATTATATTATTTTCAAATTAAATTATATTGTTTTCAAATTAAATTATATTTTCAAATTAAATTATATTAAATTATTTTCAAATAAAATTATATTATTTTCAAATTAAGTTATTCTATTTTCAAACTAAGTTATATTATTTTCAAATTAAATTATATTTTCAAATTAAATTATTTTAAAATTAAATTAAAATATTTTCAAATTAAATTATATTATTTTCAAATCAAATTATATTATTTTCAAATAAAATTATATCATTTTCGAATTAAATTATTTTCAAAATAAATTAAATTATGTTCAAATTAAATTAAAATATTTTATTTTCAAATTAAATTATTTTATTTATAAATGAAATTATATTATTTTCAAATTAAATTATTTTTAAATTAAAATTAATTATTTTCAAATTAAATTATATTATTTTTAAATTAAATTATATTATTGTCAAATTAAATTATATTATTTTCAAAAGAAATTATTATATTTTCAAATTATATTAAATTATTTTTAAATTAAATTATATTATTTTCAAATTAAATTCAATTATTTTCAAATTAAATTATATTTTTTTCAAATTAAATTATTTTCAAATTAAATTAAATTGTTTTCAAATTAAATTAAATTATTTTCAGAATAAATTATTTTAATTTCAAATTAAATTATATTATTTTCAAATTAAATCATATTATTTTCAAATTAAATTATATTGTTTTCAAATTAAATTATATTAAATTATTTTCAAATAAAATTATATTATTTTCAAATTAAGTTATTCTATTTTTAAATTAAGTTATATTATTTTCAAATTAAATTATATTTTCAAATTAAATTATTTTCAAATTAAATTAAAATATTTTCAAATTAAATTACATTATTTTCAAATCAAATTATATTATTTTCAAATAAAATTATATCATTTTCGAATTAAATTATTATATTATTTTCAAATTAAATCATATTATTTTCAAATTAAATTAAATTGTTTTCAAATTAAATTAAATTATTTTCAGAATAAATTATTTTAATTTCAAATTAAATTATATTATTTTCAAATTAAATCATATTATTTTCAAATTAAATTATATTGTTTTCAAATTAAATTATATTAAATTATTTTCAAATAAAATTATATTATTTTCAAATTAAGTTATTCTATTTTCAAATTAAGTTATATTATTTTCAAATTAAATTATATTTTCAAATTAAATTATTTTCAAATTAAATTAAAATATTTTCAAATTAAATTACATTATTTTCAAATCAAATAATATTATTTTCAAATAAAATTATATCATTTTCGAATTAAATTATTTTCAAATTAAATTAAATTATTTTCAAATTAAATTAAATTATTTTCAAAGTAAATTATTTTAATTTCAAATTAAATTATATTGTTTTCAAATTAAATTATATTCAAATTAAATTAAATCATTTTTAAATTAAATTAAATTATTTTCAAAGTAAATTATTTTAATTTCAAATTAAATTATATTGTTTTCAAATTAAATTATATTCAAATTAAATTAAATCATTTTTAAATTAAATTAAATTATTTTCTAATTAAATTATATTATTTTCAAATTATATTATATTGTTTTCAAATTAAATTATATTATTTTCAAATTAAAATATATTATTTTCAAATTAAATTATATTGTTTTTAAATTAAATTATATTTTCAAATTAAATTATATTATTTTCAAAATAAATTATATTGTTTTCAAATTAAATTATATTATTTTCGAATTAAATTATATTATTTTCTAATTAAATTATATTGTTTTCAAATTAAATTATATTATTTTCAAATTAAATTATATTATCTTCAAATTAAATTATATTGTTTTCTAATTAAATTATATATTTTCAAATTAAAATATTTTATTTTCAAATTAATTTATTTTATTTTCAAATTAAATTATATTATTTTCAAATTAAATTATTTTTAAATTAAAATTAATTATTTTCAAATTAAATTATATTATTTTCAAATTAAATTATATTATTTTCAAATTAAATTATATTATTTTGAAAATAAATTATATTATTTTCCAATTATATTATCTAATTTTCAAATTAAATTAAATAATTTTTAAATTAAATTATTTTAATTTCAAATTAAACTATATTATTTTCAAATTAAATTATTTTCAAATTAAATTAATTTATTTTCAAATTAAATTAAATTATTTTCTAATTAAATTATATTATTTTCAAATTAAATTAAATTGTTTTCAAACTAAATTATATTATTTTCAAATTAAATTATATTTTCAAATTAAATTAAAATATTTTCAAATTAAATTAAATTATTTTCAAATTAAATTATATTATTTTTAAATTACATTATATTATTTTCAAATTAAATTATATTGTTCTCAAGTTAAATTATATTATTTTCAAATTAAATTATATTATTTAATTTAATATAAATTATATTAAATTATATTGTTTTCAAATTAAATTATTTTATTTTCAAATTAAATTAAATTATTTTCAAATTAAATTATATTATTTTAAATTAAATTATTTTCAAATTAAAATAAATTATTTTCAAATTAAATTATATTATTTTCAAATTAAATGATATTATTTTCAAATAAAATTATATTATTTTCAATTTAAATTATATTATTTTCAAATTAAATTAATTTATTTTCAAATTAAATTAAATTGTTTTCAAATTAAATTATTTTAATTTCAAATTAAATCATATTTTTTTCAAATTAAATTATTTTCAAATTAAATTATATTATTCTCAAATTAAATTATATTATTTTCAAATTAAATTATATTTTCAAATTAAATTATTTTCAAAATAAATTAAAATATTTTCAAATTAAATTATTTTAATTTCAAATTAAATTACATTATTTTCAAATTAAATTATTTTCAAATTAAACTAATTTATTTTCAAATTAAATTAAATTATTTTCTAATTAAATTATATAATTTTTAAATTAAATTAAATTATTTTCAAATTAAATTATTTTATTTTCAAATTAAATTATATAATTTTCAAATTAAATTATTTTTAAATTAAAATTAATTATTTTCAAATTAAATTATATTATTTTGAAATAAAATTATATTATTTTCAATTTAAATTATATTATTTTCAAATTAAATTAATTTATTTTCAAATTAAATTAAATTGTTTTCAAATTAAATTATTTTAATTTCAAATTAAATCATATTTTTTTCAAATTAAATTATTTTCAAATTAAATTATATTATTCTCAAATTAGATTATATTATTTTCAAATTAAATTATATTTTCAAATTAAATTATTTTCAAAATAAATTAAAATATTTTCAAATTAAATTATTTTAATTTCAAATTAAATTACATTATTTTCAAATTAAATTATTTTCAAATTAAACTAATTTATTTTCAAATTAAATTAAATTATTTTCTAATTAAATTATATAATTTTTAAATTAAATTAAATTATTTTCAAATTAAATTATTTTATTTTCAAATTAAATTATATAATTTTCAAATTAAATTATTTTTAAATTAAAATTAATTATTTTCAAATTAAATTATATTATTTTGAAATTAAATTATATTATTTTCAAATTAAATTATATTATTTTCAAATTAAATTATATTATTTTCAAATTATATTAAATTATTTTCTAATTAAATTAAATTATTTTCCAATTAAATTATTTTAATTTCAAATTAAATTATATTATTTTCAAATTAAATTATTTACAAATTAAATTAATTTATTTTCAAATTAAATTAAATTATTTTCTAAATAAATTATCTTATTTTCAAATTAAATTAAATTATTTTTAAACTAAATTATTTTATTTTCAAATTAAATTATATTTTCAAATTAAATAAAAATATTTTCAAATTAAATTTAATTATTTTCAAATTAAATTATATTATTTTCAAATTAAATTATATAATTTTTAAATTAAATTATATTATTTTCAAATAAAATTAAATCATTTTCAAATTAAATTATTTTCCAAATAATTTAAATTATTTTCAAATTAAATTCTTATTTTCAAAATAAATAATATTAATTTCAAACTTAATTGAATTATTTTTAAATTAAATTATATTATTTTCAAATTAAATTCAATTATTTTCAAGTTAAATTTTATTATTTTCAAATTAAATTATTTTCAAGATAAATTAAATTATTTTCAAATTAAATTAAATTATTTTCAAAATAAATTATTTTAATTTCAAATGAAATTATATTATTTTAAAATTAAATTATATTCAAATTAAATTAAATTATTTTTAAATTAAATTAAATTATTTTCTAATTAAATTATATTATTTTCAAATTATATTATATTGTTTTCAAATTAAATTATATTATTTTCAAATTAAAATATATTATTTTCAAATTAAATTATATTGTTTTAAATTAAATTATATTTTCAAAATAAATTATATTATTTTCAAAATAAATTTTATTGTTTTCAAATTAAATTATATTATTTTCGAATTAAATTATATTATTTTCTATTTAAATTATATTGTTTTCAACTTAAATTATATTATTTTCAAATTAAATTATATTATTTTCAAATTAAATTATATTGTTCTCTAATTAAATTATATTATTTTCAAATTAAAATATTTTATTTTCAAATTAAATTATTTTATTTTCAAATTAAATTATATTATTTTCAAATTAAATTATTTTTAAATTAAAATTAATTATTTTCAAATCAAATTAAATTATTTTCAAATTAAATTATATTATTTTCAAATTAAATTATATTATTTTCAAATTAAATTATATTATTTTCAAATTAAATTATTTTCAAATTAAAATAAATTATTTTCAAATTAAATTATATTATTTTCAAATTAAATGATATTATTTTCAAATCAAATTATATTATTTTCAATTTAAATTATATTATTTTCAAATTAAATTAAGTTATTTTCAAATTAAATTAAATTGTTTTCAAATTAAATTATTTTAATTTCAAATTAAATTATATTATTTTCAAATTAAATTATTTTCAAATTAAATTAAATTATTTTCAAATTAAATTAAATTGTTTTCAAACTAAATTATATTATTTTCAAATTAAATTATATTTTCAAATTAAACTAAAATATTTTCAAATTAAATTATATTATTTTCAAATTAAATGATAATATTTTCAAATAAAATTATATTATTTTCAATTTAAATTATATTATTTTCAAATTAAATTAAATTATTTTCAAAATAAATTAAATTGTTTTCAAATTAAATTATTTTAATTTCAAATTAAATCATATTATTTTCAAATTAAATTATTTTCAAATTAAATTATATTTTTCTCAAATTAAATTATATTATTTTCAAATGAAATTATATTTTCAAATTAAATTATTTTCAAAATAAATTAATTTATTTTCAAATTAAATTATTTTAATTTCAAATTTAATTATATTATTTTCAAATTAAATTATTTTCAAATTAAACTAATTTATTTTCAAATTAAATTAAACTATTTTCTAATTAAATTATATAATTTACAAATTAAATTAAATTATTTTCAAATTAAATTATTTTATTTTCAAATTAAATTATATTATTTTCAAATTAAATTATATTTTCAAATTAAACTAAAATATTTTCAAATTAAATTATATTATTTTCAAATTAAATGATAATATTTTCAAATAAAATTATATTATTTTCAATTTAAATTATATTATTTTTAAATTAAATTAAATTATTTTCAAAATAAATTAAACTGTTTTCAAATTAAATTATTTTAATTTCAAATTAAATCATATTATTTTCAAATTAAATTATTTTCAAATTAAATTCAATTATTCTCAAATTAAATTATATTATTTTCAAATTAAATATATTTTCAAATTAAATTATTTTCAAAATAAATTAAATTATTTTCAAATTAAATTATTTTAATTTCAAATTAAATTATATTATTTTCAAATTAAATTATTTTCAAATTAAACTAATTTATTTTCAAATTAAATTAAATTATTTTCTAATTAAATTATATAATTTTCAAATTAAATTAAATTATTTTCAAATTAAATTATTTTATTTTCAAATTAAATTATATTATTTTCAAATTAAATTATTTTTAAATTAAAATTAATTATTTTCAAATTAAATTATATTATTTTGAAATTAAATTATATTATTTTCAAATTAAATTATATTATTTTCAAATTAAATTATATTATTTTCAAAGTATATTAAATTATTTTTAAATTAAATTAAATTATTTTCCAATTAAATTATTTTAATTTCAAATTAAATTATATTATATTCAAATTAAATTATTTACAAATTAAATTAATTTATTTTCAAATTAAATTAAAATATTTTCTTATTAAATTATCTTATTTTCAAATTAAATTAAATTATTTTCAAACTAAATTATATTATTTTCAAATTAAATTTTATTTTAAAATTAAATTAAAATATTTTCAAATTAAATTAAATTATTTTCAAATTAAATTATATTATTTTCAAATTAAATTATATTATTTTCAAATTAAATTATATTATTTTCAATTTAAATTATTTTCAACTTAAATTAAATTATTTTCAAATTAAATTAAAATATTTTCAAATTAAAATAAAATATTTTCAAATTAAATTATATTATTTTTAAATTAAATTATATTATTTTCAAATAAAATTAAATCATTTTCAAATTAAATTATTTTCCAAATAATTTAAATTATTTTCAAATTACATTCTTATTTTCAAAATAAATAATATTAATTTCAAACTTAATTGAATTATTTTTAAATTAAATTATATTATTTTCAAATTAAATTTAATTATTTTCAAGTTAAATTATATTATTTTCAAATTAAATTATTTTCAAATTAAATTAAATTATTTTCAAATTAAATTAAATTATTTTCAAAATAAATTATTTTAATTTCAAATGAAATTATATTATTTTCAAATTAAATTATATTCAAATTAAATTAAATTATTTTTAAATTAAATTAAATTATTTTCTAATTAAATTATATTATTTTCAAATTATATTATATTGTTTTCAAATTAAATTATATTATTTTCAAATTAAAATATATTATTTTCAAATTAAATTATATTGTTATAAATTAAATTATATTTTCAAAATAAATTATATTATTTCCAAAATAAATTATATTGTTTTCAAATTAAATTATATTATTTTCGAATTAAATTATATTATTTTCTAATTAAATTATATTGGTTTCAACTTAAATTATATTATTTTCAAATTAAATTATATTATTTTTAAATTAAATTATATTGTTCTCTAATTAAATTATATTATTTTCAAATTAAAATATTTTATTTTCAAATTAAATTATTTTATTTTCAAATTAAATTATATTATTTTCAAATTAAATTATTTTTAAATTAAAATTAATTATTTTCAAATTAAATTATATTATTTTCAAATTAAATTATATTATTTTCAAATTAAATTATATTATTTTCAAATTAAATTATATTATTTTCAAATTATATTAAAATATTTTCAAATTAAATTAAATAATTTTTAAATTAAATTATTTTAATTTCAAATTAAACTATATTATTTTCAAATTAAATTATTTTCAAATTAAATTAAATTGTTTTCAAACTAAATTATATTATTTTCAAATTAAATTATATTTTCAAGTTAAACTAAAATATTTTCAAATTAAATTAAATAATTTTCAAATTAAATTATATTATTTTCAAATTACATTATATTATTTTCAAATTAAATTTTATTGTTCTCAAGTAAAATTATATTATTTTCAAATTAAATTATATTATTTAATTTAATATAAATTATATTGTTTTATAATTAAATTATATTGTTTTCAAATTAAATTATTTTATTTTCAAATTAAATTAAATTATTTTCAAATTAAATTATATTATTTTCAAATTAAATTATTTTCAAATTAAAATAAATTATTTTCAAATTAAATTATATTATTTTCAAATTAAATGATATTATTTTCAAATCAAATTATATTATTTTTAATTTAAATTATATTATTTTCAAATTAAATTAAATTATTTTCAAATTAAATTAAATTGTTTTCAAATTAAATTATTTTAATTTCAAATTAAATTATATTATTTTCAAATTAAATTATTTTCAAATTAAATTAAATTATTTTCAAATTTAATTAAATTATTTTCTAATTAAATTATATTATTTTCAAATTAAATTAAATTGTTTTCAAACTAAATTATATTATTTTCAAATTAAATTATATTTTCAAATTAAACTAAAATATTTTCAAATTAAATTATATTATTTTCAAATTAAATGATATTATTTTCAAATCAAATTATATTATTTTCAATTTAAATTATATTATTTTCAAATTAAATTAAATTATTTTCAAATTAAATTAAATTGTTTTCAAATTAAATTATTTTAATTTCAAATTAAATTATATTATTTTCAAATTAAATTATTTTCAAATTAAATTATATTATTCTCAAATTAAATTATATTATTTTCAAAATAAATTATATTTTTAAATTAAATTATTTTCAAAATAAATTAAACTATTTTCAAATTAAATTATATTATTTTCAAATCAAATTATATTATTTTCAAATAAAATTATATCATTTTCAAATTAAATTATTTTCAAATTAAATTAAATTATTTTCAAATTAAATTAGATTATTTTCAAATTAAATTATTTTAATTTCAAATTAAATTATATTATTTTCAAATTAAATTATATTTAAATTAAACTAAATTATTTTTAAATTAAATTAAATTATTTTCTAATTAAATTATATTATTTTCAAATTAAAATATATTGATTTCAAATTAAATTATATTATTTTCAAAATAAATTATTTTATTTTCAAATTAAATTATATTGTTTTCTAATTGAATTATATTATTTTCAAATTAAAATATTTTATTTTCAAATAAATTAAATTATTTTCAAATTAAATTATATTATTTTCGATTTAAATTATATTTTCAAATTAAATTAAAATATTACCAAATTAAATTAAATTATTTTCAATTTAAATTATATTATTTTCAAATTACATTATATTATTTTCAAATTAAATTATATTGTTTTCAATTTAAATTATATTATTTTCAAATTAAATTATATTATTTAATTTAATATAAAATATATTGTTTTATAATTAAATTATATTGTTTTCAAATTAAATTATTTTATTTTCAAATTAAATTAAATTATTTTCAAATTAAATTATATTATTTTCAAATTAAATTATATTGTTTTCAAATTAAATTATTTTCAAATTAAATAAAATTATTTTCAAGTTAAATTATATTATTTTCAAATTAAATTAAATTATTTTCAAATTAAATTAAATTATTTTCTAATTAAATTATATTATTTTCAAATTAAATTAAATTGTTTTCAAATTAAATTATTTTAATTTCAAATTAAATTATATTATTTTCAAATTAAATTATTTTCAAATTAAATTAAATTATTTTCAAATTAAATTAAATTATTTTCTAATTAAATTATATTATTTTCAAATTAAATTAAATTGTTTTCAAACTAAATTATATTATTTTCAAATTAAATTATATTTTCAAATTAAACTAAAATATTTTCAAATTAAATTATATTATTTTCAAATTAAATGATAATATTTTCAAATAAAATTATATTATTTTCAATTTAAATTATATTATTTTCAAATTAAATTAAATTATTTTCAAAATAAATTAAATTGTTTTCAAATTAAAGTATTTTAATTTCAAATTAAATCATATTATTTTCAAATTAAATTATTTTCAAATTAAATTATATTATTCTCAAATTAAATTATATTATTGTCAAATTAAATTATATTTTCAAATTAAATTATTTTCAAAATAAATTAAATTATTTTCAAATTAAATTATTTTAATTTCAAATTAAATTATATTATTTTCAAAATAAATTATTTTCAAATTAAAATAATTTATTTTCAAATTAAATTAAAAAAATTTCTAATTAAATTATATAATTTTCAAATTAAATTAAATTATTTTCAAATTAAATTATTTTATTTTCAAATTAAATTATATTATTTTCAAATTAAATTATTTTTAAATTAAAGTTAATTATTTTCAAATTAAATTATATTATTTTGAAATTAAATTATATTATTTTCAAATTAAAATATATTATTTTCAAATTAAATTATATTATTTTCAAAGTATATTAAATTATTTTCAAATTAAATTAAATTATTTTCCAATTAAATTATTTTAATTTCAAATTAAATTATATTATTTTCAAATTAAATTAATTTATTTTCAAATTAAATTAAATTATTTTCTAATTAAATTATCTTATTTTCAAATTAAATTAAATTATTTTCAAACTAAATTATATTATTTTCAAATTAAATTATATTTTCAAATTAAATTAAAATATTTTCAAATTAAATTAAATTATTTTCAAATTAAATTATATTATTTTCTAATTAAATTATCTTATTTTCAAATTAATTTAAATTATTTTCAAACTAAATTATATTATTTTCAAATTAAATTATATTTTCAAATTAAATTAAAATATTTTCAAATTAAATTAAATTATTTTCAAATTAAATTATATTATTTTCAAATTAAATTATATTATTTTCAAATTAAATTATATTATTTTCAATTTAAATTATTTTCAACTTAAATTAAATTATTTTCAAATTAAATTAAAATATTTGCAAATTAAATTAAAATATTTTCAAATTAAATTATATTATTTTTAAATTAAATTATATTATTTTCAAATAAAATTAAATCATTTTCAAATTAAATTATTTTCCAAATAATTTAAATTATTTTCAAATTATTTTCAAAATAAATAATATTAATTTCAAACTTAATTGAATTATTTTTAAATTAAATTATATTATTCTCAAATCAAATTCAATTATTTTCAAGTTAAATTAAATTATTTTCAAATTAAATTAAATTATTTTCAAATTAAATTAAATTATTTTCAAAATAAATTATTTTAATTTCAATTGAAATTATATTATTTTCAAATTAAATTATATTCAAATTAAATTAAATTATTTTTAAATTAAATTAAATTATTATCTAATTAAATTATATTATTTTCAAATTATATTATATTGTTTTCAAATTAAATTATATTATTTTCAAATTAAAATATATTATTTTCAAATTAAATTATATTGTTTTAAATTAAATTATATTTTCAAAATAAATTATATTATTTTCAAAATAAATTATATTTTCAAATTAAATTATATTATTTTCGAATTAAATTATATTATTTTCTAATTAAATTATATTGTTTTCAACTTAAATTATATTATTTTCAAATTAAATTATATTATTTTCAAATTAAATTATATTGTTCTCTAATTAAATTATATTATTTTCAAATTAAAATATTTTATTTTCAAATTAAATTATTTTATTTTCAAATTAAATTATATTATTTTCAAATTAAATTATTTTTAAATTAAAATTAATTATTTTCAAATTAAATTATATTATTTTCAAATTAAATTATATTATTTTCAAATTAAATTATATTATTTTCAAATTAAATTATATTTTTTTCAAATTATATTAAAATATTTTCAAATTAAATTAAATAATTTTTAAATTAAATTATTTTAATTTTAAATTAAACTATATTATTTTCAAATTAAATTATTTTCAAATTAAATTAATTTATTTTCAAATTAAATTAAATTATTTTCTAATTAAATTATATTATTTTCAAATTAAATTAAATTGTTTTCAAACTAAATTATATTATTTTCAAATTAAATTATATTTTCAAATTAAACTTAAATCTTTTTCAAATTAAATAAAATTATTTTCAAATTAAATTATATTATTTTCAAATTACATTATATTATTTTCAAATTAAATTTTATTGTTCTCAAGTAAAATTATATTATTTTCAAATTAAATTATATTATTTAATTTAATATAAATTATATTGTTTTATAATTAAATTATATTGTTTTCAAATTAAATTATTTTATTTTCAAATTAAATTAAATTATTTTCAAATTAAATTATATTATTTTCAAATTAAATTATTTTCAAATTAAAATAAATTATTTTCAAATTAAATTATATTATTTTCAAATTAAATGATATTATTTTCAAATCAAATTATATTATTTTCAATTTAAATTATATTATTTTCAAATTAAATTAAATTATTTTCAAATTAAATTAAATTGTTTTCAAAATAAATTATTTTAATTTCAAATTAAATTATATTATTTTCAAATTAAATTATTTTCAAATTAAATTAAATTATTTTCAAATTAAATTAAATTATTTTCTAATTAAATTATATTATTTTCAAATTAAATTAAATTGTTTTCAAACTAAATTATATTATTTTCAAATTAAATTATATTTTCAAATTAAACTAAAATATTTTCAAATTAAATTATATTATTTTCAAATTAAATGATATTATTTTCAAATCAAATTATATTATTTTCAATTTAAATTATATTATTTTCAAATTAAATTAAATTATTTTCAAATTAAATTAAATTGTTTTCAAATTAAATTATTTTAATTTCAAATTAAATCATATTATTTTCAAATTAAATTATTTTCAAATTAAATTATATCATTCTCAAATTAAATTATATTATTTTCAAATTAAATTATATTTTTAAATTAAATTATTTTCAAAATAAATTAAAATATTTTCAAATTAAATTATATTATTTTCAAATCAAATTATATTATTTTCAAATAAAATTATATCATTTTCAAATTAAATTATTTTCAAATTAAATTAAATTATTTTCAAATTAAATTAGATTATTTTCAAATTAAATTATTCTAATTTCAAATTAAATTATATTATTTTCAAATTAAATTATATTTATATTAAACTAAATTATTTTTAAATTAAATTAAATTATTTTCTAATTAAATTATATTATTTTCAAATTAAAATATATTGATTTCAAATTAAATTATATTATTTTCAAATTAAATTATATTATTTTCAAATTAAATTATATTGTTTTAAAATTAAATTATATTTTTAACTTAAATTATATTATTTTCAAATTAAATTATATTTAAATTAAACTAAATTATTTTTAAATTAAATTAAATTATTTTCTAATTAAATTATATTATTTTCAAATTAAAATATATTGATTTCAAATTAAATTATATTATTTTCGAATTAAATTATATTATTTTTAAATTAAATTATATTGTTTCCAAATTAAATTATATTATTTTCAAAATAAATTATTTTATTTTCAAATTAAATTATATTGTTTTCTAATTAAATTATATTATTTTCAAATTAAAATATTTTATTTTCAAATTAAATTATTTTATTTTCAAATTAAATTATATTATTTTCAAATTAAATTATTTTTAAATTAAAATTAATTATTTTCAAATTAAATTATATTATTTTCAAATTAAATTATATTATTTTCAAATTTAATTATATTATTTTCAAATTAAATTATTTTCTAATTAAATTATATTATTTTCAAATTAAATTACATATTTTCAATTTAAATTATATTATTTTCAAATTACATTATATTATTTTCAAATTAAATTATATTGTTTTCAAGTTAAATTATATTATTTTCAAATTAAATTATATTATTTAATTTAATATAAAATATATTGTTTTATAATTAAATTATATTGTTTTCAAATTAAATTATTTTATTTTCAAATTAAATTAAATTATTTTCAAATTAAATTATATTATTTTCAAATTAAATTATATTGTTTTCAAATTAAATTATTTTCAAATTAAATAAAATTATTTTCAAGTTAAATTATATTATTTTCAAATTAAATAAAATTATTTTCAAATTAAATTAGATTCAAATTAAACTAAATTATTTTTAAATTAAATTAAATTATTTTCTAATTAAATTATATTATTTTCAAATTAAAATATATTGTTTTCAAATTAAATTATTTTAATTTCAAATTAAATTATATTATTTTCAAATGAAATTATATTCAAATTAAACTAAATTATTTTTAAATTAAATTAAATTATTTTCTAATTAAATTATATTATTTTCAAATTAAAATATATTGTTTTCAAATTAAATTATATTATTTTCAAATTAAATTATATTATTTTCAAATTAAATTATATTTTTTTTAATTAAATTATATTTTCATCTTAAATTATATTATTTTCAAATTAAATTATATAATTTTCAAATTTAAATATATTATTTTGAAATTAAATTGTATTATTTTCAAATTATATTAAATTATTTTCAAATTAAATTATATTTAAATTAAACTAAATTATTTTTAAATTAAATTAAATTATTTTCTAATTAAATTATATTATTTTCAAATTAAAATATCTTGATTTCAAATTAAATTATATTATTTTCGAATTAAATTATATTATTTTTAAATTAAATTATATTGTTTCCAAATTAAATTATATTATTTTCAAAATAAATTATTTTATTTTCAAATTAAATTATATTGTTTTCTAATTAAATAATATTATTTTCAAATTAAAATATTTTATTTTCAAATTAAATTATTTTATTTTCAAATTAAATTATATTATTTTCAAATTAAATTATTTTTAAATTAAAATTAATTATTTTCAAATTAAATTATATTATTTTCAAATTAAATTATATTATTTTCAAATTTAATTATATTATTTTCAAATTAAATTATTTTCTAATTAAATTATATTATTTTCAAATTAAATTAAATTATTTTCAAACTAAATTATATTATTTTCAATTTAAATTATATTTTCAATTTAAATTAAAATATTTCCAAATTAAATTAAATTATTTTCAATTTAAATTATATTATTTTCAAATTACATTATATTATTTTCAAATTAAATTATATTGTTTTCAAGTTAAATTATATTATTTTCAAATTAAATTATATTATTTAATTTAATATAAAATATATTGTTTTATAATTAAATTATATTATTATTTTCAAATTTAATTATATTATTTTCAAATTAAATTATTTTCTAATTAAATTATATTATTTTCAAATTAAATTAAATTATTTTCAAACTAAATTATATTATTTTCAATTTAAATTATATTTTCAATTTAAATTAAAATATTTCCAAATTAAATTAAATTATTTTCAATTTAAATTATATTATTTTCAAATTACATTATATTATTTTCAAATTAAATTATTTTATTTTCAAATTAAATTAAATTATTTTCAAATTAAATTATATTATTTTCAAATTAAATTATATTGTTTTCAAATTAAATTATTTTCAAATTAAATAAAATTATTTTCAAGTTAAATTATATCATTTTCAAATTAAATTAAATTGTTTTCAAACTAAATTATATTATTTTCAAATTAAATTATATTTTCAAATTAAACTAAAATATTTTCAAATTAAATTATATTATTTTCTAATTAAATTAAATTATTTTCTAATTAAATTATCTTATTTTCAAATTAAATTAAATTATTTTCAAACTAAATTATATTATTTTCAAATTAAATTATATTTTCAAATTAAATTAAAATATTTTCAAATTAAATTAAATTATTTTCAAATTAAATTATATTATTTTCAAATTAAATTATATTATTTTCAAATTAAATTATATTATTTTCAATTTAAATTATTTTCAACTTAAATTAAATTAATTTCAAATGAAATTAAAATATTTTTAAATTAAATTATATTATTTTTAAATTAAATTATATTATTTTCAAATAAAATTAAATCATTTTCAAATTAAATTATTTTCCAAATAATTTAAATTATTTTCAAATTACATTCTTATTTTCAAAATAAATAATATTAATTTCAAACTTAATTGAATTATTTTTAAATTAAATTATATTATTCTCAAATTAAATTCAATTATTTTCAAGTTAAATTATATTATTTTCAAATTAAATTATTTTCAAATTAAATTAAATTATTTTCAAATTAAATTAAATTCTTTTCAAAATAAATTATTTTAATTTCAAATGAAATTATATTATTTTCAAATTAAATTATATTCAAATTAAATTAAATTATTTTTAAATTAAATTATTTTCTAATTAAATTATATTATTTTCAAATTAAATTATTTTCAAATTAAATTAAATTATTTTCAAATTAAATTAAATTATTTTCTAATTAAATTATATTATTTTCAAATTAAATTAAATTGTTTTCAAACTAAATTATATTATTTTCAAATTAAATTATATTTTCAAATTAAACTAAAATATTTTCAAATTAAATTATATTATTTTCAAATTAAATGATATTATTTTCAAATCAAATTATATTATTTTCAATTTAAATTATATTATTTTCAAATTAAATTATATTATTTTCAATTTAAATTATATTATTTTCAAATTAAATTATATTATTTTCAAATTAAATTAAATTGTTTTCAAATTAAATTATTTTAATTTCAAATTAAATCATATTATTTTCAAATTAAATTATTTTCAAATTAAATTATATTATTTTCAAATTAAATTATATTTTTAAATTAAATTATTTTCAAAATAAATTAAAATATTTTCAAATTAAATTATATTATTTTCAAATCAAATTATATTATTTTCAAATAAAATTATATCATTTTCAAATTAAATTAAATTATTTTCAAATTAAATTAGATTATTTTCAAATTAAATTATCTTAATTTCAAATTAAATTATATTATTTTCAAATTAAATTATATTTAAATTAAACTAAATTATTTTTAAATTAAATTAAATTATTTTCTAATTAAATTATATTATTTTCAAATTAAAATATATTGATTTCAAATTAAATTATATTATTTTCAAATTAAATTATATTATTTTCAAATTAAATTATATTGTTTTAAAATTAAATTATATTTTCAACTTAAATTATATTATTTTCAAATTAAATTATATTTAAATTAAACTAAATTATTTTTAAATTAAATTAAATTATTTTCTAATTAAATTATATTATTTTCAAATTAAAATATATTGATTTCAAATTAAATTATATTATTTTCGAATTAAATTATATTATTTTTAAATTAAATTATATTGTTTCCAAATTAAATTATATTATTTTCAAAATAAATTATTTTATTTTCAAATTAAATTATATTGTTTTCTAATTAAATTATATTATTTTCAAATTAAAATATTTTATTTTCAAATTAAATTATTTTATTTTCAAATTAAATTATATTATTTTCAAATTAAATTATTTTTAAATTAAAATTAATTATTTTCAAATTAAATTATATTATTTTCAAATTAAATTATATTATTTTCAAATTTAATTATATTATTTTCAAATTAAATTATTTTCTAATTAAATTATATTATTTTCAAATTAAATTACATTATTTTCAAACTAAATTATATTATTTATAATTTAAATTATATTTTCAAATTAAATTAAAATATTTCCAAATTAAATTAAATTATTTTCAATTTAAATTATATTATTTTCAAATTACATTATATTATTTTCAAATTAAATTATATTGTTTTCAAGTTAAATTATATTATTTTCAAATTAAATTATATTATTTAATTTAATATAAAATATATTGTTTTATAGATAAATTATATTGTTTTCAAATTAAATTATTTTATTTTCAAATTAAATTAGATTATTTTCAAATGAAATTATATTATTTTCAAATTAAATTATATTGTTTTCAAATTAAATTATTTTCAAATTAAATAAAATTATTTTCAAGTTAAATTATATTATTTTCAAATTAAATAAAATTATTTTCAAATTAAATTAGATTCAAATTAAACTAAATTATTTTTAAATTAAATTATTTTCTAATTAAATTATATTATTTTCAAATTAAAATATATTGTTTTCAAATTAAATTATTTTAATTTCAAATTAAATTATATTATTTTCAAATGAAGTTATATTCAAATTAAACTAAATTATTTTTAAATTAAATTAAATTATTTTCTAATTAAATTATATTATTTTCAAATTAAAATATATTGTTTTCAAATTAAATTATATTATTTTCAAATTAAATTATATTATTTTCAAATTAAATTATATTTTTTTGAAATTAAATTATATTTTCAACTTAAATTATATTATTTTCAAATTAAATTATATAATTTTCAAATTTAATTATATTATTTTGAAATTAAATTGTATTATTTTCAAATTATATTAAATTATTTTCAAATTAAATTAAATAATTTTCAAATTAAATTATTTAAATTTCAAATTAAATTATATTATTTTCAAATTAAATTATTTTCTAATTAAATTATTTTATTTTCAAATTAAATTAAATTATTTTTAAACTGAATTATATTATTTTCAAACTAAATTATATTTTCAAAATAAATTAAAATATTTTCAAATTAAATTAAATTATTTTCAAATTAAACTATATTATTTTCAAATTACATTATATTATTTTCAAATTAAATTATATTGTTTTCAAGTTAAATTATATTATTTTCAAAGTAAATTATATTATTTAAATAATATAAAATATATTGTTTTATAATTAAATTATATTGTTTTCAAATTAAATTATTTTATTTTCAAATTAAATTAAATTGTTTTGAAATTAAATTATATTATTTTTAATTTAAATTATATTGTTTTCAAATGAAATTATTTTCAAATTAAACTAAATTATTTTCAAATTAAATTAAATTATTTTCTAATTAAATTATATTATTTTCAAATTAAATTAAATTATTTTCAAATTAAATTATTTTAATTTCAAATTAAATTATATTATCTTCAAATTAAATTATTTTCAAATTAAATTATATTATTCTCAAATTAAATTATATTATTTTCAAATTAAATTAAATTTTCAAATTAAATTATTTTCAAAATAAATTAAAATATTTTCAAATTAAATTATATTATTTTCAAATCAAATTATATTCTTTTCAAATAAAATTATATCATTTTCAAATTGAATTATTTTCAAAATAAATTAAATAATTTCCAAATTAAATTAAATTATTTTCAAATTAAATACTATTAATTTCAAATTTAATTAAATTATTTTAAAAATAAATTATATTATTTTCAAATTATATTATTTTTAAATTAAATTATATTGTTTTCAAATTAAATTATTTTATTTTCTAATTAAATTATATTATTTTTAAATTAAATTATATTGTTTTCAAATTAAATTATATTTTCAAAATTAAATTATATTGTTTTCAAATTAAATTATATTATTTTTGAATTAAATTATATTATTTTCAAATTAAATTATATTGTTTTCAAATTAAATTATATTATTTTAAAATTAAATTATATTATTTTCAAATTAAATTATATTGTTCTCTAATTAAATTATATTATTTTTAAATTAAAATATTTTATTTTCAAATTAAATTATTTTATTTTCAAATTAAATTATATTATTTTCAAATTAAATTATTTTTAAATTAAAATTAATTATTTTCAAATTAAATTATATTATTTTCAAATTAAATTATATTATTTTCAAATTATATTAAATTATTTTCAAATTAAATTAAATTATTTTCAAACTAAATTATATTAGTTTCAAATTAAATTATATTTTGAAATTAAATTAAAATATTTTCAAATTAAATTAAATTGTTTTCAAATTAAATTATATTATTGTCAAATTAAATTAAATTATTTTCAAATTAAATTATATTATTTTCAAATTAAATTATTTTCAAATTAAAATAAATTATTTTTAAATTAAATTATATTATTTTCAAATTAAATTATATTATTTTCAAATCAAATTATATTATTTTCAAATTAAATTATATTATTTTCAAATTAAATTATATTATTTTCAAATTAAATTATATTATTTTCAAATTTAATTATATTATTTTCAAATTAAATTGTATTATTTCCAAATTATATTAAATTATTTTCAAATTAAATTAAATAATTTTTAAATTAAATTATTTTAATTTCAAATTAAATTATATTATTTTCAAAATAAATTATTTTCTAATTAAATTATATTATTTTCAAATTAAATGAAACTATTTTCAAACTAAATTATATTATTTTCTAATTAAATTAAAATATTTTCAAATTAAATTAAATTATTTTCAAATTAAATTATATTATTTTCAAATTACATTATATTATTTTTAAATTAAATTATATTGTTTTCAAGTTAAATTATGTTATTTTCAAATTAAATTATATTATTTAATTTAATATAAAATATATTGTTTTATAATTAAATTATATTGTTTTCAAATTAAATTATTTTATTTTTAAATTAAATTAAATTATTTTCAAATCAAATTATATTATTTTCAAATTAAATTATATTGTTTTCAAGTTAAATTATAATATTTTCAAATTAAATTATATTATTTAATTTAATATAAAATATATTGTTTTATTATTAAATTAAATTGTTTTCAAATTAAATTATTTTAATTTTAAATCAAATTATATTATTTTCAAATTAAATTATTTTTAAATTAAATTAAATTATTTTCTAATTAAATTAAATTGTTTTCAAATTAATATAAATTGTTTTCAAATTAAATTATTTTAATTTCAAATTAAATTTTATTATTTTCAAATTAAATTATTTTCAAATTAAATTATATTATTTTCAAATTAAATTATATTATTTTTAAATTAAATTATATTATTTTCAAATTATATTAAATTATTTTCAAATTAAATTAAATAATTTTAAAATTAAATTATTTTAATTTCAAATTAAATTATATTATTTTCAAATTAAATTATTTTAAATTAAATTAATTTATTTTCAAATTAAATTAAATTATTTTCTAATTAAATTATATTATTTTCAAATTAAATTAAATTATTTTCAAACTAAGTTATATTAGTTTCAAATTAAATTATATTTTCAAATTAAATTAAAATATTTTCAAATTAAATTAAATTATTTTCAAATTAAATTATATTATTTTCAAATTAAATTAAATTATTTTCAAACTAAAATATATTATTTTCAAATTAAATTATTTTCAAATTAAAATAAATTATTTTTAAATTAAATTATATTATTTTCAAATTAAATTATATTATTTTGAAATCAAAATATATTATTTTCAAATTAAATTATATTATTTTCAAATTAAATTAAATTATTTTCAAATTATATTAAATTGTTTTCAAATTAAATTATTTTAATTTCAAATTAAATATTATTATTTTCAAATTAAATTATTTTCATACAAAATTAAATTATTTTCAAATTATATTAACTTATTTTCAAATTAAATTATATTATTTTCAAATTAAGTTATTCTATTTTCAAATTAAGTTATATTATTTTCAAATTAAATTATATTATTTTCAAATTAAATTATATTATTTCAAATTAAATTATATTGTTTTCAAATTAAATTGTATTGTTTTCAAATTAAATTATATTATTTTCAAATTAAATTATATTATTTTCAAAATAAATTATATTGTTTTTAAATTAAATTATATTATTTTCAAATTAGATTGTATTGTTTTCAAATTAAATTATATTATTTTCAAATTAAATTATATTATTTTCAAATTAAATTATTTTATTTTCAAATTAAATTATTTTATTTCCATATTAAATTATATTATTTTCGAATTAAATTATTTTTAAATTAAAATTAATTATTTTCAAATTAAATTATATTATTTTTAAATTAAATTATATTATTTTCAAATTAAATTATTTTAATTTCAAATTAAATTATATTATTTTCAAATTAAATTATATTTAAAATAAATTATTTACAAATTATTATTTTGAAATTAAATTATTTTATTTTCAAATTATATTAAATTTTTTTCAAATTAAATTAAATAATTTTCAAATTAAATTATTTTAATTTCAAATTAAATTATATTATTTTCAAATTAAATTATATTTAAAATAAATTATTTACAAATTAAATTAAGTTATTTTCTAACTAAATTATATTATATTCAAATTAAATTATATTACTTTCAAATTAAATTATATTGTTTTTTATTCAAATTATATTTTCAAATTAAATTATTTTCAAATTAAATTAAAATATTTTCAAATTAAACTAAATTATTTTCAAATTAAATAATATTAATTTCAAATTTAATTATATTATTTTTAAATTAAATTATGTTATTTACAAATTAAATTATATTATTTTCAAATTAAATTATTTTCATACTAAATTAAATTATTTTCAAATTATATTAAATTATTTTCAAATTAAATTATATTGTTTTCAAATTAAATTATATTTTTTTTAAGTTTAATTATATGATTTTTAAATTAAATTATATTGTTTTCAAATTAAATTATATTGTTTTCAAATTAAATTATATAATTTTCAAATTAAATTATATTGTTTTCAAATTAAATTATATTTTTTTTAAGTTTAATTATATGATTTTTAAATTAAATTATATTGTTTTCAAATTAAATTATATTGTTTTCAAATTAAATTATATAATTTTCAAATTAAATTATTCTATTTTCAAATTAAGTTTTATTATTTTCAAATTAAATTATATTTTTTCAAATTAAATTATATTATTTTCAAATTAAATTATATTGTTTTCAAATTAAATTATATTTTTTTTAAGTTTAATTATATGATTTTTAAATTAAATTATATTGTTTTCAAATTAAATTATATTGTTTTCAAATTAAATTATATAATTTTCAAATTAAATTATCTTACTTTCAAATCAAATTATTTTTAAATTAAATTAAATTATTTTCAAATGAAATTATATTCAAATTAAATTAAATTATTTACAAATTAAATTAAATTATTTTCTAATTAAATTGTATTATTTTCAAATTAAATTATATTTTCAACTTAAATTATTTTCAAAATAAATTAAAATATTTTTAAGTTAAATTAAATTATATTCAAATTAAATTATATTATTTTTAAATTAAATTTTATCATTTTCAAATTAAATTATTATCAAATTAAATTAAATTAAATTATTTTTAAATTTAATAATATTAGTTTCAAATTTAATTACATTATTTTTAAATTAAATTATATTATTTTCAAATTAAATTATATTATTTTCAAATTAAATTATATTATTTTGAAATTAAATTATATTATTTTCAAAATTTATTAATTTTTTTTCAAATTAAATTAAATAATTTTCAAATTAAATTATTTTAATTTCAAATTAAATTATATTATTTTCAAATTAAATTATATTTAAAATATATTATTTACAAATTAAATTAAATTATTTTCTAACTAAATTATATTATTTTCAAATTAAATTATATTACTTTCAAATTAAATTATATTGTTTTCAAATTAAATTATATTATTTTCAAATTAAATTATATTATTTTCAAATTAAATTATATTGTTTTCAAATAAAATTATATTTTTAAATTAAATTATATTGTTTTCAAATTAAATTATATTATTTTCGAATTTAATTAAATTATTTTCAAATTAAATTATATTGTTTTCAAATTAAATTAAATAATTTTCAAATTAAATTATTTTAATTTCAAATTAAATTATATTATTTTCAAATTAAATTATTTTAAATTAAATTAATTTATTTTCAAATTAAATTAAATTATTTTCTAATTAAATTATATTATTTTCAAATTAAATTATTTTAAATTAAATTAATTTATTTTCAAATTAAATTAAATTATTTTCTAATTAAATTATATTATTTTCAAATTAAATTATATTATTTTCAAATTAAATTATATTGTTTTCAAATTAAATTATATTTTTTTTAAGTTTAATTATATGATTTTTAAATTAAATTATATTGTTTTCAAATTAAATTATATTGTTTTCAAATTAAATTATATAATTTTCAAATTAAATTATCTTACTTTCAAATCAAATTATTTTTAAATTAAATTAAATTATTTTCAAATGAAATTATATTCAAATTAAATTAAATTATTTACAAATTAAATTATATTTCTTTCAAATTAAATTAAATTATTTTTTAATCAAATCATATTTTCAAATTAAATTATATTTTCAACTTAAATTATTTTCAAAATAAATTAAAATATTTTTAAGTTAAATTAAATTATATTCAAATTAAATTATATTATTTTTAAATTAAATTTTATCATTTTCAAATTAAATTATTATCAAATTAAATTAAATTAAATTATTTTTAAATTTAATAATATTAATTTCAAATTTAATTACATTATTTTTAAATTAAATTATATTATTTTCAAATTAAATTATATTATTTTCAAATTAAATTATATTATTTTGAAATTAAATTATATTATTTTCAAAATTTATTAAATTTTTTTCAAATTAAATTAAATAATTTTCAAATTAAATTATTTTAATTTCAAATTAAATTATATTATTTTCAAATTAAATTATATTTAAAATATATTATTTACAAATTACATTAAATTATTTTCTAACTAAATTATATTATTTTCAAATTAAATTATATTACTTTCAAATTAAATTATATTGTTTTCAAATTAAATTATATTATTTTCAAATTAAATTATATTATTTTCAAATTATATTATATTGTTTTCAAATTAAATTATATTTTTAAATTAAATTATATTGTTTTCAAATTAAATTAAATTATTTTCTAATTAAATTATATTATTTTCAAATTAAATTAAATTATTTTCAAACTAAATTATATTAGTTTCAAATTAAATTATATTTTCAAATTAAATTAAAATATTTTCAAATTAAATTAAATTATTTTCAAATTAAATTATATTATTTTCAAATTAAATTAAATTGTTTTCAAATTAAATTATTTTAATTTCAAATTAAATATTATTATTTTCAAATTAAATTATTTTCATACAAAATTAAATTATTTTCAAATTATATTAACTTATTTTCAAATTAAATTATATTATTTTCAAATTAATTTATTCTATTTTCAAATTAAGTTATATTATTTTCAAATTAAATTATTTTCAAATTAAAATAAATTATTTTTAAATTAAATTATATTATTTTCAAATTAAATTATATTATTTTGAAATCAAAATATATTATTTTCAAATTAAATTATATTATTTTCAAATTAAATTAAATTATTTTCAAATTAAATTAAATTGTTTTCAAATTAAATTATTTTAATTTCAAATTAAATATTATTATTTTCAAATTAAATTATTTTCATACAAAATTAAATTATTTTCGAATTATATTAACTTATTTTCAAATTAAATTATATTATTTTCAAATTAAGTTATTCTATTTTCAAATTAAGTTATATTATTTTCAAATTAAATTATATTATTTTCAAATTAAGTTATTCTATTTTTAAATTAAGTTATATTATTTTCAAATTAAATTATATTATTTTCAAATTAAATTATATTATTTCAAATTAAATTATATTGTTTTCAAATTAAATTGTATTGTTTTCAAATTAAATTATATTATTTTCAAATTAAATTATATTATTTTCAAAATAAATTATATTGTTTTTAAATTAAATTATATTATTTTCAAATAAGATTATATTATTTTCAAATTAAATTATATTATTTTCAAATTAAATTATATTATTTTCAAAATAAATTATTTTATTTTCAAATTAAATTATTTTATTTCCATATTAAATTATATTATTTTCAAATTAAATTATTTTTAAATTAAAATTAATTATTTTCAAATTAAATTATATTATTTTTAAATTAAATTATATTATTTTCAAATTAAATTATTTTAATTTCAAATTAAATTATATTATTTTCAAATTAAATTATATTTAAAATAAATTATTTACAAATTATTATTTTGAAATTAAATTATATTATTTTCAAATAATATTAAATTATTTTCAAATTAAATTAAATAATTTTCAAGTTAAATTATTTTAATTTCAAATTATATTATATTATTTTCAAATTAAATTATATTTAAAATAAATTATTTACAAATTAAATTAAGTTATTTTCTAACTAAATTATATTATTTTCAAATTAAATTATATTACTTTCAAATTAAATTATATTAGTTTTTAATCAAATTATATTTTCAAATTAAATTATTTTCAAATTAAATTAAAATATTTTCAAATTAAACTAAATTATTTTCAAATTAAATAATATTAATTTCAAATTTAATTATATTATTTTTAAATTAAATTATGTTATTTTCAAATTAAATTATATTATTTTCAAATTAAATTATTTTCATACTAAATTAATTTATTTTTAAATTATATTAAATTATTTTCAAAATAAATTATAATAATTTCAAATTAAATTATTCTATTTTCAAATTAAGTTTTATTATTTTCAAATTAAATTATATTCTTTCAAATTAAATTATATTATTTTCAAATTAAATTATATTGTTTTCAAATTAAATTATATTTTTTTTAAGTTTAATTATATGATTTTTAAATTAAATTATATTGTTTTCAAATTAAATTATATTGTTTTCAAATTAAATTATATAATTTTCAAATTAAATTATCTTATTTTCAAATCAAATTATTTTTAAATTAAATTAAATTATTTTCAAATGAAATTATATTCAAATTAAATTAAATTATTTACAAATAAAATTAAATTATTTTCTAATTAAATTATATTATTTTCAAATTAAATTATATTTCTTTCAAATTAAATTAAATTATTTTTTAATCAAATTATATTTTCAAATTAAATTATTTTCAAATTAAATTATATTTTCAACTTAAATTATTTTCAAAATAAATTAAAATATAAGTTAAATTAAATTATATTCAAATTAAATTATATTATTTTTAAATTAAATTTTATCATTTTCAAATTAAATTATTATCAAATTAAATTAAATTAAATTATTTTTAAATTTAATAATATTAATTTCAAATTAATTACATTATTTTTAAATTAAATTATATTATTATCAAATTAAATTATATTATTTTCAAACTAAATTATTTTCATATTAAATTAAATTATTTTCATATTATATTAAATTATTTTCAAATTAAATTATATTATATTCAAATTAAATTATATTGTTTTCAAATTAAATTATATTATTTTCAAATTAAATTGTATTGTTTACAAATTAAATTATATTATTTTCAAATTAAATAATATTAATTTCAAATTTAATTATATTATTTTTAAATTAAATAATGTTATTTTCAAATTAAATTATTTTCATACTAAATTAAATTATTTTCAAATTATATTAAATTATTTTCAAATTAAATTATAATAATTTCAAATTAAATTATTCTATTTTCAAATTAAGTTATATTATTTTCAAATTAAATTATATTTTTTCAAATTAAATTATATTATTTTCTAATTAAATTATATTATTTTCAAATTAAATTAAATTATTTTCAAACTAAATTATATTAGTTTCAAATTAAATTATATTTTCAAATTAAATTAAAATATTTTCAAATTATATTATTTTCAAATTAAATTATTTTATTTTCAAATTAAATTATTTTATTTTTAAATTAAACTAAATTATTTTCAAATTAAATTAAATTATTTTCTAATTAAATTATATTATTTTCAAATTAAACTAAATTGTTTCCAAATTAAATTATTTTAATTTCAAATTAAATCATATTATTTTCAAATTAAATTATTTTCAAATTAAATTATATTTTCAAATTAAATTATTTTCAAAATAAATTAAAATATTTTCAAATTAAATTATATTATTTCCAAATCAAATTATATTATTTTCAAATAAAATTATATCATTTTCAATTAAATTATTTTTAAAATAAATGAATAATTTTCAAATTAAATTAAATTATTTTCAAATTAAATAATATTAATTTCAAATTTAATTAAATTATTTTTAAAATAAATTATATTATTTTCAAATTAAATAAAATTATTTTCAAATTAAATTATATTATTTTCAAATTAAATTATTTTCAAATTAAATTAAATTATTTTCAAATTAAATTAGATTATTTTCAAATTAAATTATTTTAATTTCAAATTAAATTGTATTATTTTCAAATTAAATTATATTCAAATTTAATTATATTATTTTGAAATTAAATTATATTATTTTCAAATTATATTAAATTTTTTTCAAATTAAATTAAATAATTTTCAAATTTAATTATTTTAATTTCAAATTAAATTATATTATTTTCAAATTAAATTATATTTAAAATATATTATTTACAAATTAAATTAAATTATTTTCTAACTAATTTATATTATTTTCTAATTAAATTATATTACTTTCAAATTAAATTATATTATTTTTTAATCAAATTATATTTTCAAATTAAATTGTTTATAAATTAAATTAAAATATTTTTAAATTAAACTAAATTATTTTCAAATTTAATAATATTAATTTCAAATTTAATTATATTATTTTTAAATAAAATTATGTTATTTTCAAATTAAAATGTATTATTTTCAAATTAAATTATTTTCATACTAAATTAAATTATTTTCAAATTATATTAAATTATTTTCAAATTAAATTATAATAATTTCAAATTAAATTATTCTATTTTCAAATTAAGTTATATTATTTTCAAATTAAATTATATTTTTTCAAATTAAATTATATTATTTTCTAATTAAATTATATTATTTTCAAATTAAATTAAATTATTTTCAAATTAAATTAAATTATTTTCTAATTAAGTTATATTATTTTCAAATTAAAATATATTGTTTTCAAATTAAATTATATTATTTTCAAATTAAATTATATTATTTTCAAATTAAATTATATTGTTTTAAAATTAAATTATATTAGTTTCAAATTAAATTATATTTTCAAATTAAATTAAAATATTTTCAAATTATATTATTTTCAAATTAAATTATTTTATTTTCAAATTAAACTAAATTATTTTCAAATTAAATTAAATTATTTTCTAATTAAGTTATATTATTTTCAAATTAAATTATATTATTTTCAAATTAAATTATATTGTTTTAAAATTAAATTATATTTTCAAATTAAATTATATTATTTTCAAATTAAATTATATTGTTTTCAAATTAAATTATATTATTTTCGAATTAAATTACATTATTTTCAAATTAAATTATATTGTTTTCAAATTAAATTATATTATTTTCAAATCAAATTATATTGTTTTCTAATTAAATTATATTATTTTCAAATTAAAATATTTTATTTTTAAATTAAATTATTTTATTTTCAAATTAAATTATATTATTTTGAAATTAAATTATTTTTAAATTAAAATTAATTATTTTCAAATTAAATTATATTATTTTTAAATTAAATTATATTATTTTCAAATTTAATTATATTATTTTGAAATTAAATTGTATTATTTTCAAATTATATTAAATTATTTTCAAATTAAATTAAATAATTTTCAAATTAAATTATTTTAATTTCAAATTAAATTATTTTAATTTCAAATTAAATTATATTGTTTTCAAATTAAATTATATTTTCAAATTAAATTATTTTCAAATTAAATTAAAATATTTTCAATTAAATTATATTATTTACAAATCAAATTATATTATTTTCAAATAAAATTATATCATTTTCAAATTAAATTATTTTCAAAATAAATTAAAATATTTTCAAATTAAATTATATTATTTTCAAATCAGTTTATATTATTTTCAAATAAAATTATATTATTTTCAAATTACATTATATTATTTTCAAATTAAATTAGATTGTTTTTAAGTTAAATTATATTATTTTCAAATTAAATTATATTATTTAATTTATTATAAAATATATTGTTTTTAAATTAAATTAAATTATTTTCTAATTAAATTATATTATTTTCAAATTAAATTATATTGTTTTCAAATTAAATTATATTTTCAAATTAAATTATATTGTTTTTAAATTAAATTATATTATTTTCGAATTAAATTATATTATTTTCAAATTAAATTATATTGTTTTCAAATTAAATTATATTATTTTCAAATTAAATTATATTATTTTCAAATTAAATTATATTGTTCTCTAATTAAATTACATTATTTTTAAATTAAAATATTTTATTTTCAAATTAAATTATTTTATTTTCAAATTAAATTATATTATTTTCAAATTAAATTATTTTTAAATTAAAATTAATTATTTTTAAATTAAATTATATTATTTTCAAATTAAATTATATTATTTTCAAATTATATTAAATTATTTTCAAATTAAATTAAATTATTTTCAAACTAAATTATATTAGTTTCAAATTAAATTATATTTTGAAATTAAATTAAAATATTTTCAAATTAAATTAAGTTGTTTTCAAATTAAATTATATTATTGTCAAATTAAATTAAATTATTTTCAAATTAAATTATATTATTTTCAAATTAAATTATTTTCAAATTAAAATAAATTATTTTTAAATTAAATTATATTATTTTCAAATTAAATTTTATTATTTTTAAATCAAATTATATTATTTTCAAATTAAATTATATTATTTTCAAATTAAATTATATTATTTTCAAATTAAATTATATTATTTTCAAATTAAATTATATTTTCAAATTAAATTATTTTTAAATTAAATTAAAATATTTTCAAATAAAATTAAATTATTTTCAAATAAAATAATATTAAATTCAAATTTAAATAAATTATTTTTAAATTAAATTATATTATTTTCAAATTAAAAAAAATTATTTTCAAATTAAATTATATTATTTTCAAATTAAAATATTTTCAAAATAAATTAAATTATTTTCAAATTAAATTAAATTATTTTCAAATTAAATAATATTAAATTCAAATTTAATTAAATTATTTTTAAATTAAATTATATTATTTTCAAATTAAATAAAATTATTTTCAAATTAAATTATATTATTTTCAAATTAAATTATTTTCAAATTAAATTAAACTATTTTCAAATTAAATTAAATTATTTTTAAATTAAATTATTTTTATTTCGAATTAAATTATATTATTTTTAAATTAAATTATATTCAAATTAAATTAAATTATTTTTAAATTAAATTTAATTATTTTCTAATTAAATTATATTATTTTCAAATTAAATTATATTGTTTTCAAATTAAATTATATTATTTTCAAATTAAATTATATTATTTTCAAATTAAATTATATTGTTTTCAAATTAAATTATATTTTTAAATTAAATTATATTGTTTTCAAATTAAATTATATTATTTTCGAATTTAATTAAATTATTTTCAAATTAAATTATATTGTTTTCAAATTAAATTATATTATTTTCAAATTAAATTATATTGTTCTCTAATTAAATTATATTATTTTTAAATTAAAATATTTTATTTTTAAATTAAATTATTTTATTTTCAGATTAAATTATATTATTTTCAAATTAAATTATTTTTAAATTAAAATTAATTATTTTCAAATTAAATTATATTATTTTCAAATAAAATTTATTATTTTCAAATTAAATTATATTATTTTGAAATTAAATTATATTATTTTCAAATTATATTAAATTATTTTCAAATTAAATTAAATAATTTTAAAATTAAATTATTTTAATTTCAAATTAAATTATATTATTTTCAAATTAAATTATTTTAAATTAAATTAATTTATTTTCAAATTAAATTAAATTATTTTCTAATTAAATTATATTATTTATAAATTAAATTAAATTATTTTCAAACTAAATTATATTAGTTTCAAATTAAATTATATTTTCAAATTAAATTAAAATATTTTCAAATTAAATTAAATTATTTTCAAATAAAATTATATTATTTTCAAACTAAATTAAATTATTTTCAAATTAAATTATATTATTTTCAAATTAAATTATTTTCAAATTAAAATAAATTATTTTTAAATTAAATTATATTATTTTCAAATTAAATTATATTATTTTGAAATCAAAATATATTATTTTCAAATTAAATTATATTATTTTCAAATTAAATTAAATTATTTTTAAATTAAATTAAATTGTTTTCAAATTAAATTATTTTAATTTCAAATTAAATATAATTATTTTTAAATTAAGTTATTTTCATACAATATTAAATTATTTTCAAAATATATTAAATTATTTTCAAAATAAATTATATTATTTTCAAATTAAGTTATTCGATTTTTAAATTAAGTTATATTATTTTCAAATTAAATTATATTATTTTCAAATTGAATTATATTATTTCAAATTAAATTATATTGTTTTCAAATTAAATTGTATTGTTTTCAAATTAAATTATATTATTTTCAAATTAAGTTATTCTATTTTTAAATTAAGTTATATTATTTTCAAATTAAATTATATTATTTTCAAATTAAATTATATTATTTCAAATTAAATTATATTGTTTTCAAATTAAATTGAATTGTTTTCAAATTAAATTATATTATTTTCAAATTAAATTATATTATTTTCAAAATAAATTATATTGTTTTTAAATTAAATTATATTATTTTTAAATTAGAATGTATTGCTTTCAAATTAAATTATATTATTTTCAAATTAAATTATATTATTTTCAAATTAAATTATTTTATTTTCAAATTAAATTATTTTATTTTCATATTAAATTATATTATTTTCAAATTAAATTATTTTTAAATTAAAAATAATTATTTTCAAATTAAATTATATTATTTTTAAATTAAATTATATTATTTTCAAATTAAATTATTTTAATTTCAAATTAAATTATATTATTTTCAAATTAAATTATATTTAAAATAAATTATTTACAAATTATTATTTTGAAATTAAATTATATTATTTTCAAATTATATTAAATTATTTTCAAATTAAATTAAATAATTTTCAAATTAAATTATTTTAATTTCAAATTAAATTATATTATTTTCAAATTAAATTATATTTAAAATAAATTATTTACAAATTAAATTAAGTTATTTTCTAACTAAATTATATTATTTTCAAATTAAATTATATTACTTTCAAATTAAATTATATTATTTTTTAATCAAATTATATTTTCAAATTAAATTATTTTCAAATTAAATTAAAATATTTTCAAATTAATCTAAATTATTTTCAAATTAAATAATATTATTTTCAAATTTAATTATATTATTTTTAAATTAAATTATGTTATTTTCAAATTAAATTATATTATTTTCAAATTAAATTAAATTATTTTTAAATTAAATTAAATTGTTTTCAAATTAAATTATTTTAATTTCAAATTAAATATTATTATTTTTAAATTAAATTATTTTCATACAAAATTAAATTATTTTCAAATTATATTAAATTATTTTCAAATTAAATTATATTATTTTCAAATTAAGTTATTCGATTTTCAAATTAAGTTATATTATTTTCAAATTAAATTATATTATTTTCAAATTAAATTATATTATTTCAAATTAAATTATATTGTTTTCAAATTAAATTGTATTGTTTTCAAATTAAATTATATTATTTTCAAATTAAGTTATTCTATATTTAAATTAATTTATATTATTTTCAAATTAAATTATATTATTTCCAAATTAAATTATATTATTTCAAATTAAATTATATTGTTTTCAAATTAAATTGTATTGTTTTCAAATTAAATTATATTATTTTCAAATTAAATTATATTATTTTCAAAATAAATTATATTGTTTTTAAATTAAATTATATTATTTTTAAATTAGATTGTATTGTTTTCAAATTAAATTATATTATTTTCAAATTAAATTATTTTATTTTCAAATTAAATTATTTTATTTTCATATTAAATTATATTATTTTCAAATTAAATTATTTTTAAATTAAAATTAATTATTTTCAAATTAAATTATATTATTTTCAAATTAAATTATATTATTTTCAAATTAAATTATTTTAATTTCAAATTAAATTATATTATTTTCAAATTAAATTATATTTAAAATAAATTATTTACAAATTATTATTTTGAAATTATATTATATTATTTTCAAATTATATTAAATTATTTTCAAATTAAATTAAATAATTTTCAAATTAAATTATTTTAATTTCAAATTAAATTATATTATTTTCAAATTAAATTATATTTAAAATAAATTATTTACAAATTAAATTAAGTTATTTTCTAACTAAATTATATTATTTTCAAATTAAATTATATTATTTTTTAATCAAATTATATTTTCAAATTAAATTATTTTCAAATTAAATTAAAATATTTTCAAATTAAACTAAATTATTTTCAAATTAAATAATATTAATTTCAAATTTAATTATTTTATTTTTAAATTAAATTATGTTATTTTCAAATTAAATTATATTGTTTTCAAATTAAATTATTTTCATACTAAATTAAATTATTTTCAAATTATATTAAATTATTTTCAAATTAAATTATAATAATTTCAAATTAAATTATTATATTTTCAAATTAAGTTTTATTATTTTCAAATTAAATTATATTTTTTCAAATTAAATTATATTATTTTCAAATTAAATTATATTGTTTCCAAATTAAATTATATTGTTTTCAAATTAAATTATATAATTTTCAAATTAAATTATATTATTTTCAAATCAAATTATTTTTAAATTAAATTAAATTATCTTCAAATTAAATTATATTCAAATTAAATAAAATTATTTACAAATTAAATTAAATTATTTTCTAATTAAATTATATTATTTTCAAATTAAATTATATTTCTTTCAAATTAAATTATATTATTTTTTAATCAAATTATATTTTCAAATTAAATTATATTTTCAACTTAAATTATTTTCAAAATAAATTAAAATATTTTTAAGTTAAATTAAATTATATTCAAATTAAATTATATTATTTTTAAATTAAATTTTATCATTTTCAAATTAAATTATTATCAAATTAAATTAAATTAAATTATTTTTAAATTTAATAATATTAATTTCAAATGTAATTACATTATTTTTAAATTAAATTATATTATTTTCAAATTAAATTATATTATTTTCAAACTAAATTATTTTCATACTAAATTAAATTATTTTCATATTATATTAAATTATTATCAAACTAAATTATATTATTTTCAAATTAAATTATATTGTTTTCAAATTAAATTATATTATTTTCAAATTAAATTGTATTGTCTTCAAATTAAATTATATTATTTTCAAATTAAATTATATTATTTTCAAATTAAATTATATTATTTTCAAATTAAATTATTTTATTTTCAAATTAAATTATTTTATTTTCAAATTAAGTTATATTATTTTCAAAATAAATTGTTTTTAAAATAAAATTAATTATTTTCAAATTAAATTATATTATTTTTAAATTAAATTATATTATTTTCAAATTAAATTATATTATTTTAAAATTAAATTATATTATTTTCAAATTATATTAAATTATTTTCAAATTAAATTAAATAATTTTCAAATTAAATTATTTTAATTTCAAATTAAATTATATTATTTTCAAATTAAATTATATTTAAAATATATTATTTACAAATTAACTTAAATTATTTTCTAACACAATTATATTATTTTCAAATTAAATTATATTTAAAATAAATTATTTACAAATTAAATTAAGTTATTTTCTAACTAAATTATATTATTTTCAAATTAAATTATATTATTTTTTAATCAAATTATATTTTCAAATTAAATTATTTTTAAATTAAATTAAAATATTTTCAAATTAAACTAAATTATTTTCAAATTTAATAATAATAATTTCAAATTTAATTATATTAATTTTAAATTAAATTATGTTATTTTCAAATTAAATTATATTTTTTCAAATTAAATTATATTATTTTCTAATTAAATTATATTATTTTCAAATTAAATTAAATTATTTTCAAACTAAATTATATTAGTTTCAAATTAAATTATATTTTCAAATTAAATTAAAATATTTTCAAATTATATTATTTTCAAATTAAATTATTTTATTTTCAAATTAAATTATTTTATTTTTAAATTAATCTATATTATTTTCAAATTAAATTATTTTTAAATTAAAATTAATTATTTTCAAGTTAAATTATATTATTTTTTAAATTAAATTATATTATTTTGAAATTAAATTATATTATTTTGAAATTAAATTATATTATTTTCAAATTATATTAAATTATTTTCAAATTAAATTAAATAATTTTCAAATTAAATTATTTTAATTTCAAATTAAATTATATTATTTTCAAATTAAATTATATTTAAAATAAATTATTTACAAATTAAATTAAATTATTTTCTAACTAAATTATATTTTTTTAAAATTAAATTATATTACTTTCAAATTAAATTATATTATTTTTTAATCAAATTATATTTTCAAATTAAATTATTTTCAAATTAAATTAAAATATTTTTAAATTAAACTAAATTATTTTCAAATCTAATAATATTAATTTCAAATTTAATTATATTATTTTTAAATTAAATTATGTTATTTTCAAATTAAATTATATTATTTTCAAATTAAATTATTTTCATACTAAATTAAATTATTTTAAAATTGTATTAAATTATTTTCAAATTAAATTATAATAATTTCAAATTAGATTATTCTATTTTCAAATTAAGTTTTATTATTTTTAAATTAAATTATATTTTTTCAAATTAAATTATATTATTTTCAAATTAAATTATATTGTTTTCAAAAAAAATTATATTTTTTTTAAGTTTAATTATATGATTTTTAAATTAAATTATATTATTTTCAAATTAAATTATATTACTTTCAAATTAAATTATATTATTTTTTAATCAAATTATATTTTCAAATTAAATTATTTTCAAAATAAATTAAAATATTTTTAAATTAAACTAAATTATTTTCAAATTAAATAATATTAATTTCAAATTTAATTATATTATGTTTAAATTAAATTATGTTATTTTCAAATTAAATTAAATAATTTTCAAATTAAATTATTTTAATTTCAAATTAAATTATATTATTTTCAAATTAAATTATTTTAAATTAAATTAATTTATTTTCAAATTAAATTAAATTATTTTCAAATTAAATTAAATTATTTTTAAATTAAATTATATTATTTTCAAATTAAATTATTTTCAAATTAAAATAAATTATTTTCAAATTAAATTATATTATTTTCAAATTAAATTATATTATTTTCAAATCAAATTATATTATTTTCAAATTAAATTATATTATTTTCAAATTAAAATATTTTCTAATTAAATTATATTATTTTCAAATTAAAATATATTGTTTTCAAATTAAATTATATTATTTTCAAATTAAATTATATTATTTCCAAATTAAATTATATTGTTTTAAAATTAAATTATATTTTCAACTTAAATTATATTATTTTCAAATTAAATTATATTGTTTTCAAATTAAATTATATTATTTTCGAATTAAATTATATTATTTTCAAATTAAATTATATTGTTTTCAAATTAAAATATATTATTTTTAAATTAAATTATATTATTTTCAAATTAAATTATATTGTTTTCTAATTAAATTATATTATTTTCAAATTAAAATATTTTATTTTCAAATTAAATTATTTTATTTTCAAATTAAATTATATTATTTCCAAATTAAATTATTTTTAAATTAAAATGAATTATTTTCAAATTAAATTATATTTTTTTCAAATTAAATTATATTATTTTCAAATTTAATTATATTATTTTCAAATAAAATTGTAATATTTTTAAATTATATTAAATTATTTTCAAATTAAATAAAATAATTTTCAAATTAAATTATTTTAATTTCAAATTAAATTATATTATTTTCAAATTAAATTATTTTCAAATTAAATTATATTATTTTCAAATTAAATTAAATTATTTTCAAACTAAATTATATTATTTTCAAATTAAATTATATTTTCAAATTAAATTATTTTCAAAATAAATTAAAATATTTTCAAATTAAATTATATTATTTTCAAATTAAATCATATTATTTTCAAATTTAATTATATTATTTTGAAATTAAATTGTATTATTTTCAAATTATATTAAATTATTTTCAAATTAAATTAAATAATTTTCAAATTAAATTATTTTAATTTCAAATTAAATTATATTATTTTCAAATTATATTATTTGCTAATTAAAATATATTATTTTCAAATTAAATTAAATTATTTTCAAACTAAATTATATTAGTTTCAAATTAAATTATATTTTCAAATTAAATTAAAATATTTTCTAATTATATTATTTTTAAATTAAATTATTTTATTTTCAAATTAAATTATTTTATTTTCAAATTAATCTATATTATTTTCAAATTAAAATTAATTATTTTCAAGTTAAATTATATTCTTTTTAAATTAAATTATATTATTTTGAAATTAAATTATATTATTTTGAAATTAAATTATATTATTTTCAAATTATATTAAATTATTTTCAAATTAAATTAAATAATTTTCAAATTAAATTATTTTAATTTCAAATTAAATTATATTATTTTCAAATTAAATTATATTTAAAATAAATTATTTACAAATTAAATTAAATTATTTTCTAACTAAATTATATTATTTTCAAATTAAATTATATTACTTCCAAATTAAATTATATTATTTTTTAATCAAATTATATTTTCAAATTAAATTAATTTCAAATTAAATTAAAATATTTTCAAATTAAACTAAATTATTTTCAAATTAAAATAATATTATTTTCAAATTTAATTATATTATTTTTAAATTAAATTATGTTATTTTCAAATTAAATTATATTATTTTCAAATTAAATTATTTTCATACTAAATTAAATTATTTTCAAATTGTATTAAATTATTTTCAAATTAAATTATAATAATTTCAAATTAAATTATTCTATTTTCAACCTAAGTTTTATTATTTTCAAATTAAATTATATTTTTTCAAATTAAATTATATTATTTTCAAATTAAATTATATTGTTTTCAAATTAAATTATATTTTTTTTAAGTTTAATTATATGATTTTTAAATTAAATTATATTATTTTCAAATTAAATTATATTACTTTCAAATTAAATTATATTATTTTTTAATCAAATTATATTTTCAAATTGAATTATTTTCAAATTAACTTAAAATATTTTCAAATTAAACTAAATTATTTTCAAATTAAATAATATTAATTTCAAATTTAATTATATTATTTTTAAATTAAATTATGTTATTTTCAAATTAAATTATATTATTTTCAAATTAAATTATTTTCATACTAAATTAAATTATTTTTAAATTAAATTATATTATTTTCAAATTAAATTATAATAATTTCAAATTAAATTATTCTATTTTCAAATTAAGATTTATTATTTTCAAATTAAATTATATTTTTTTAAATTAAATTATATTATATTCAAATTAAATTATATTGATTTCAAATTAAATTATATTGTTTTCAAATTAAATTATTTTGTTTTCAAATTAAATTATATTATTTTCAAATTAAATTATATTGTTTTCAAATTAAATTATATTGTTTTCAAATTAAATTATATAATTTTCAAATTAAATTATATTATTTTCAAATTAAATTATATTATTTTGAAATTAAATTATATTATTTTGAAATTAAATTATATTATTTTTAAATTATATTAAATTATTTTCAAATTAAATTAAATAATTTTCAAATTAAATTATTTTAATTTCAAATTAAATTATATTATTTTCAAATTAAATTATTTTCAAATTAAAATAAATTATTTTCAAATTAAATTATATTATTTTCAAATTAAATTATATTATTTTCAAATCAAATTATGTTATTTTCAAATTAAATTATATTATTTTGAAATTAAATTATATTATTTTAAATTAAATTAATTTATTTTCAAATTAAATTAAATTATTTTCAAATTAAATTAAATTATTTTCAAATTAAATTATATTATTTTCAAATTAAATTATTTTCAAATTAAAATAAATTATTTTCAAATTAAATTATATTATTTTCAAATTAAATTATATTATTTTCAAATCAAATTATATTATTTTCAAATTAAATTATATTATTTTCAAATTAAATTAAATTATTTTCTAATTAAATTATATTATTTTCAAATTAAAATATATTGTTTTCAAATTAAATTATATTATTTTCAAATTAAATTATATTATTTTCAAATTAAATTATATTGTTTTCAAATTAAATTATATTTTCAACTTAAATTATATTATTTTCAAATTAAATTATATTGTTTTCAAATTAAATTATATTATTTTCAAATTAAATTATATTATTTTCAAATTAAATTATATTGTTTTCAAATTAAATTATATTATTTTCAAATTAAATTATATTATTTTCAAATTAAATTATATTGTTTTCTAATTAAATAATATTATTTTCAAATTAAAATATTTTATTTTCAAATTAAATTATTTTATTTTCAAATTAAATTATATTATTTCCAAATTAAATTATTTTTAAATTAAAATGAATTATTTTCAAATTAAATTATATTTTTTTCAAATTAAATTATATTATTTTCAAATTTAATTATATTATTTTCAAATTAAATTGTAATATTTTTAAATTATATTAAATTATTTTTAAATTAAATAAAATAATTTTCAAATTAAATTATTTTAATTTCAAATTAAATTATATTATTTTCAAATTAAATTATTTTCAAATTAAATTATATTATTTTCAAATTAAATTAAATTATTTTCAAACTAAATTATATTATTTTCAAATTAAATTATATTTTCAAATTAAATTATTTTCAAAATAAATTAAAATATTTTCAAATTAAATTATATTATTTTCAAATTAAATCATATTATTTTCAAACTAAATTATATTATTTTCAAATTAAATTATATTTTCAAATTAAATTATTTTCAAAATAAATTAAAATATTTTCAAATTAAAATATTTTCTAATTAAATTATATTATTTTCAAATTAAAATATATTGTTTTCAAATTAAATTATATTATTTTCAAATTAAATTATATTATTTCCAAATTAAATTATATTGTTTTAAAATTAAATTATATTTTCAACTTAAATTATATTATTTTCAAATTAAATTATATTGTTTTCAAATTAAATTATATTATTTTCGAATTAAATTATATTATTTTCAAATTAAATTATATTGTTTTCAAATTAAAATATATTATTTTTAAATTAAATTATATTATTTTCAAATTAAATTATATTGTTTTCTAATTAAATTATATTATTTTCAAATTAAAATATTTTATTTTCAAATTAAATTATTTTATTTTCAAATTAAATTATATTATTTCCAAATTAAATTATTTTTAAATTAAAATGAATTATTTTCAAATTAAATTATATTTTTTTCAAATTAAATTATATTATTTTCAAATTTAATTATATTATTTTCAAATAAAATTGTAATATTTTTAAATTATATTAAATTATTTTCAAATTAAATAAAATAATTTTCAAATTAAATTATTTTAATTTCAAATTAAATTATATTATTTTCAAATTAAATTATTTTCAAATTAAATTATATTATTTTCAAATTAAATTAAATTATTTTCAAACTAAATTATATTATTTTCAAATTAAATTATATTTTCAAATTAAATTATTTTCAAAATAAATTAAAATATTTTCAAATTAAATTATATTATTTTCAAATTAAATCATATTATTTTCAAATTTAATTATATTATTTTGAAATTAAATTGTATTATTTTCAAATTATATTAAATTATTTTCAAATTAAATTAAATAATTTTCAAATTAAATTATTTTAATTTCAAATTAAATTATATTATTTTCAAATTATATTATTTGCTAATTAAAATATATTATTTTCAAATTAAATTAAATTATTTTCAAACTAAATTATATTAGTTTCAAATTAAATTATAATTTCAAATTAAATTAAAATATTTTCTAATTATATTATTTTTAAATTAAATTATTTTATTTTCAAATTAAATTATTTTATTTTCAAATTAATCTATATTATTTTCAAATTAAAATTAATTATTTTCAAGTTAAATTATATTATTTTTAAATTAAATTATATTATTTTGAAATTAAATTATATTATTTTGAAATTAAATTATATTATTTTCAAATTATATTAAATTATTTTCAAATTAAATTAAATAATTTTCAAATTAAATTATTTTAATTTCAAATTAAATTATATTATTTTCAAATTAAATTATATTTAAAATAAATTATTTACAAATTAAATTAAATTATTTTCTAACTAAATTATATTATTTTAAAATTAAATTATATTACTTCCAAATTAAATTATATTATTTTTTAATCAAATTATATTTTCAAATTAAATTAATTTCAAATTAAATTAAAATATTTTCAAATTAAACTAAATTATTTTCAAATTAAAATAATATTAATTTCAAATTTAATTATATTATTTTTAAATTAAATTATGTTATTTTCAAATTAAATTATATTATTTTCAAATTAAATTATTTTCATACTAAATTAAATTATTTTCAAATTGTATTAAATTATTTTCAAATTAAATTATAATAATTTCAAATTAAATTATTCTATTTTCAACCTAAGTTTTATTATTTTCAAATTAAATTATATTTTTTCAAATTAAATTATATTATTTTCAAATTAAATTATATTGTTTTCAAATTAAATTATATTTTTTTTAAGTTTAATTATATGATTTTTAAATTAAATTATATTATTTTCAAATTAAATTATATTACTTTCAAATTAAATTATATTATTTTTTAATCAAATTATATTTTCAAATTGAATTATTTTCAAATTAACTTAAAATATTTTCAAATTAAACTAAATTATTTTCAAATTAAATAATATTAATTTCAAATTTAATTATATTATTTTTAAATTAAATTATGTTATTTTCAAATTAAATTATATTATTTTCAAATTAAATTATTTTCATACTAAATTAAATTATTTTTAAATTATATTAAATTATTTTCAAATTAAATTATAATAATTTCAAATTAAATTATTCTATTTTCAAATTAAGATTTATTATTTTCAAATTAAATTATATTTTTTTAAATTAAATTATATTATATTCAAATTAAATTATATTGATTTCAAATTAAATTATATTGTTTTCAAATTAAATTATTTTGTTTTCAAATTAAATTATATTATTTTCAAATTAAATTATATTGTTTTCAAATTAAATTATATTGTTTTCAAATTAAATTATATAATTTTCAAATTAAATTATATTATTTTCAAATTAAATTATATTATTTTGAAATTAAATTATATTATTTTGAAATTAAATTATATTATTTTTAAATTATATTAAATTATTTTCAAATTAAATTAAATAATTTTCAAATTAAATTATTTTAATTTCAAATTAAATTATATTATTTTCAAATTAAATTATTTTCAAATTAAAATAAATTATTTTCAAATTAAATTATATTATTTTCAAATTAAATTATATTATTTTCAAATCAAATTATGTTATTTTCAAATTAAATTATATTATTTTGAAATTAAATTATATTATTTTAAATTAAATTAATTTATTTTCAAATTAAATTAAATTATTTTCAAATTAAATTAAATTATTTTCAAATTAAATTATATTATTTTCAAATTAAATTATTTTCAAATTAAAATAAATTATTTTCAAATTAAATTATATTATTTTCAAATTAAATTATATTATTTTCAAATCAAATTATATTATTTTCAAATTAAATTATATTATTTTCAAATTAAATTAAATTATTTTCTAATTAAATTATATTATTTTCAAATTAAAATATATTGTTTTCAAATTAAATTATATTATTTTCAAATTAAATTATATTATTTTCAAATTAAATTATATTGTTTTCAAATTAAATTATATTTTCAACTTAAATTATATTATTTTCAAATTAAATTATATTGTTTTCAAATTAAATTATATTATTTTCAAATTAAATTATATTATTTTCAAATTAAATTATATTGTTTTCAAATTAAATTATATTATTTTCAAATTAAATTATATTATTTTCAAATTAAATTATATTGTTTTCTAATTAAATTATATTATTTTCAAATTAAAATATTTTATTTTCAAATTAAATTATTTTATTTTCAAATTAAATTATATTATTTCCAAATTAAATTATTTTTAAATTAAAATGAATTATTTTCAAATTAAATTATATTTTTTTCAAATTAAATTATATTATTTTCAAATTTAATTATATTATTTTCAAATTAAATTGTAATATTTTTAAATTATATTAAATTATTTTTAAATTAAATAAAATAATTTTCAAATTAAATTATTTTAATTTCAAATTAAATTATATTATTTTCAAATTAAATTATTTTCAAATTAAATTATATTATTTTCAAATTAAATTAAATTATTTTCAAACTAAATTATATTATTTTCAAATTAAATTATATTTTCAAATTAAATTATTTTCAAAATAAATTAAAATATTTTCAAATTAAATTATATTATTTTCAAATTAAATCATATTATTTTCAAACTAAATTATATTATTTTCAAATTAAATTATATTTTCAAATTAAATTATTTTCAAAATAAATTAAAATATTTTCAAATTAAATTATATTATTTTCAAATTAAATCATATTATTTTCAAATTTAATTATATTATTTTGAAATTAAATTGTATTATTTTCAAATTATATTAAATTATTTTCAAATTAAATTAAATAATTTTCAAATTAAATTATTTTAATTTCAAATTAAATTATATTATTTTTAAATTATATTATTTGCTAATTAAAATATATTATTTTCAAATTAAATTAAATTATTTTCAAACTAAATTATATTAGTTTCAAATTAAATTATATTTTCAAATTAAATTAAAATATTTTCAAATTATATTATTTTCAAATTAAATTATTTATTTTCAAATTAAATTATTTTATTTTCAATCTAATCTATATTATTTTCAAATTAAATTATTTTTAAATTAAAATTAATTATTTTCAAGTTAAATTATATTATTTTTAAATTAAATTATATTATTTTGAAATTAAATTATATTATTTTGAAATTAAATTATATTATTTTCAAATTATATTAAATTATTTTCAAATTAAATTAAATAATTTTCAAATTAAATTATTTTAATTTCAAATTAAATTATATTATTTTCAAATTAAATTATATTTAAAATAAATTATTTACAAATTAAATTAAATTATTTTCTAACTAAATTATATTATTTTCAAATTAAATTATATTACTTTCAAATTAAATTATATTATTTTTTAATCAAATTATATTTTCAAATTAAATTATTTTCAAATTAAATTAAAATATTTTCAAATTAAACTAAATTATTTTCAAATTAAATAATATTAATTTCAAATTTAATTATATTATTTTTAAATTAAATTATGTCATTTTCAAATTAAATTATATTATTTTCAAATTAAATTATTTTCATACTAAATTAAATTATTTTTAAATTGTATTAAATTATTTTCAAATTAAATTATAATAATTTCAAATTAGATTATTCTATTTTCAAATTAAATTTTATTATTTTCAAATTAAATTATATTTTTTCAAATTAAATTATATTATTTTCAAATTAAATTATATTGTTTTCAAATTAAATTATATTTTTTTTAAGTTTAATTATATGATTTTTAAATTAAATTATATTATTTTCAAATTAAATTATATTACTTTCAAATTAAATTATATTATTTTTTAATCAAATTATATTTTCAAATTAAATTATTTTCAAATTAAATTAAAATATTTTCAAATTAAACTAAATTATTTTCAAATTAAATAATATTAATTTCAAATTTAATTATATTATTTTCAAATTAAATTATGTTATTTTCAAATTAAATTATATTATTTTCAAATTAAATTATTTTCATACTAAATTAAATTATTTTCAAATTATATTAAATTATTTTCAAATTAAATTATAATAATTTCAAATTAAATTATTCTATTTTCAAATTAAGATTTATTATTTTCAAATTAAATTATATTTTTTTAAATTAAATTATATTATTTTCAAATTAAATTATATTGATTTCAAATTAAATTATATTGTTTTCAAATTAAATTATTTTGTTTTCAAATTAAATTATATTATTTTCAAATTAAATTATATTGTTTTCAAATTAAATTATATTGTTTTCAAATTAAATTATATAATTTTCAAATTAAATTATATTATTTTCAAATTAAATTATTTTTAAATTAAATTAAATTATTTTCAAATTAAATTATTTTATTTTCAAATTAAATTATATTATTTCAAAATTAAATTATTTTTAAATTAAAATTAATTATTTTCAAATTAAATTATATTATTTTCAAATTAAATTATATTATTTTCAAATTAAATTATTTTTAAATTAAATTAAATTATTTTCAAATTAAATTATTTTATTTTCAAATTAAATTATATTATTTCAAAATTAAATTATTTTTAAATTAAAATTAATTATTTTCAAATTAAATTATATTATTTTCAAATTAAATTATATTATTTTCAAATTTAATTATATTATTTTCAAATTAAATTATATTATTTTCAAATTTAATTATATTATTTTGAAATTAAATTGTATTATTTTCAAATTATATTAAATTATTTTCAAATTAAATTAAATTATTTTCAAATTAAATTAAATTATTTTCAAATTAAATTAAATTATTTTCAAATTAAATTATTTTAATTTCAAATTAAATTATATTATTTTCAAATTAAATTATTTTAAATTAAATTAATTTATTTTCAAATTAAATTAAATTATTTTCAAATTAAATTAAATTATTTTCAAATTAAATTATTTTAATTTCAAATGAAATGATATTATTTTCAAATTAAATTATATTCAAATTAAATTAAATTATTTACAAATTAAATTAAATTATTTTCTAATTAAATTATATTATTTTCAAATTAAATTATATTATTTTGAAATTAAATTATATTATTTTGAAATTAAATTATATTATTTTGAAATTAAATTATATTATTTTTAAATTATATTAAATTATTTTCAAATTAAATTAAATAATTTTCAAATTAAATTATTTTAATTTCAAATTAAATTATATTATTTTCAAATTAAATTATTTTAAATTAAATTAATTTATTTTCAAATTAAATTAAATTATTTTCAAATTAAATTAAATTTTTTTCAAATTAAATTATATTATTTTCAAATTAAATTATTTTCAAATTAAAATAAATTATTTTCAAATTAAATTATATTATTTTCAAATTAAATTATATTATTTTCAAATCAAATTATATTATTTTCAAATGAAATTATATTATTTTCAAATTAAATTAAATTATTTTCTAATTAAATTATATTATTTTCAAATTAAAATATATTGTTTTCAAATTAAATTATATTATTTTCAAATTAAATTATATTATTTTCAAATTAAATTATATTGTTTTCAAATTAAATTACAATTTCAACTTAAATTATATTATTTTCAAATTAAATTATATTGTTTTCAAATTAAATTATATTATTTTCGAATTAAATTATATTATTTTCAAATTAAATTATTTTGTTTTCAAATTAAATTATATTATTTTCCAATTAAATTATATTATTTTCAAATTAAATTATATTGTTTTCTAATTAAATTATATTATTTTCAAATTAAAATATTTTATTTTCAAATTAAATTATTTTATTTTCAAATTAAATTATATTATTTCCAAATTAAATTATTTTTAAATTAAAATGAATTATTTTCAAATTAAATTATATTTTTTTCAAATTAAATTATATTATTTTCAAATTTAATTATATTATTTTCAAATTAAATTGTAATATTTTTAAATTATATTAAATTATTTTCAAATTAAATAAAATAATTCTCAAATTAAATTATTTTAATTTCAAATTAAATTATATTATTTTCAAATTAAATTATTTTCAAATTAAATTATATTATTTTTAAATTAAATTAAATTATTTTCAAACTAAATTATATTATTTTCAAATTAAATTATATTTTCAAATTAAATTATTTTCAAAATAAATTAAAATATTTTCAAATTAAATTATATTATTTTCAAATTAAATCATATTATTTTCAAATTTAATTATATTATTTTGAAATTAAATTGTATTATTTTCAAATTATATTAAATTATTTTCAAATTAAATTAAATAATTTTCAAATTAAATTATTTTAATTTCAAATTAAATTATATTATTTTCAAATTATATTATTTGCTAATTAAATTATATTATTTTCAAATTAAATTAAATTATTTTCAAACTAAATTATATTATTTTCAAATTAAATTATATTTCCAAATTAAAATAAAATATTTTCAAATTAAATTAAATTATTTTCAAATAAAATTATATTATTTTCAAATTACATTATATTATTTTCAAATAAAATTATATTGTTTTCAAGTTAAATTATATTATTTTCAAATTAAATTATATTATTTAATTTAATCTAAAATATATTGTTTTATAATTAAATTATATTGTTTTCAAATTAAATTATTTTATTTTCAAATTAAATTAAATTATTTTCAAATTAAATTATATTATTTTCAAATTAAATTATATTGTTTTCAAGTTAAATTATATTATTTTCAAATTAAATTATATTATTTAATTTAATATAAAATATATTGTTTTATATTTAAATTAAATTTTTTTCAAATTAAATTATTTAATTTCAAATCAAATTATATTATTTTCAACTTAAATTATTTTTAAATTAATTTAAATTATTTTTAAATTAAATCAAATTATTTTCTAATTAAATTATATTATTTTCAAATTAATATAAATTATTATCAAATTAAATTATTTTAATTTCAAATTAAATTATATTATTTCCAAATCAAAATATATTATTTCCAAATTAAATTATATTATTTTCAAATAAAATTATATTCTTTTCACATTAAATTATATTTTCAAATTAAATTATTTTCAAATTAAATTAAAATATTTTCAAATTAAATTATATTATTTTCAAATAAAATTATATTATTTTCAAATAAAATTATTTTCAAAATAAATTAAATTATTTTCAAATTAAATTAAATTATTTTCAAATTAAATTATATTAATTTCAAATTTATATAAATTATTTTTAAATTAAATTATATTATTTTCAAATTAAATTATATTATTTTCAAATTATAATATTTTCAAATTAAATTAAACTATTTTCAAATTAAATTAAATTATTTTCAAATTAAATTATTTTTATTTCGAATTAAATTATATTATTTTCAAATTAAATTAAATTATTTTTAAATTAAATTAATTTATTTTTAAATTAAAATAAATTATTTTCTAATTAAATTATATTATTTTCAAATTAAATTATATTGTTTTCAAATTAAATTATATTATTTTCAAATTAAATTATATTATTTTCAAATTAAATTATATTGTTCTCTAATTAAATTTTATTAATTTTAAATTAAAATATTTTATTTATAAATTAAATTATATATATTTCAATTTTATATATATTTCAATTATATATATTTCAAATTAAATTATATTATTTTCAAATTAAATTATTTTCAAATTAAATTCTATTATTTTCAAATTAAATTAAATTATTTTCAAATTAAATTATATTATTTTCAAATTACATTATATTATTTTCAAATAAAATTATATTGTTTTCAAGTTAAATTATATTATTTTCAAATTAAATTATATTATTTAATTTAATCTAAAATATATTGTTTTATAATTAAATTATATTGTTTTCAAATTAAATTATTTTATTTTCAAATTAAATTAAATTATTTTCAAATTAAATTATATTATTTTCAAATTAAATTATATTGTTTTCAAGTTAAATTATATTATTTTCAAATTAAATTATATTATTTAATTTAATATAAAATATATTGTTTTATATTTAAATTAATTTTTTTTCAAATAAAATTATTTAATTTCAAATCAAATTCTATTATTTTCAACTTAAATTATTTTTAAATTAATTTAAATTATTTTTAAATTAAATCAAATTATTTTCTAATTAAATTATATTATTTTCAAATTAATATAAATTGTTATCAAATTAAATTATTTTAATTTCAAATTAAATTATATTATTTCCAAATCAAATTATATTATTTCCAAATTAAATTATATTATTTTCAAATAAAATTATATTCTTTTCACATTAAATTATATTTTCAAATTAAATTAAAATATTTTCAAATTAAATTATATTATTTTCAAATCAAATTATATTATTTTCTAATAAAATTATTTTCAAAATAAATTAAATTATTTTCAAATTAAATTAAATTATTTTCAAATTAAATTATATTAATTTGAAATTTATATAAATTATTTTTAAATTAAATTATATTATTTTCAAATTAAATTATATTATTTTCAAATTATAATATTTTCAAATTAAATTAAACTATTTTCAAATTAAATTAAATTATTTTCAAATTAAATTATTTTTATTTCGAATTAAATTATATTATTTTCAAATTAAATTAAATTATTTTTAGATTAAATTAATTTATTTTTAAATTAAAATAAATTATTTTCTAATTAAATTATATTATTTTCAAATTAAATTATATTGTTTTCAAATTAAATTATATTATTTTCAAATTAAATTATATTATTTTCAAATTAAATTATATTGTTCTCTAATTAAATTATATTAATTTTAAATTAAAATATTTTATTTATAAATTAAATTATATATATTTCAATTTTATATATATTTCAATTATATATATTTCAAATTAAATTATATTATTTTCAAATTAAATTATTTTTCAATTAAAATTAATTATTTTCAAATTAAATTATATTATTTTCAAATTAAATTATATTATTTTCAAATTAAATTATATTATTTTGAAATTAAATTATATTATTTTCAAATTATATTAAATCATTTTCAAATTAAATTAAATAATTTTCAAAATTTATTATATTATTTTCAAATTAAATTATATTATTTAATTTAATATAAAATATATTGTTTTATAATTAAATTATATTGTCTTCAAATTAAATTATTTTATTTTCAAATTAAATTAAATTATTTTCAAATTAAATTATATTATTTTCAAATTAAATTATATTGTTTTCAAGTTAAATTATATTATTTTCAAATTAAATTATATTATTTAATTTAATATAAAATATATTGTTTTATATTTAAATTTAATTGTTTTCAAATTAAATTATTTAATTTCAAATCAAATTATATTATTTTCAACTTAAATTTTTTTCAAATTAAATTAAATTATTTTTAAATTAAATCAAATTATTTTCTAATTAAATTATATTATTTTCAAATTAATATAAATTGTTATCAAATTAAATTATTTTAATTTCAAATTAAATTATATTATTTCCAAATTAAATTATATTATTTCCAAATTAAATTAATTATTTTCAAATTAAATTATATTATTTTCAAATTAAATTATATTTTCAAATTAAATTATTTTCAAATTAAATTAAAATATTTTCAAATTAAATTATATTATTTTCAAATCAAATTATATTATTTTCAAATAAAATTATTTTCAAAATAAATTAAATTATTTTCAAATTAAATTAAATTATTTTCAAATTAAATAATATTAATTTCAAATTTAATTAAATTATTTTTAAATTAAATTATATTATTTTCAAATTAAATTATATTATTTTCAAATTATAATATTTTCAAATTAAATTAAACTATTTTCAAATTAAATTAAATTATTTTCAAATTAAATTATTTTTATTTCGAATTAAATTATATTATTTTCAAATTAAATTAAATTCAAATTAAATTAAATTATTTTTAAATTAAATTAAATTATTTTTAAATTAAAATAAATTATTTTCTAATTAAATTATATTATTTTCAAATTAAATTATATTGTTTATAAATTAAATTATATTATTTTCAAATTAAATTATATTATTTTCAAATTAAATTATATTATTTTCAAATTAAATTATATTATTTTCAAATTAAATTATATTATTTTGAAATTAAATTATATTATTTTCAAATTATATTAAATCATTTTCAAATTAAATTAAATAATTTTCAAATTAAATTATTTTAATTTCAAATTAAATTATATTATTTTCAAATTTAATTATTTTAAATTAAATTAATTTATTTTCAAATTAAATTAAATTATTTTCAAATTAAATTATATTTTATTCAAATTAAATTAAATTATTTTCAAACTAAATAATATTAGTTTAAAATTCAATTATATTTTCAAATTAAATTAAAATATTTTCAAATTAAATTAAATTATTTTCAAATTAAATTATATTATTTTCCAATTAAATTAAATTATTTTCAAATTAAATTAAATTATTTTCAAATTAAATTATATTATTTTCAAATCAAATTATATTATTTTCAAATTAAATTATATTATTTTCAAATTAAATTATATTATTTTCAAATTAAATTATATTATTTTCAAATTTAATTATATTATTTTGAATTTAAATTTTATTATTTCCAAATTGTATTAAATTATTTTCAAATTAAATTAAATCATTTTCAAATTGAATTATTTTAATTTTAAATTAAATTAAATTATTTTCAAATTAAATTATTTTCTAATTCAATTTTATTATTTTCAAATTAAATAACTTATTTTCAAACTAAATTATATTATTTTCAAATTAAATTATATTTTCAAATTAAATTAAAATATTTTAAAATTAAATTAAATTATTTTCAAATTAAATTATATTATTTTCAAATTACATTATATTATTTTTAAATTAAATTATATTGTTTTCAAGTAATATTATATTATTTTCAAATTAAATTATATTATTTAATTTAATATAAAATATATTGTTTTATAATTAAATTATATTGTTTTAAAATTAAATTATATTATTTTCAAATTAATATAAATTGTTTTCAAATTAAATTATTTTAATTTCAAATTAAATTATATTATTTTCAAATTATATTATTTTCAAATTAAATTATATTATTTTCAAATTAAATTATATTATTTTCAAATTAAATTATATTATTTTCAAATTAAATTATATTTTCAAATTATATTATTTTCAAATTAAATTATTTTTATTTCGAATTAAATTATATTATTTTCAAATTGAATTATATTCAAATTAAATTAAATTATTTTTAAATTAAATTAAATTATTTTCTAATTAAATTATATTATTTTCAAATTAAATTATATTGTTTTCAAATTAAATTATATTATTTTCAAATTAATTTAAATTATTTTCAAATTAAATTATATTGTTTTCAAATTAAATTATATTTTCAATTTAAATTATATTGTTTTCAAATTAAATTATATTTCTTTCGAATTAAATTATATTATTTTCAAATTAAAATATATTGTTTTCAAATTAAATTATATTATTTTCAAATTAAATTATATTATTTTAAAATTAAATTATATTGTTCTCTAATTAAATTATATTATTTTTAAATTAAAATATTTTATTTTCAAATTAAATTATTTTATTTTCAAATTAAATTATATTATTTTCAAATTAAATTTTATTATTTTCAAATTATATTAAATTATTTTCAAATTAAATTAAATAATTTTCAAGTTAAATTATTTTAATTTCAAATTAAATTATATTATTTTCAAATTTAATTATTTTAAATTAAATTAATTAATTTTCAAATTAAATTAAATTATTTTCTAATTAAAATATATTTTATTCAAATTAAATTAAATTATTTTAAAACTAAATAATATTAGTTTCAAATTAAATTATATTTTCAAATTAAATTAAAATATTTTCAAATTAAATTAAATTATTTTCAAATTAAATTATATTATTTTCAAATTAAATTAATTTATTTTCAAATTAAATTATATTATTTTCAAATTTAATTATTTTCAAATTAAAATAAATTATTTTTAAATTAAATTAAATTATTTTCTAATTAAATTATATTATTTTCAAATCAAATTATATTATTTTCAAATTAAATTATATTATTTTCAAATTAAATTATATTATTTTCAAATTAAATTATATTATTTTCAAATTAAATTATATTATTTTGAAATTAAATTATATTATTTTCAAATTATATTAAATCATTTTCAAATTAAATTAAATAATTTTCAAATTAAATTATTTTAATTTCAAATTAAATTATATTATTTTCAAATTTAATTATTTTGAATTAAATTAATTTATTTTCAAATTAAATTAAATTATTTTCAAATTAAATTATATTTTATTCAAATTAAATTAAATTATTTTCAAACTAAATAATATTAGTTTCAAATTAAATTATATTTTCAAATTAAATTAAAATATTTTCTAATTAAATTAAATTATTATCAAATTAAATTATATTATTTTCAAATTAAATTAATTTATTTTCAAATTAAATTATATTATTTTCAAATTTAATTATTTTCAAATTAAAATTAATTATTTTTAAATTAAATTATATTATTTTAAAATTAAATTATTTTTATTTCGAATTAAATTATATTATTTTCAAATTAAATTATATTCAAATTAAATAAAATTATTTTTAAATTAAATTAAATTATTTTCTAATTAAATTATATTATTTTCAAATTAACTTATATTGTTTGCAAATTAAATTATATTATTTTCAAATTAAATTATAATATTTTCAAATTAAATTGTATTATTTTTAAATTATATTAAATTATTTTCAAATTAAATAAAATAATTTTTAAATTAAATTATTTTAATTTCAAATTAAATTATATTATTTCCAAATTAAATTATTTTTAAATTAAAATTAATTATTTTCAAATTAAATTATATTATTTTCAAATTAAATTATATTATTTTCAAATTTAATTATATTATTTTTAAATTAAATTGTATTATTTTTAAATTATATTAAATTATTTTCAAATTAAATAAAATAATTTTCAAATTAAATTATTTTAATTTCAAATTAAATTATATTATTTTCAAATTAAATTATTTTCAAATTAAATTATATTATTTAATTTAATATAAAATATATTGTTTTATATTTAAAATAAATTGTTTTCAAATTAAATTATTTTAATTTCAAATCAAATTATATTATTTTCAAATTAAATTATTTTCAAATTAAATTAAATTATTTTCAAATTAAATTAAATTATTTTCAAATTAAATTATATTATTTTCAAATTAAATTAAATTATTTTCAAATTAAATTATATTATTTTCAAATTAAATTATTTTCAAATTAAAATAAATTATTTTTAAATTGAATTATATTATTTTCAAATTAAATTATATTATTTTCAAATCAAATTATATTATTTTCAAATTAAATTATATTATTTTCAAATTAAATTATATTATTTTCAAATTAAATTATATTATTTTCAAATTTAATTATATTATTTTGAAATTAAATTTTATTATTTCCAAATTATATTAAATTATTTTCAAAATGAATTAAATAATTTTCAAATTGAATTATTCTATTTTCAAATTAAATTAAATTATTTTCAAATTAAATTATTTTCTAATTAAATTTTATTATTTTCAAATTAAATAAATTATTTTCAAACTAAATGATATTATTTTCAAATTTAATTATATTTTCAAATTAAATTAAAATATTTTCAAATTAAATTAAATTATTTTCAAATTAAATTATATTATTTTCAAATTACATTATATTATTTTCAAATTAAATTATATTGTTTTCAAGTAATATTATATTATTTTCAAATTAAATTAAATTATTTTCAAATTAAATTATATTATTTTCAAATCAAATTATATTATTTTCAAATTAAATTATATTATTTTCAAATTAAATTATATTATTTTCAAATTAAATTATATTATTTTCAAATTTAATTATATTATTTTGAATTTAAATTTTATTATTTCCAAATTGTATTAAATTATTTTCAAATTAAATTAAATCATTTTCAAATTGAATTATTTTAATTTTAAATTAAATTAAATTATTTTCAAATTAAATTATTTTCTAATTCAATTTTATTATTTTCAAATTAAATAACTTATTTTCAAACTAAATTATATTATTTTCAAATTAAATTATATTTTCAAATTAAATTAAAATATTTTAAAATTAAATTAAATTATTTTCAAATTAAATTATATTATTTTCAAATTACATTATATTATTTTTAAATTAAATTATATTGTTTTCAAGTAATATTATATTATTTTCAAATTAAATTATATTATTTAATTTAATATAAAATATATTGTTTTATAATTAAATTATATTGTTTTAAAATTAAATTATATTATTTTCAAATTAATATAAATTGTTTTCAAATTAAATTATTTTAATTTCAAATTAAATTATATTATTTTCAAATTATATTATTTTCAAATTAAATTATATTATTTTCAAATTAAATTATATTATTTTCAAATTAAATTATATTATTTTCAAATTAAATTATATTTTCAAATTATATTATTTTCAAATTAAATTATTTTTATTTCGAATTAAATTATATTATTTTCAAATTGAATTATATTCAAATTAAATTAAATTATTTTTAAATTAAATTAAATTATTTTCTAATTAAATTATATTATTTTCAAATTAAATTATATTGTTTTCAAATTAAATTATATTATTTTCAAATTAATTTAAATTATTTTCAAATTAAATTATATTGTTTTCAAATTAAATTATATTTTCAATTTAAATTATATTGTTTTCAAATTAAATTATATTTCTTTCGAATTAAATTATATTATTTTCAAATTAAAATATATTGTTTTCAAATTAAATTATATTATTTTCAAATTAAATTATATTATTTTAAAATTAAATTATATTGTTCTCTAATTAAATTATATTATTTTTAAATTAAAATATTTTATTTTCAAATTAAATTATTTTATTTTCAAATTAAATTATATTATTTTCAAATTAAATTTTATTATTTTCAAATTATATTAAATTATTTTCAAATTAAATTAAATAATTTTCAAGTTAAATTATTTTAATTTCAAATTAAATTATATTATTTTCAAATTTAATTATTTTAAATTAAATTAATTAATTTTCAAATTAAATTAAATTATTTTCTAATTAAAATATATTTTATTCAAATTAAATTAAATTATTTTAAAACTAAATAATATTAGTTTCAAATTAAATTATATTTTCAAATTAAATTAAAATATTTTCAAATTAAATTAAATTATTTTCAAATTAAATTATATTATTTTCAAATTAAATTAATTTATTTTCAAATTAAATTATATTATTTTCAAATTTAATTATTTTCAAATTAAAATAAATTATTTTTAAATTAAATTAAATTATTTTCTAATTAAATTATATTATTTTCAAATCAAATTATATTATTTTCAAATTAAATTATATTATTTTCAAATTAAATTATATTATTTTCAAATTAAATTATATTATTTTCAAATTAAATTATATTATTTTGAAATTAAATTATATTATTTTCAAATTATATTAAATCATTTTCAAATTAAATTAAATAATTTTCAAATTAAATTATTTTAATTTCAAATTAAATTATATTATTTTCAAATTTAATTATTTTGAATTAAATTAATTTATTTTCAAATTAAATTAAATTATTTTCAAATTAAATTATATTTTATTCAAATTAAATTAAATTATTTTCAAACTAAATAATATTAGTTTCAAATTAAATTATATTTTCAAATTAAATTAAAATATTTTCTAATTAAATTAAATTATTATCAAATTAAATTATATTATTTTCAAATTAAATTAATTTATTTTCAAATTAAATTATATTATTTTCAAATTTAATTATTTTCAAATTAAAATTAATTATTTTTAAATTAAATTATATTATTTTAAAATTAAATTATTTTTATTTCGAATTAAATTATATTATTTTCAAATTAAATTATATTCAAATTAAATAAAATTATTTTTAAATTAAATTAAATTATTTTCTAATTAAATTATATTATTTTCAAATTAACTTATATTGTTTTCAAATTAAATTATATTATTTTCAAATTAAATTATAATATTTTCAAATTAAATTGTATTATTTTTAAATTATATTAAATTATTTTCAAATTAAATAAAATAATTTTTAAATTAAATTATTTTAATTTCAAATTAAATTATATTATTTCCAAATTAAATTATTTTTAAATTAAAATTAATTATTTTCAAATTAAATTATATTATTTTCAAATTAAATTATTTTTAAATTAAATTAAATTATTTTCAAATTAAATTATTTTATTTTCAAATTAAATTATATTATTTCAAAATTAAATTATTTTTAAATTAAAATTAATTATTTTCAAATTAAATTATATTATTTTCAAATTAAATTATATTATTTTCAAATTAAATTATTTTTAAATTAAATTAAATTATTTTCAAATTAAATTATTTTATTTTCAAATTAAATTATATTATTTCAAAATTAAATTATTTTTAAATTAAAATTAATTATTTTCAAATTAAATTATATTATTTTCAAATTAAATTATATTATTTTCAAATTTAATTATATTATTTTCAAATTAAATTATATTATTTTCAAATTTAATTATATTATTTTGAAATTAAATTGTATTATTTTCAAATTATATTAAATTATTTTCAAATTAAATTAAATTATTTTCAAATTAAATTAAATTATTTTCAAATTAAATTAAATTATTTTCAAATTAAATTATTTTAATTTCAAATTAAATTATATTATTTTCAAATTAAATTATTTTAAATTAAATTAATTTATTTTCAAATTAAATTAAATTATTTTCAAATTAAATTAAATTATTTTCAAATTAAATTATTTTAATTTCAAATGAAATGATATTATTTTCAAATTAAATTATATTCAAATTAAATTAAATTATTTACAAATTAAATTAAATTATTTTCTAATTAAATTATATTATTTTCAAATTAAATTATATTATTTTGAAATTAAATTATATTATTTTGAAATTAAATTATATTATTTTGAAATTAAATTATATTATTTTTAAATTATATTAAATTATTTTCAAATTAAATTAAATAATTTTCAAATTAAATTATTTTAATTTCAAATTAAATTATATTATTTTCAAATTAAATTATTTTAAATTAAATTAATTTATTTTCAAATTAAATTAAATTATTTTCAAATTAAATTAAATTTTTTTCAAATTAAATTATATTATTTTCAAATTAAATTATTTTCAAATTAAAATAAATTATTTTCAAATTAAATTATATTATTTTCAAATTAAATTATATTATTTTCAAATCAAATTATATTATTTTCAAATGAAATTATATTATTTTCAAATTAAATTAAATTATTTTCTAATTAAATTATATTATTTTCAAATTAAAATATATTGTTTTCAAATTAAATTATATTATTTTCAAATTAAATTATATTATTTTCAAATTAAATTATATTGTTTTCAAATTAAATTACAATTTCAACTTAAATTATATTATTTTCAAATTAAATTATATTGTTTTCAAATTAAATTATATTATTTTCGAATTAAATTATATTATTTTCAAATTAAATTATTTTGTTTTCAAATTAAATTATATTATTTTCCAATTAAATTATATTATTTTCAAATTAAATTATATTGTTTTCTAATTAAATTATATTATTTTCAAATTAAAATATTTTATTTTCAAATTAAATTATTTTATTTTCAAATTAAATTATATTATTTCCAAATTAAATTATTTTTAAATTAAAATGAATTATTTTCAAATTAAATTATATTTTTTTCAAATTAAATTATATTATTTTCAAATTTAATTATATTATTTTCAAATTAAATTGTAATATTTTTAAATTATATTAAATTATTTTCAAATTAAATAAAATAATTCTCAAATTAAATTATTTTAATTTCAAATTAAATTATATTATTTTCAAATTAAATTATTTTCAAATTAAATTATATTATTTTTAAATTAAATTAAATTATTTTCAAACTAAATTATATTATTTTCAAATTAAATTATATTTTCAAATTAAATTATTTTCAAAATAAATTAAAATATTTTCAAATTAAATTATATTATTTTCAAATTAAATCATATTATTTTCAAATTTAATTATATTATTTTGAAATTAAATTGTATTATTTTCAAATTATATTAAATTATTTTCAAATTAAATTAAATAATTTTCAAATTAAATTATTTTAATTTCAAATTAAATTATATTATTTTCAAATTATATTATTTGCTAATTAAATTATATTATTTTCAAATTAAATTAAATTATTTTCAAACTAAATTATATTATTTTCAAATTAAATTATATTTCCAAATTAAAATAAAATATTTTCAAATTAAATTAAATTATTTTCAAATAAAATTATATTATTTTCAAATTACATTATATTATTTTCAAATAAAATTATATTGTTTTCAAGTTAAATTATATTATTTTCAAATTAAATTATATTATTTAATTTAATCTAAAATATATTGTTTTATAATTAAATTATATTGTTTTCAAATTAAATTATTTTATTTTCAAATTAAATTAAATTATTTTCAAATTAAATTATATTATTTTCAAATTAAATTATATTGTTTTCAAGTTAAATTATATTATTTTCAAATTAAATTATATTATTTAATTTAATATAAAATATATTGTTTTATATTTAAATTAAATTTTTTTCAAATTAAATTATTTAATTTCAAATCAAATTATATTATTTTCAACTTAAATTATTTTTAAATTAATTTAAATTATTTTTAAATTAAATCAAATTATTTTCTAATTAAATTATATTATTTTCAAATTAATATAAATTATTATCAAATTAAATTATTTTAATTTCAAATTAAATTATATTATTTCCAAATCAAAATATATTATTTCCAAATTAAATTATATTATTTTCAAATAAAATTATATTCTTTTCACATTAAATTATATTTTCAAATTAAATTATTTTCAAATTAAATTAAAATATTTTCAAATTAAATTATATTATTTTCAAATCAAATTATATTATTTTCAAATAAAATTATTTTCAAAATAAATTAAATTATTTTCAAATTAAATTAAATTATTTTCAAATTAAATTATATTAATTTCAAATTTATATAAATTATTTTTAAATTAAATTATATTATTTTCAAATTAAATTATATTATTTTCAAATTATAATATTTTCAAATTAAATTAAACTATTTTCAAATTAAATTAAATTATTTTCAAATTAAATTATTTTTATTTCGAATTAAATTATATTATTTTCAAATTAAATTAAATTATTTTTAAATTAAATTAATTTATTTTTAAATTAAAATAAATTATTTTCTAATTAAATTATATTATTTTCAAATTAAATTATATTGTTTTCAAATTAAATTATATTATTTTCAAATTAAATTATATTATTTTCAAATTAAATTATATTGTTCTCTAATTAAATTTTATTAATTTTAAATTAAAATATTTTATTTATAAATTAAATTATATATATTTCAATTTTATATATATTTCATTTATATATATTTCAAATTAAATTATATTATTTTCAAATTAAATTATTTTTCAATTAAAATTAATTATTTTCAAATTAAATTAAATTATTTTCAAATTAAATTATATTATTTTCAAATTACATTATATTATTTTCAAATAAAATTATATTGTTTTCAAGTTAAATTATATTATTTTCAAATTAAATTATATTATTTAATTTAATCTAAAATATATTGTTTTATAATTAAATTATATTGTTTTCAAATTAAATTATTTTATTTTCAAATTAAATTAAATTATTTTCAAATTAAATTATATTATTTTCAAATTAAATTATATTGTTTTCAAGTTAAATTATATTATTTTCAAATTAAATTATATTATTTAATTTAATATAAAATATATTGTTTTATATTTAAATTAATTTTTTTTCAAATAAAATTATTTAATTTCAAATCAAATTCTATTATTTTCAACTTAAATTATTTTTAAATTAATTTAAATTATTTTTAAATTAAATCAAATTATTTTCTAATTAAATTATATTATTTTCAAATTAATATAAATTGTTATCAAATTAAATTATTTTAATTTCAAATTAAATTATATTATTTCCAAATCAAATTATATTATTTCCAAATTAAATTATATTATTTTCAAATAAAATTATATTCTTTTCACATTAAATTATATTTTCAAATTAAATTATTTTCAAATTAAATTAAAATATTTTCAAATTAAATTATATTATTTTCAAATCAAATTATATTATTTTCTAATAAAATTATTTTCAAAATAAATTAAATTATTTTCAAATTAAATTAAATTATTTTCAAATTAAATTATATTAATTTGAAATTTATATAAATTATTTTTAAATTAAATTATATTATTTTCAAATTAAATTATATTATTTTCAAATTATAATATTTTCAAATTAAATTAAACTATTTTCAAATTAAATTAAATTATTTTCAAATTAAATTATTTTTATTTCGAATTAAATTATATTATTTTCAAATTAAATTAAATTATTTTTAGATTAAATTAATTTATTTTTAAATTAAAATAAATTATTTTCTAATTAAATTATATTATTTTCAAATTAAATTATATTGTTTTCAAATTAAATTATATTATTTTCAAATTAAATTATATTATTTTCAAATTAAATTATATTGTTCTCTAATTAAATTATATTAATTTTAAATTAAAATATTTTATTTATAAATTAAATTATATATATTTCAATTTTATATATATTTCAATTATATATATTTCAAATTAAATTATATTATTTTCAAATTAAATTATTTTTCAATTAAAATTAATTATTTTCAAATTAAATTATATTATTTTCAAATTAAATTATATTATTTTCAAATTAAATTATATTATTTTGAAATTAAATTATATTATTTTCAAATTATATTAAATCATTTTCAAATTAAATTAAATAATTTTCAAAATTTATTATATTATTTTCAAATTAAATTATATTATTTAATTTAATATAAAATATATTGTTTTATAATTAAATTATATTGTCTTCAAATTAAATTATTTTATTTTCAAATTAAATTAAATTATTTTCAAATTAAATTATATTATTTTCAAATTAAATTATATTGTTTTCAAGTTAAATTATATTATTTTCAAATTAAATTATATTATTTAATTTAATATAAAATATATTGTTTTATATTTAAATTTAATTGTTTTCAAATTAAATTATTTAATTTCAAATCAAATTATATTATTTTCAACTTAAATTTTTTTCAAATTAAATTAAATTATTTTTAAATTAAATCAAATTATTTTCTAATTAAATTATATTATTTTCAAATTAATATAAATTGTTATCAAATTAAATTATTTTAATTTCAAATTAAATTATATTATTTCCAAATTAAATTATATTATTTCCAAATTAAATTAATTATTTTCAAATTAAATTATATTATTTTCAAATTAAATTATATTTTCAAATTAAATTATTTTCAAATTAAATTAAAATATTTTCAAATTAAATTATATTATTTTCAAATCAAATTATATTATTTTCAAATAAAATTATTTTCAAAATAAATTAAATTATTTTCAAATTAAATTAAATTATTTTTCAAATTAAATAATATTAATTTCAAATTTAATTAAATTATTTTTAAATTAAATTATATTATTTTCAAATTAAATTATATTATTTTCAAATTATAATATTTTCAAATTAAATTAAACTATTTTCAAATTAAATTAAATTATTTTCAAATTAAATTATTTTTATTTCGAATTAAATTATATTATTTTCAAATTAAATTAAATTCAAATTAAATTAAATTATTTTTAAATTAAATTAAATTATTTTTAAATTAAAATAAATTATTTTCTAATTAAATTATATTATTTTCAAATTAAATTATATTGTTTATAAATTAAATTATATTATTTTCAAATTAAATTATATTATTTTCAAATTAAATTATATTATTTTCAAATTAAATTATATTATTTTCAAATTAAATTATATTATTTTGAAATTAAATTATATTATTTTCAAATTATATTAAATCATTTTCAAATTAAATTAAATAATTTTCAAATTAAATTATTTTAATTTCAAATTAAATTATATTATTTTCAAATTTAATTATTTTAAATTAAATTAATTTATTTTCAAATTAAATTAAATTATTTTCAAATTAAATTATATTTTATTCAAATTAAATTAAATTATTTTCAAACTAAATAATATTAGTTTAAAATTCAATTATATTTTCAAATTAAATTAAAATATTTTCAAATTAAATTAAATTATTTTCAAATTAAATTATATTATTTTCCAATTAAATTAAATTATTTTCAAATTAAATTAAATTATTTTCAAATTAAATTATATTATTTTCAAATCAAATTATATTATTTTCAAATTAAATTATATTATTTTCAAATTAAATTATATTATTTTCAAATTAAATTATATTATTTTCAAATTTAATTATATTATTTTGAATTTAAATTTTATTATTTCCAAATTGTATTAAATTATTTTCAAATTAAATTAAATCATTTTCAAATTGAATTATTTTAATTTTAAATTAAATTAAATTATTTTCAAATTAAATTATTTTCTAATTCAATTTTATTATTTTCAAATTAAATAACTTATTTTCAAACTAAATTATATTATTTTCAAATTAAATTATATTTTCAAATTAAATTAAAATATTTTAAAATTAAATTAAATTATTTTCAAATTAAATTATATTATTTTCAAATTACATTATATTATTTTTAAATTAAATTATATTGTTTTCAAGTAATATTATATTATTTTCAAATTAAATTATATTATTTAATTTAATATAAAATATATTGTTTTATAATTAAATTATATTGTTTTAAAATTAAATTATATTATTTTCAAATTAATATAAATTGTTTTCAAATTAAATTATTTTAATTTCAAATTAAATTATATTATTTTCAAATTATATTATTTTCAAATTAAATTATATTATTTTCAAATTAAATTATATTATTTTCAAATTAAATTATATTATTTTCAAATTAAATTATATTTTCAAATTATATTATTTTCAAATTAAATTATTTTTATTTCGAATTAAATTATATTATTTTCAAATTGAATTATATTCAAATTAAATTAAATTATTTTTAAATTAAATTAAATTATTTTCTAATTAAATTATATTATTTTCAAATTAAATTATATTGTTTTCAAATTAAATTATATTATTTTCAAATTAATTTAAATTATTTTCAAATTAAATTATATTGTTTTCAAATTAAATTATATTTTCAATTTAAATTATATTGTTTTCAAATTAAATTATATTTCTTTCGAATTAAATTATATTATTTTCAAATTAAAATATATTGTTTTCAAATTAAATTATATTATTTTCAAATTAAATTATATTATTTTAAAATTAAATTATATTGTTCTCTAATTAAATTATATTATTTTTAAATTAAAATATTTTATTTTCAAATTAAATTATTTTATTTTCAAATTAAATTATATTATTTTCAAATTAAATTTTATTATTTTCAAATTATATTAAATTATTTTCAAATTAAATTAAATAATTTTCAAGTTAAATTATTTTAATTTCAAATTAAATTATATTATTTTCAAATTTAATTATTTTAAATTAAATTAATTAATTTTCAAATTAAATTAAATTATTTTCTAATTAAAATATATTTTATTCAAATTAAATTAAATTATTTTAAAACTAAATAATATTAGTTTCAAATTAAATTATATTTTCAAATTAAATTAAAATATTTTCAAATTAAATTAAATTATTTTCAAATTAAATTATATTATTTTCAAATTAAATTAATTTATTTTCAAATTAAATTATATTATTTTCAAATTTAATTATTTTCAAATTAAAATAAATTATTTTTAAATTAAATTAAATTATTTTCTAATTAAATTATATTATTTTCAAATCAAATTATATTATTTTCAAATTAAATTATATTATTTTCAAATTAAATTATATTATTTTCAAATTAAATTATATTATTTTCAAATTAAATTATATTATTTTGAAATTAAATTATATTATTTTCAAATTATATTAAATCATTTTCAAATTAAATTAAATAATTTTCAAATTAAATTATTTTAATTTCAAATTAAATTATATTATTTTCAAATTTAATTATTTTGAATTAAATTAATTTATTTTCAAATTAAATTAAATTATTTTCAAATTAAATTATATTTTATTCAAATTAAATTAAATTATTTTCAAACTAAATAATATTAGTTTCAAATTAAATTATATTTTCAAATTAAATTAAAATATTTTCTAATTAAATTAAATTATTATCAAATTAAATTATATTATTTTCAAATTAAATTAATTTATTTTCAAATTAAATTATATTATTTTCAAATTTAATTATTTTCAAATTAAAATTAATTATTTTTAAATTAAATTATATTATTTTAAAATTAAATTATTTTTATTTCGAATTAAATTATATTATTTTCAAATTAAATTATATTCAAATTAAATAAAATTATTTTTAAATTAAATTAAATTATTTTCTAATTAAATTATATTATTTTCAAATTAACTTATATTGTTTTCAAATTAAATTATATTATTTTCAAATTAAATTATAATATTTTCAAATTAAATTGTATTATTTTTAAATTATATTAAATTATTTTCAAATTAAATAAAATAATTTTTAAATTAAATTATTTTAATTTCAAATTAAATTATATTATTTCCAAATTAAATTATTTTTAAATTAAAATTAATTATTTTCAAATTAAATTATATTATTTTCAAATTAAATTATATTATTTTCAAATTTAATTATATTATTTTTAAATTAAATTGTATTATTTTTAAATTATATTAAATTATTTTCAAATTAAATAAAATAATTTTCAAATTAAATTATTTTAATTTCAAATTAAATTATATTATTTTCAAATTAAATTATTTTCAAATTAAATTATATTATTTAATTTAATATAAAATATATTGTTTTATATTTAAAATAAATTGTTTTCAAATTAAATTATTTTAATTTCAAATCAAATTATATTATTTTCAAATTAAATTATTTTCAAATTAAATTAAATTATTTTCAAATTAAATTAAATTATTTTCAAATTAAATTATATTATTTTCAAATTAAATTAAATTATTTTCAAATTAAATTATAGTATTTTCAAATTAAATTATTTTCAAATTAAAATAAATTATTTTTAAATTGAATTATATTATTTTCAAATTAAATTATATTATTTTCAAATCAAATTATATTATTTTCAAATTAAATTATATTATTTTCAAATTAAATTATATTATTTTCAAATTAAATTATATTATTTTCAAATTTAATTATATTATTTTGAAATTAAATTTTATTATTTCCAAATTATATTAAATTATTTTCAAAATGAATTAAATAATTTTCAAATTGAATTATTCTATTTTCAAATTAAATTAAATTATTTTCAAATTAAATTATTTTCTAATTAAATTTTATTATTTTCAAATTAAATAAATTATTTTCAAACTAAATGATATTATTTTCAAATTTAATTATATTTTCAAATTAAATTAAAATATTTTCAAATTAAATTAAATTATTTTCAAATTAAATTATATTATTTTCAAATTACATTATATTATTTTCAAATTAAATTATATTGTTTTCAAGTAATATTATATTATTTTCAAATTAAATTATATTATTTAATTTAATATAAAATATATTGTTTTATAATTAAATTATATTGTTTTAAAATTAAATTATATTATTTTTAAATTAATATAAATTGTTTTCAAATTAAATTATTTTAATTTCAAATTAAATTATATTATTTTCAAATTATATTATTTTCAAATTAAATTATATTATTTTCAAATTAAATTATATTATTTTCAAATTAAATAATATTATTTTCAAATTAAATTATATTTTCAAATTATATTATTTTCAAATTAAATTATTTTTATTCCGAATTAAATTATATTATTTTCCAATTGAATTATATTCAAATTAAATTAAATTATTTTTAAATTAAATTAAATTATTTTTTAATTAAATTATATTATTTTTAAATTAAATTATTTTTAAATTAAAATTAATTATTTTCAAATTAAATAATATTATTTTCAAATTAAATTATATTATTTTCAAATTAAATTAATTTATTTTCAAATTAAATTATATTATTTTCAAATTTAATTATTTTCAAATTAAAATAAATTATTTTTAAATTAAATTATATTATTTTAAAATTAAATTATTTTTTTTTATTTCGAATTAAATTATATTATTTTTAAATTAAATTATATTCAAATTAAATTAAATAATTTTTAAATTAAATTATTTTAATTTCAAATTAAATTATATTATTCCAAATTAAATTATTTTTAAATTAAAATTAATTATTTTCAAATTAAATTATATTATTTTCAAATTAAATTATATTATTTTCAAATTTATTTATATTATTTTCAAATTAAATTGTATTATTTTTAAATTATATTAAATTATTTTCAAATTAAATAAAATAATTTTCAAATTAAATTATTTTAATTTCAAATTAAATTATATTATTTTCAAATTAAATTATTTTCAAATTAAATTATATTATTTAATTTAATATAAAATATATTGTTTTATATTTAAAATAAATTGTTTTCAAATTAAATTATTTTAATTTCAAATCAAATTTTGTTATTTTCAAATTAAATTATTTTCAAATTAAATTATTTTCTAATTAAATTATATTATTTTCAAATTAATATAAATTGTTTTCAAATTAAATTATTTTAATTTCAAATTAAATTATATTATTTTCAAATTAAATTATATTTTTTCCAAATTAAATTATATTATTTTCAAATTAAATTATATTGTTTTCAAATTAAATTATATTTTCAAATTAAATTATTTTCAAATTAAATTAAAATATTTTCAAATTAAATTATATTATTTTCAAATCAAATTATATTATTTTCAAATAAAATTATATCATTTTCAAATTAAATTATTTTCAAAATAAATTAAATTATTTTCAAATTAAATTAAATTATTTTCAAATTAAATAATATTAATTTCAAAATTAATTAAATTATTTTTAAATTAAATTATATTATTTTCAAATTAAATAAAATTATTTTTAAATTAAATTATATTATTTTCAAATTAAATTATTTTCAAATTAAATTAAACTATTTTCAAATTAAATTAAATTATTTTTATTTCGAATTAAATTATATTATTTTCAAATTAAATTATATTCAAATTAAATTAAAATATTTTTAAATTAAATTAAATTATTTTCTAATTAAATTATATTATTTTCAAATTAAATTATATTGTTTTCAAATTAAATTATATTATTTTCAAATTAATTTATATTATTTTCAAATTAAATTATATTGTTTTCAAATTAAATTATATTTTCAAATTAAATTATATTGTTTTCAAATTAAATTATATTATTTTCGAATTAAATTATATTATTTTCAAATTAAATTATATTGTTTTCAAATTAAATTATCTTATTTTCAAATTAAATTATATTATTTTTAAATTAAATTATATTGTTCTCTAATTAAATTATATTATTTTTAAATTAAAATATTTTATTTTCAAATTAAATTATTTTATTTTCAAATTAAATTATATTATTTTCAAATTAAATAATTTTTAAATTAAAATTAATTATTTTCAAATTAAATTATATTTTTTTCAAATTAAATTATATTATTTTCAAATTAAATTATATTATTTTGAAATTAAATTATATTATTTTCAAATTATATTAAATTATTTTCAAATTAAATTAAATTATTTTCAAATTAAATTAAATAATTTTTAAATTAAATTATTTTAATTTCAAATTAAAATGTATTATTTTCAAATTTAATTATTTTAAATCAAATTAATTTATTTTCAAATTAAATTAAATTATTTTTAAAATAAATTATATTATTTTCAAATTAAATTAAATTATTTTCAAACTAAATAATATTAGTTTCAAATTAAATTATATTTTCAAATTAAATTAAAATATTTTCATATTAAATTAAATTATTTTCAAATTGAATTATATTATTTTCAAATTAAATTATTTTCAAATTAAAATAAATTATTTTTAAATTAAATTATATTATTTTCAAATTAAATTATATTATTTTCAAATCAAATTATATTATTTTCAAATTAAATTATATTATTTTCAAATTAAATTATATTATTTTCAAATTAAATTATATTATTTTCAAATTTAATTATATTATTTTCAAATTAAATTTTATTATTTCCAAATTATTATAAATTATTTTCAAATTAAATTAAATAATTTTCAAATTAAATTATTTTAATTTCAAATTAATTTATATTATTTTCAAATTAAATTATTTTCTAATTAAATTATATTATTTTCAAATTAAATTAAATTATTTTCAAACTAAATTATATTATTTTCAAATTAAATTATATTTTCAAATTAAATTAAAATATTTTAAAATTAAATTAAATTATTTTCAAATTAAATTATATTATTTTCAAATTACATTATATTATTTTCAAATTAAATTATATTGTTTTCAAGTTAAATTATATTATTTTCAAATAAAATTATATTGTTTAATTTAATATAAAATATATTGTTTTATAATTAAATTATATTGTTTTCAAATTAAATTATTTTATTTTCAAATTAAATTAAATTATTTTCAAATTAAATTATATTATTTTCAAATTAAAATAAATTATTTTTAAATTAAATTATATGATTTTCAAATTAAATTATATTATTTTCAAATCAAATTATATTATTTTCAAATTAAATTATATTATTTACAAATTAAATTATATTATTTTCAAATTAAATTATATTATTTTGAAATTAAATTTTATTATTTCGAAATTATAATAAATTATTTTCAAATTAAATTAAATAATTTTCAAATGAAATTGTTTTAATTTCAAATTAAATTTTATTATTTTCAAATTAAATTATTTTCTAATTAAATTATATTATTTTCAAATTAAATTAAATTATTTTCAAACTAAATTATATTATTTTTAAATTAAATTATATTTTCAAATTAAATTAAAATATTTTCAAATTAAATTAAACTATTTTCAAATTAAATTATATTATTTTCAAATTACATTATATTATTTTCAAATTAAATTATATTGTTTTCAAGTTAAATTATATTATTTTCAAATTAAATTATATTATTTAATTTAATATAAAATATATTGTTTTATAATTAAATTATATTGTTTTCAAATTAAATTATTTTATTTTCAAATTAAATTAAATTATTTTCAAACTAAATTATATTATTTTCAAATTAAATTATATTGTTTTCAAGTTAAATTATATTATTTTCAAATTAAATTATATTATTTTCAAATTAAATTATATTTTCAAATTAAATTATTTTCAAATTAAATTTAAATATTTTAAAATTAAATTATATTATTTTCAAATCAAATTATATTATTTTCAAATAAAATTATATCATTTTCAAATTAAATTATTTTCAAAATAAATTAAATTATTTTCAAATTAAATTAAATTATTTTGAAATTAAATTATTTTCAAATTAAATTAAACTATTTTCAAATTAAATTAAATTATTTTCAAATTAAATTATTTTAATTTCAAATTAAATTATATTATTTTCAAATTAAATTAAATTATTTTCATATTAAATTATATTATTTTCAAATTAAATTATTTTCAAATTAAATTAAACTATTTTCAAATTAAATTAAATTATTTTCAAATTAAATTATTTTTATTTCGAATTAAATTATATTATTTTCAAATTAAATTATATTCAAATTAAATTAAATTATTTTTAAATTAAATTAAATTATTTTCTAATTAAATTATATTATTTTCAAATTAAATTATATTGTTTTCAAATTAAATTATATTATTTTCAAATTAAATTATATTATTTTCAAATTAAATTATATTGTTTTCAAATTAAATTTTCTTTTCAAATTAAATTATATTGTTTTCAAATTAAATTATATTATTTTCGAATTAAATTATATTATTTTCAAATTAAATTATATTGTTTTCAAATTAAATTATATTATTTTCAAATTAAATTATATTATTTTCAAATTAAATTATATTGTTCTCTAATTAAATTATATTATTTTTAAATTAAATTATTTTCAAATTAAAATAAATTATTTTTAAATTAAATTATATTATTTTCAAATTAAATAAATTTATTTTCAAATTAAATTATATTATTTTCAAATTAAATTATTTTTAAATTAAAATTAATCATTTTTAAATTAAATTATATTATTTTGAAATTAAATTATATTATTTTCAAATTAAATTATATTATATTGAAATTAAATTATATTATTTTCAAATTATATTAAATTATTTTCAAATTAAATTAAATAATTTTCAAATTAAATTATTTTAATTTCAAATTAAATTATATTATTTTCAAGTTAAATTATTTTAAATTAAATTAATTTATTTTCAAATTAAATTAAATTATATTCTAATTAAATTATATTATTTTCAAATTAAATTAAATTATTTTCAAACTAAATAATATTAGTTTCAAATTAAATTATATTTTCAAATTAAATTAAAATATTTTCAAATTAAATTAAATTAATTTCAAATTAAATTATATTATTTTCAAATTAAATTTAATTATATTATTTTCAAATTATATTATTTTCAAATTAAAATAAATTATTTTTAAATTAAATTATATTATTTTCAAATTAAATAAAATTATTTTCAAATTAAATTATATTATTTTCAAATTAAATTATTTTCAAATTAAATTAAACTATTTCCAAATTATATTAAATTATTTTCAAATTATATTATATTATTTTCAAATTAAGTAATTCTATTTTCAAATTAAGTTATATTATTTTCAAATATTGGAATTATTAAATTATTTTCTAATTAAATTATATTATTTTAAAACTAAATTAAATTACTTTCAAATTAAATTAAATTATTTTTTAATTAAATTATATTTTCAAATTAAATTATTTTCAAAATAAATTAAAATATTTTCAAATTAAACTAAATTATTTTCCAATTAAATTATTATTTTCAAATTAAATTATATTTTCAACTTAAATTATTTTCAAAATAAATTAAAATATTTTTAAGTTAAATAAAATTATATTCAAATTAAATTATATTATTTTTAAATTAAATTTTATCATTTTCAAATTAAATTAAATTAAATTATTTTTAAATTAAATAATGTTAATTTCAAATTTAATTACATTATTTTTAAATTAAATGATATTATTTTAAAATCAAATTATATTATTTTCAAATTAAATTATTTTCATACTAAATTAAATTATTTTCAAATTATATTAAATTATTTTCAAATTTAATTATATTATTTTCAAATTAAATTATATTATTTTCAAATTAAATTATGTTGTTTTCAAATTAATTTGTATTGTTTTCAAATTAAATTATATTATTTTCAAATTAAATTATATTATTTTCAACTTAAATTATATTATTCTCAAATTAAATTATATTGTTTTTAAATTAAATAATATTATTTTCAAATTAAATTATATTATTTTCAAATTAAATTATATTGTTTTCAAATTAAATTATATTATTTTCAAATTAAATTATATTGTTTTCAAATTAATTTATATTATTTTCAAGCTAAATTATACTATTTTCAAATTAAATTATATTGTTTTCAAATTAAATCATATTATTTTCTAATTAAATTATTTTCAAATCAAAGTAAATTATTTTCAAATTAAATTAAATTATATTGTTTTCAAATTAAATTATATTGTTTTCAAATTAAATTATAGTTTTCTAATTAAATTATATTATTTTCAAATTAAAATATTTTATTTTCTAATTCAATTATTTTATTTTCAAATTAAATTATATTATTTTCAAATTAAATTATATTTTTTTCAAATTAAATTATATTCTTTTCAAATTAAATTATATTATTTTCTACTTAAATTATATTATTCTCAAATTAAATTATATTGTTTTCAAATTAAATAATATTATTTTCAAATTAAATTATATTATTTTCAAATTAAATTATATTATTTTCAAATTAAATTATATTGATTTCAAATTAAATTATATTGTTTTCAAATTAAATTATATTGTTTTCAAATTAAATTATATTATTTTCAAATTAAATTATATTGTTTTCAAATTAAATTATATTGTTTTCAAATTAAATTATATTGTTTTCAAATTAAATTAAGTTATTTTCTAATTAAATTATATTATTTTAAAATTAAATTATATTACTTTCAAATTAAATTATTTTTTAATTAAATTATATTTTCAAATTAAATTATTTTCAAATTAAATCAAAATATTTCCAAATTAAACTAAATTATTTTCAAATTAAATTATTATTTTCAAATTAAATTATATTTTCAACTTAAATTATTTTCAAAATAAATTAAAATATTTTTAAGTTAAAAAAAATTATATTCAAATTAAATTACATTATTTTTAAATTAAATTTTATCATTTTCAAATTAAATTATTTTCAAATTAAATTAAATTAAATTATTTTTAAATTAAATAATATTAATTTCAAATTTAATTACATTATTTTTAATTTAAATGATATTATTTTCAAATTAAATTATATTATTTTCAAATTAAATTATTTTCATACTAAATTAAATTAATTTCAAATTATATTAAATTATTTTCAAATTAAATTATATTATTTTCAAATTAAGTTTTCTATTTTCAAATTAAGTTATATTATTTTCAAATTAAATTATATTATTTTCAAATTAAGTTATATTATTTTCAAATTAAATTATGTTGTTTTCAAATTAGATTGTATTGTTTTCAAATTAAATTATATTATTTTCAAATTAAATTATATTATTTTCAAATTAAATTATATTGTTTTCAAATTAAATTTTATTATTTTCAAATTAAATTATATTGTTTTCAAATTAATTTATATTATTTTCAAGCTAAATTATAATATTTTCAAATTAAATTATATTGTTTTCAAATTAAATTATATTATTTTCAAATTAAATTATATTATTTTCAAATTAAAATATTTTATTTTCAAATTAAATTAAATTATATTCAAATTAAATTATAACATTTTCAAATTAAATTATTTTCAAATCAAATTAAATTATTTTCAAATTAAATTATTTTATTTTCAAATTAAATTATATTATTTTCAAATTAAATTATATTGTTTTCTAATTAAATTATATTATTTTCAAATTAAAATATTTTATTTTCAAATTAAATTAAATTATTTTCAAATTAAATTATATTATTTTCAAATTAAATTATTTTCAAATTAAATTAAATTATTTTCAAATTAAATTAGATTATTTTCAAATTAAATTATATTGTTTTCAAATTAAATTATATTATTTTCAAATTAAATCAATTGTTTTCTAATTAAATTATATTATTTTCAAATTAAAATATTTTATTTTCAAATTAAATTAAATTATTTTCAAATTAAATTATATTATTTTCAAGGTAAATTATATTATTTTCAAATTAAATTATATTATTTTCAAACAAAATTATATTGTTTTCAAATTAAATTATATTGTTTTCAAATAAAAATAATATTATTTTCAAATTAAATTATATTATTTTCAAAATAAATTATATTGTTTTCAAATTAAATTATATTATTTTCAAATTAAATTATATTGTTTTCAAATTAAATTATATTATTTTCAAATTAAATTATATTGTTTTCAAATTAAATTATATTGTTTTCAAATTAAATTATGTAATTTTCAAATTAAATTATATTATTTTCAAATTAAATTATTTTCAAATTTAATTAAGATATTTTTAAATTAAATTATTTTAATTTCAAATTAAATTATATTATCTTCAAATTAAATTAAATTATTTTCTAATTAAATTTTATTATTTTCAAATTAAGTTTTCTATTTTCAAATTAAGTTATATTATTTTCAAATTAAATTATATTATTATCAAATTAAATTATATTATTTTCAAATTAAATTATATTTTTTTCAAATTAAATTGTATTGTTTTCAAATTAATTTATATTATTTTCAAATTAAATTATATTGTTTTCAAATTAATTTATATTATTTTCAAGCTAAATTATACTATTTTCAAATTAAATTATATTGTTTTTAAATTAAATTGTAATGTTTTCAAATTAAATTATATTATTTTCAAATTAAATTAAATTATTTTCAAATTAAATTATATTATTTTCAAATTAAATTATTTTCAAATTAAATTAAATTATTTTCAAATTAAATTATTTTATTTTCAAATTAAATTATATTGTTTTCAAATTAAATTATATTGTTTTCTAATTAAATTATATTATTTTCAAATTTAAATATTTTATTTTCAAATTAAATTAAATTATTTTCAAATTAAATTATATTATTTTCAAATTAAATTATTTTCAAATTAAATTAAATTATTTTCAAATTAAATTATATTAATTTCAAATTAAATTATATTATTTTCAAATTAAATTAAATTATTTTCAAATTAAATTATATTATCTTTAAATTAAATTATTTTCAAATTAAATTAAATTATTCTCAAATTAAATTATTTTATTTTCAAATTAAATTATATTGTTTTCAAATTAAATTATATTATTTTCTAATTAAATTATATTATTTTCAAATTTAAATATTTTATTTTCAAATTAAATTAAATTAAATTATTTTCAAATTAAAATTATATTATTTTCAAATTAAATTATTTTCAAATTAAATTAAATTATTTTCAAATTAAATTAAATTATTTTCAAATTAAATTATATTGTTTTCAAATTAAATTATATTGTTTTCTAATTAAATTATATTAATTTTAAATTAAAATATTTTATTTTCAAATTAAATTAAATTAAATTATTTTCAAATTAAATTATTTTCAAATTAAATTGAATTATTTTCAAATTAAATTGTTTTATTTTCAAATTAAATTATATTGTTTTCAAATTAAATTATATTATCTTCAAATTAAATTAAATTGTTTTCAAATTAAATTATATTGCTTTCAAATTAAATTATATTATTTTCAAATTTAATTATATTATTTTCAAATTAAATTATATTGTTTTCAAATTAAATTATATTATTTTCAAAATAAATTATATTAATTTCAAATTAAAATATTTTATTTTCAAATTAAATTAAGTTATTTTCAAATTAAATAATATTATTTTCAAATTAAATTATTTTCAAATTAAATTAAATTATTTTCAAATTAAATTATTTTATTTTCAAATTAAATTATATTGTTTTCAAATTAAATTATATTGTTTTCTAAATAAATTATATTATTTTCAAATTAAAATATTTTATTTTCAAATTAAATTAAATTATTTTCAAATTAAATTATTATTTTCAAATTAAATTATATTTTCAACTTAAATTATTTTCAAAATAAATCAAAATATTTTTAAGTTAAATGAAATTATATTCAAATTAAATTATATTATTTTTAAATTAAATTTAATCATTTTCAAATTAAATTATTTTCAAATTAAATTAAATTATTTTTAAATTAAATAATATTAATTTCAAATTTAATTACATTATTTTTAAATTAAATTATATTATTTTCAAATTAAATTATTTTATTTTCAAATTAAATTATATTGTTTTCAAATTAATTTGTATTATTTTTAACCAAAATTATATCATTTTCAAATTAAATTATATTGTTTTCAAATTAAATTATATTATTTTCGAATTAAATTATATTATTTTCAAATTAAATTATATTGTTTTCAATTTAAATTCTATTAGTTTCAAATTAAATTATATTATTTTCAAATTAAATTATATTGTTTTCTAATTAAATTATATTATTTTCCAATTGAAATATTTTATTTTCAAATTAAATTAAATTATTTTCAAATTAAATTATATTATTTTCAAATTAAATTATATTAATTTCAAATTAAATTATATTATTTACAAATTAAATTATTTTATTTTTAAATTAAGTTATATTATTTTCTAATTAAATTATATTAATTTCAAATTAAATTATATTATTTACAAATTAAATTATTTTATTTTTAAATTAAGTTATATTATTTTCTAATTAAATTATATTGTTTTCAAATTAAATTATGTTATTTTTAAATTAAATTATATTATTTTCAAATTAAATTATATTGTTTTCTAATTAAAATTTTCATAATAAATTAAATTATTTTCAAATTAAATTAAAATAGTTTAAAAATAAATTAAATTATTTTCAAATTAAATTATATTATTTTCAATTAAAATTATTTTCAAATTAAATTTTATTATTTTCAAATTAAATTAAATTATATTCAAATTAAATAATAATATTTTTAAATTATATCATTTTCAAATTTAATTATATTCAAATTAAATTATTTTCAAATTAAATTATTTTATTTTCAAATTAAATTATATTGTTTTCAAATTAAATTATATTATTTTCAAATTAAATTATATTGTTTTCAAATTAAATTATATTATTTTCAAATTAAATTATATTATTTTCAAATTAAATTATGTTGTTTTCAAATTAATTTGTATTGTTTTCAAATTAAATTATATTATTTTCAAATTAAATTATATTATTTTCAACTTAAATTATATTATTCTCAAATTAAATTATATTGTTTTTAAATTAAATAATATTATTTTCAAATTAAATTATATTATTTTCAAATTAAATTATATTATTTTCAAATTAAATTATATTATTTTCAAATTAAATTATATTGTTTTCAAATTAATTTATATTATTTTCAAGCTAAATTATACTATTTTCAAATTAAATTATATTGTTTTCAAATTAAATCATATTATTTTCTAATTAAATTATTTTCAAATCAAAGTAAATTATTTTCAAATTAAATTAAATTATATTGTTTTCAAATTAAATTATATTGTTTTCAAATTAAATTATAGTTTTCTAATTAAATTATATTATTTTCAAATTAAAATATTTTATTTTCTAATTCAATTATTTTATTTTCAAATTAAATTATATTATTTTCAAATTAAATTATATTTTTTTCAAATTAAATTATATTCTTTTCAAATTAAATTATATTATTTTCTACTTAAATTATATTATTCTCAAATTAAATTATATTGTTTTCAAATTAAATAATATTATTTTCAAATTAAATTATATTATTTTCAAATTAAATTATATTATTTTCAAATTAAATTATATTGATTTCAAATTAAATTATATTGTTTTCAAATTAAATTATATTGTTTTCAAATTAAATTATATTATTTTCAAATTAAATTATATTGTTTTCAAATTAAATTATATTGTTTTCAAATTAAATTATATTGTTTTCAAATTAAATTAAGTTATTTTCTAATTAAATTATATTATTTTAAAATTAAATTATATTACTTTCAAATTAAATTATTTTTTAATTAAATTATATTTTCAAATTAAATTATTTTCAAATTAAATCAAAATATTTCCAAATTAAACTAAATTATTTTCAAATTAAATTATTATTTTCAAATTAAATTATATTTTCAACTTAAATTATTTTCAAAATAAATTAAAATATTTTTAAGTTAAAAAAAATTATATTCAAATTAAATTACATTATTTTTAAATTAAATTTTATCATTTTCAAATTAAATTATTTTCAAATTAAATTAAATTAAATTATTTTTAAATTAAATAATATTAATTTCAAATTTAATTACATTATTTTTAAATTAAATGATATTATTTTCAAATTAAATTATATTATTTTCAAATTAAATTATTTTCATACTAAATTAAATTAATTTCAAATTATATTAAATTATTTTCAAATTAAATTATATTATTTTCAAATTAAGTTTTCTATTTTCAAATTAAGTTATATTATTTTCAAATTAAATTATATTATTTTCAAATTAAGTTATATTATTTTCAAATTAAATTATGTTGTTTTCAAATTAGATTGTATTGTTTTCAAATTAAATTATATTATTTTCAAATTAAATTATATTATTTTCAAATTAAATTATATTGTTTTCAAATTAAATTTTATTATTTTCAAATTAAATTATATTGTTTTCAAATTAATTTATATTATTTTCAAGCTAAATTATAATATTTTCAAATTAAATTATATTGTTTTCAAATTAAATTATATTATTTTCAAATTAAATTATATTATTTTCAAATTAAAATATTTTATTTTCAAATTAAATTAAATTATATTCAAATTAAATTATAACATTTTCAAATTAAATTATTTTCAAATCAAATTAAATTATTTTCAAATTAAATTATTTTATTTTCAAATTAAATTATATTGTTTTCAAATTAAATTATATTGTTTTCTAATTAAATTATATTATTTTCAAATTAAAATATTTTATTTTCAAATTAAATTAAATTATTTTCAAATTAAATTATATTATTTTCAAATTAAATTATTTTCAAATTAAATTAAATTATTTTCAAATTAAATTAGATTATTTTCAAATTAAATTATATTGTTTTCAAATTAAATTATATTATTTTCAAATTAAATCAATTGTTTTCTAATTAAATTATATTATTTTCAAATTAAAATATTTTATTTTCAAATTAAATTAAATTATTTTCAAATTAAATTATATTATTTTCAAGGTAAATTATATTATTTTCAAATTAAATTATATTATTTTCAAACAAAATTATATTGTTTTCAAATTAAATTATATTGTTTTCAAATAAAAATAATATTATTTTCAAATTAAATTATATTATTTTCAAATTAAATTATATTGTTTTCAAATTAAATTATATTATTTTCAAATTAAATTATATTGTTTTCAAATTAAATTATATTATTTTCAAATTAAATTATATTGTTTTCAAATTAAATTATATTGTTTTCAAATTAAATTATGTAATTTTCAAAATAAATTATATTATTTTCAAATTAAATTATTTTCAAATTTAATTAAGATATTTTTAAATTAAATTATTTTAATTTCAAATTAAATTATATTATCTTCAAATTAAATTAAATTATTTTCTAATTAAATTTTATTATTTTCAAATTAAGTTTTCTATTTTCAAATTAAGTTATATTATTTTCAAATTAAATTATATTATTATCAAATTAAATTATATTATTTTCAAATTAAATTATATTTTTTTCAAATTAAATTGTATTGTTTTCAAATTAATTTATATTATTTTCAAATTAAATTATATTGTTTTCAAATTAATTTATATTATTTTCAAGCTAAATTATACTATTTTCAAATTAAATTATATTGTTTTTAAATTAAATTGTAATGTTTTCAAATTAAATTATATTATTTTCAAATTAAATTAAATTATTTTCAAATTAAATTATATTATTTTCAAATTAAATTATTTTCAAATTAAATTAAATTATTTTCAAATTAAATTATTTTATTTTCAAATTAAATTATATTGTTTTCAAATTAAATTATATTGTTTTCTAATTAAATTATATTATTTTCAAATTTAAATATTTTATTTTCAAATTAAATTAAATTATTTTCAAATTAAATTATATTATTTTCAAATTAAATTATTTTCAAATTAAATTAAATTATTTTCAAATTAAATTATATTAATTTCAAATTAAATTATATTATTTTCAAATTAAATTAAATTATTTTCAAATTAAATTATATTATCTTTAAATTAAATTATTTTCAAATTAAATTAAATTATTCTCAAATTAAATTATTTTATTTTCAAATTAAATTATATTGTTTTCAAATTAAATTATATTATTTTCTAATTAAATTATATTATTTTCAAATTTAAATATTTTATTTTCAAATTAAATTAAATTAAATTATTTTCAAATTAAAATTATATTATTTTCAAATTAAATTATTTTCAAATTAAATTAAATTATTTTCAAATTAAATTAAATTATTTTCAAATTAAATTATATTGTTTTCAAATTAAATTATATTGTTTTCTAATTAAATTATATTAATTTTAAATTAAAATATTTTATTTTCAAATTAAATTAAATTAAATTATTTTCAAATTAAATTATTTTCAAATTAAATTGAATTATTTTCAAATTAAATTGTTTTATTTTCAAATTAAATTATATTGTTTTCAAATTAAATTATATTATCTTCAAATTAAATTAAATTGTTTTCAAATTAAATTATATTGCTTTCAAATTAAATTATATTATTTTCAAATTTAATTATATTATTTTCAAATTAAATTATATTGTTTTCAAATTAAATTATATTATTTTCAAAATAAATTATATTAATTTCAAATTAAAATATTTTATTTTCAAATTAAATTAAGTTATTTTCAAATTAAATAATATTATTTTCAAATTAAATTATTTTCAAATTAAATTAAATTATTTTCAAATTAAATTATTTTATTTTCAAAATAAATTATATTGTTTTCAAATTAAATTATATTGTTTTCTAAATAAATTATATTATTTTCAAATTAAAATATTTTATTTTCAAATTAAATTAAATTATTTTCAAATTAAATTATTATTTTCAAATTAAATTATATTTTCAACTTAAATTATTTTCAAAATAAATCAAAATATTTTTAAGTTAAATGAAATTATATTCAAATTAAATTATATTATTTTTAAATTAAATTTAATCATTTTCAAATTAAATTATTTTCAAATTAAATTAAATTATTTTTAAATTAAATAATATTAATTTCAAATTTAATTACATTATTTTTAAATTAAATTATATTATTTTCAAATTAAATTATTTTATTTTCAAATTAAATTATATTGTTTTCAAATTAATTTGTATTATTTTTAACCAAAATTATATCATTTTCAAATTAAATTATATTGTTTTCAAATTAAATTATATTATTTTCGAATTAAATTATATTATTTTCAAATTAAATTATATTGTTTTCAATTTAAATTCTATTAGTTTCAAATTAAATTATATTATTTTCAAATTAAATTATATTGTTTTCTAATTAAATTATATTATTTTCCAATTGAAATATTTTATTTTCAAATTAAATTAAATTATTTTCAAATTAAATTATATTATTTTCAAATTAAATTATATTAATTTCAAATTAAATTATATTATTTACAAATTAAATTATTTTATTTTTAAATTAAGTTATATTATTTTCTAATTAAATTATATTAATTTCAAATTAAATTATATTATTTACAAATTAAATTATTTTATTTTTAAATTAAGTTATATTATTTTCTAATTAAATTATATTGTTTTCAAATTAAATTATGTTATTTTTAAATTAAATTATATTATTTTCAAATTAAATTATATTGTTTTCTAATTAAAATTTTCATAATAAATTAAATTATTTTCAAATTAAATTAAAATAGTTTAAAAATAAATTAAATTATTTTCAAATTAAATTATATTATTTTCAATTAAAATTATTTTCAAATTAAATTTTATTATTTTCAAATTAAATTAAATTATATTCAAATTAAATAATAATATTTTTAAATTATATCATTTTCAAATTAAATTATATTCAAATTAAATTATTTTCAAATTAAATTATTTTATTTTCAAATTAAATTATATTGTTTTCAAATTAAATTATATTATTTTCAAATTAAATTATATTGTTTTCAAATTAAATTATATTATTTTCAAATTAAATTATATTATTTTCAAATTAAATTATATTGATTTCAAATTAAATTAAAATTAATAAAGACGGAACAAAGCTTGAATATATAAATATACTCTACCTTTCCGGAACTCTATAATACTAATGAGTCTTTTTAGGACTACCAAACAAATCTCGTATGAAATTTGTCAGTTATTCTATAGCTTTCAGTCCACCTTCGTGGCACTCAACAAAAACCATAAAAATAACATTGATTTTTAAGATCATGTCTTTCCGATACCTTGAGTGGATAGCCATCTGTGGACGCGTTTCGAGATTTATCTCTCATCAGCACAGCTTTGCTTCCATGAACAATATTTTGTAAATCACTCACTTGAAAACCCATGTGTTGATTAGGGTTAGATTTTGTTGAGTGCCACGAAGGTGGACTGAAAGCTATAGAATAACTGACAAATTTCATACGAGATTTGTTTTTGGTAGTCCTAAAAAGACTCATTAGTATTATAGAGTTCCGGAAAGGTTGAGTATATTTATATATTCAAGCTATGTTCCGTCTTTATTAAGTTTATCTGATTATCTATAATGTTGTATGGTTTTACCAATTAAAAATTTTTCAAATTAAATTATATTATTTTCAAATTAAATTATATTATTTTCAATTAAATTATATTGTTTTTAAATTAAATTATATTATTTTCAAATTAAATTATATTGATTTCAAATTAAATTATATTATTTTCAAATTAAATTATATTATTTTCAAATTAAATTATTTTCAAATTAAATTATTTTCAAAGTAAAATAAACTATTTTCAAATTAAATTATATTATTTTTAAAATAAATTATATTATTTTCAAATTAAATTATATTTATTTCAAATTAAATTATATTATTTACAAATTAAATTATTTTATTTTTAAATTAAGTTATATTATTTTCTAATTAAATTATATTGTTTTCAAATTAAATTATATTGTTTTCAAATTAAATTATGTTATTTTTAAATTAAATTAATTTATTTTTAAATTAAGTTATATTGTTTTCTAATTAAAATTTTCATATTAAATTAAATTATTTTCAAATTAAATTAAAATAGTTTAAAATTAAATTATATTATTTACAAATTAAATTATTTTATTTTTAAATTAAGTTATATTATTTTCTAATTAAATTATATTGTTTTCAAATTAAATTATATTGTTTTCAAATTAAATTATATTATTTTCAAATTAAATTATATTATACTGAAATTAAATTATATTATTTTCAAATTAAATTATATTGTTTTCAAATCAAATTATGTTATTTTTAAATTAAATTATATTATTTTCTAATTAAATTATATTGTTTTCTAATTAAAATTTTCATATTAAATTAAATTAGTTTCAAATTAAGTTAAAATAGTTTAAAATTAAATTAAATTATTTTCAAAATAAATTATATTATTTTAAAATTAAATTATATTATTTTCAATTAAAATTATTTTCAAATTAAATTTAATTATTTTCAAACTAATTTAAATTATATTCAAATTAAATAATATTATTTTTAAATTATATCATTTTCAAATTAAATTATATTCAAATTAAATTAAATTATTTTTAAATTAAATTAAATTATTTATAAATTAAACTACATTGTTTTCTAATTAAATTATATTATTTTCAAATTAAAATATTTTATTTTCAAATTAAATTAAATGAAATTATTTTCAAATTAAATTAAATTATTTTCAAATTAAATTATTTTATTTTCAAATTAAATTATATTGTTTTCAAATTAAATCATATTATTTTCAAATTAAATTATATTGTTTTCAAATTAAATTATATTGTTTTCAAATTAAATTATATTATTTTCAAATTAAATTATATTATTTTCAAATTAAATTATATTGATTTCAAATTAAATTATATTATTTTCAAATTAAATTATATTATTTTCAATTAAATTATATTGTTTTTAAATTAAATTATATTATTTTCAAATTAAATTATATTGATTTCAAATTAAATTATATTATTTTTAAATTAAATTATATTATTTTCAATTAAATTATATTGTTTATAAATTAAATTATATTATTTTCAAATTAAATTATTTTATTTTCAATTTAAATTAAATTGTTTTCAAATTAATTTATATTATTTTCAAGCAAAATTATATCATTTTCAAATTAAATTATATTGTTTTCAAATTAAATTATATTATTTTCAAGCAAAATTATATCATTTTGAAATTAAATTATATTAGTTTCAAATTAAATTATATTATTTTCAAGTTAAATTATATTGTATTCTAATTAAGTTATATTATTTTCCAATTAAAATATTTTATTTTCAAATTAAATTAAATTATTTTCAAATTAAATTATATTATTTTCAAATTAAATTATTTTCAAATTAAATTGTTTTCAAAGTAAAATAAACTATTTTCAAATTAAATTATAATATTTTTAAATTAAATTATATTATTTTCAAATTAAATTATATTAATTTCAAATTAAATTATATTATTTACAAATTAAATTATTCTATTTTTAAATTAAGTTATATTATTTTCTAATTAAATTATATTGTTTTCAAATTAAATTATATTGTTTTCAAATTAAATAACATTATTTTCAAATTAAATTATATTATTTTTAAATTAAATTATATTATTTTCAAATTAAATTATATTGATTTCAAATAAAATTATATTGTTTTCAATTTAAATTATCTTGTTTTCAAATTAAACTATATTGTTTTCAAATTAAATTATATTATTTTTAAATTAAATTATATTATTTTCAAATTAAATTATATTATACTAAAATTAAATTATATTGTTTTCAAATTAAATTATATTGTTTTCAAATTAAAATGTGTTATTTTTAAATTAAATTATATTATTTTCAAATTAAATTATATTGTTTTCTAATTAAAATTTTCATATTAAATTAAATTATTTTCAAATTAAATTTAATTATTTTCAAATCAAATTAAATTATATTCAAATTAAATAATATTATTTTTAAATTATATCATTTTCAAATTAAATTATATTCAAATTAAATTAAATTATTTTTAAATTAAATTATATTATTTTCAAATTAAACTACATTTTTTTCTAATTAAATTATATTATTTTCAAATTCAAATATTTTATTTTCAAATTAAATTAAATTATTTTCAAATTAAATTAAATTATTTTTAAATTAAATTATTTTATTTTCAAATTAAATTATATTGTTTTCAAATTAAATTATATTATTTTCAAATTAAATTATATATTTTCAAATTAAATTAGATTATTTTCAAACTAAATTATATTTTCAAATTTAATTAAATTATTTTTAAATTAAATTATATTATTTTTATATTAAATTATATTATTTTTAAATTAAATTATATTATTTTCTATTAAAATTATTTTCAAATTAAATTAAATTATTTTCCAATTAAATTAAAATATTTTAAATTTAAATTAAATTATTTTCAAATTAAATTATATTATTTTCAAATTAAAATATATTATTTTCAATTAAAATTATTTTCAAATTAAATTGAATTATTTTCAAATTAAATAATATTAATTTCAAATTTAATTTATTTATTTTTAAATTAAATTATATTATTTTAAATGAAACTAAAATATTTTCTAATTAAATTACATTATTTTCAAATTAAAATATTTTCAAATTAAATTAAATTATTTTCAAATTGAATTAAACCTTTTTTAAATAAAATTATATCATTTTCAAAATAAATTATAACATTTTTAAATTAAATTATAATGTTTTCAAATTAAATTATATTAATTTCAAATTAATTTATATTGTTTTCAAATTAATTTAAATAATTTTCAAATTAAATTATATTATTTTCGAATTAAATTATTCTATTTATAAATTAAGTTTTATTATTTTAAAATTAAATTATATTGTTTTCAAATTAAATAATAATATTTTCAAATTAATTTATATTATTTTCAAATTAAATTATATTATTTTCAAATTAAATTATATTTTGAAATTAAATTATTTTCTTATTAAATTAAATTATTTTCAAATAAAATTATTCTATTTTCAAATTAAGTTATATTATTTTATATTAAATTATATTATTTTAAAATTAAATTATTTTCAAATAAAATTTATTTATTTTCAAATTAAATTAAACTATTTTTAAATTAAATTATATTATTTTCAAATTAAATTATATTATTTTTAATTTAAATTATATTGTTTTCAAATTAAATTATATTAATTTGAAATTAATTTATGTTGTTTCAAATTAAATGAAATTATTTTCAAATTAAATTATATAATTTTCAAATTAAATTATTCTATTTTTAAATTAAGTTATATTATTTTCAAAATAAATTATATTGTTTTCGAATTAAATAATATTATTTTCAAATTAAATTAAATTATTTTCAATTAAAATTATATTATTTTCAAATTAAATTAAATTATTTTCAAATTAAATTATATTATTTTCAAATTAAATTATATTTTGAAATTAAATTATTTTCTTATTAAATTAAATTATTTTCAAATTAAATCATATTATTTTCAAATTAAATTATTCTATTTCCAAATTAAGTTATATTATTTTAAATTAAATTATATTATTTTCAAATTAAATTATATTGTTTTCAAATTAAATTATATTATTTTCAAAATAAATTATATTATACTCAAAATAAATTATATTATTTTCAAATTAATTTATATTTTTTTCAAATTAAATTATATTAATTTCAAATTAAATTATATTGTTTTCAAATTAAATTATATTATTTTCAAATTAAATTATATAATTTTCAAATTAAATTATATTGTTTTCAAATTAAATTATATTATTTTCAAATTAATTTATATTATATTCAAATTAAATTATATTATTTTCAAATTAAATTATATTGTTTTCAAATTAAATTATATTATTTTCAAATTAAATTATATTATACTCAAATTAAAATATATTGTTTTCAAATAAAATTATATTGTTTTCAAATTAAATTATATTAATTTCAAATTAAATTATATTGTTTTCAAATTAAATTATATTATCTTCAAATTAATTATATTATTTTCAAATTAAATTATATAAATTTCATATTAAATTATACTGTATTCAAATTAAATTAGATTATTTTCAAATTAAATTATATTTTTTTCAAAATAAATTATATTGTTTTCAAATTAAATTATATTATTTTCAAAATAAATTATATTATACTCAAATTAAATTATATTGTTTTCAAATTAAATTATATTGTTTTCAAATTAAATTATATTAATTTCAAATTAAATTATATTATTTTCAAACTAAATTATATTATTTTCAAATTAAATTATATTTTCAAATTAAATTATTTTCAAAATAAATTAAAATATTTTCAAATTAAATTATATTATTTTCAAATTAAATTATATTATTTTAAAATTTAATTATATTATTTTGAAAGTAAATTGTATTATTTTCAAATTAAATTAAATTATTTTCAAATTAAATTAAATAATTTTCAAATTAAATTATTTTAATTTCAAATTAAATTATATTATTTTCAAATTATATTATTTTCTTATTAAATTATATTATTTTCAAATTAAATTAAATTATTTTCAAACAAAAATTATATTATTTTCAAATTAAATTATATTTTCAAATTAAATTAAAATATTTTCAAATTAAATTAAATTATTTTCAAATAAAATTATATTATTTTCAAATTACATTATATTATTTTCAAATTAAATTATATTGTTTTCAAGTTAAATTATATTATTTTAAAATTAAATTATATTATTTAATTTAATATAAAATATATTGTTTTATAATTAAATTATATTGTTTTCAAATTAAATTATTTTATTTTCAAATTAAATTAAATTATTTTCAATTTAAATTATATTATTTTCCAATTAAATTATATTGTTTTCAAGTTAAATTATATTATTTTCATATTAAATTATATTATTTAATTTAATATAAAATATATTTTTATATTTAAAATAAATTGTTTTTATATTAAATTATTTTAATTTCAAATCAAATTATATTATTTTCAAATTAAATTAAATTATTTTCTAATTAAATTATATTATTTTCAAATTAATATAAATTGTTTTCAAATTAAATTATTTTAATTTCAAATTAAATTACATTATTTTCAAATTAAATTATATTATTTCCAAATTAAATTATACTATTTTCAAATTAAATTATATTATTTTCAAATTAAATTATATTTTCAAATTAAATTATTTCCATATTAAATTAAAATATTTTCAAATTAAACTATATTATTTTCAAATCAACTTATATTATTTTCAAATAAAATTATATCATTTTCAAATTAAATTATTTTTAAAATAAATTAAATTATTTTCAAATTAAATTAAATTATTTTTAAATAAAATAATATTAATTTCAAATTTAATTAAATTATTTTTAAATTAAATTAAACTATTTTCAAATTAAATTAAATTATTTTTAAATTAAATTATTTTTATTGCGAATTAAATTATATTATTTTCAAATTAAATTATATTCAAAAAAATTAATTTATTTTTAAATTAAATTAATTTATTTTCTAATTAAATTATATTGTTCTCTAATTAAATTACATTATTTTTAAATTAATATATTTTATTTTCAAATTAAATTATTTTATTTTCAAATTAAATTATATTATTTTCAAATTAATTTATATTATTTTAAATTAAATTATATTATTTTCAAATTAAATTATATTGTTTTCAAATTAATTTATATTATTTTCAAATTAAATTATATTATTTTCAAAATAAATTATATTGTTTTCGAATTAAATAATATTATTTTCAAATTAAATTAAATTATTTTCAATTAAAATTATATTATTTTCAAATTAAATTAAATTATTTTCAAATTAAATTATATTATTTTCAAATTAAATTATATTTTGAAATTAAATTATTTTCTTATTAAATTAAATTATTTTCAAATTAAATCATATTATTTTCAAATTAAATTATTCTATTTCCAAATTAAGTTATATTATTTTAAATTAAATTATATTATTTTCAAATTAAATTATATTGTTTTCAAATTAAATTATATTATTTTCAAAATAAATTATATTATACTCAAAATAAATTATATTATTTTCAAATTAATTTATATTTTTTTCAAATTAAATTATATTAATTTCAAATTAAATTATATTGTTTTCAAATTAAATTATATTATTTTCAAATTAAATTATATAATTTTCAAATTAAATTATATTGTTTTCAAATTAAATTATATTATTTTCAAATTAATTTATATTATATTCAAATTAAATTATATTATTTTCAAATTAAATTATATTGTTTTCAAATTAAATTATATTATTTTCAAATTAAATTATATTATACTCAAATTAAAATATATTGTTTTCAAATAAAATTATATTGTTTTCAAATTAAATTATATTAATTTCAAATTAAATTATATTGTTTTCAAATTAAATTATATTATCTTCAAATTAATTATATTATTTTCAAATTAAATTATATAAATTTCATATTAAATTATACTGTATTCAAATTAAATTAGATTATTTTCAAATTAAATTATATTTTTTTCAAAATAAATTATATTGTTTTCAAATTAAATTATATTGTTTTCAAATTAAATTATATTAATTTCAAATTAAATTATATTATTTTCAAACTAAATTATATTATTTTCAAATTAAATTATATTTTCAAATTAAATTATTTTCAAAATAAATTAAAATATTTTCAAATTAAATTATATTATTTTCAAATTAAATTATATTATTTTAAAATTTAATTATATTATTTTGAAAGTAAATTGTATTATTTTCAAATTAAATTAAATTATTTTCAAATTAAATTAAATAATTTTCAAATTAAATTATTTTAATTTCAAATTAAATTATATTATTTTCAAATTATATTATTTTCTTATTAAATTATATTATTTTCAAATTAAATTAAATTATTTTCAAACAAAAATTATATTATTTTCAAATTAAATTATATTTTCAAATTAAATTAAAATATTTTCAAATTAAATTAAATTATTTTCAAATAAAATTATATTATTTTCAAATTACATTATATTATTTTCAAATTAAATTATATTGTTTTCAAGTTAAATTATATTATTTTAAAATTAAATTATATTATTTAATTTAATATAAAATATATTGTTTTATAATTAAATTATATTGTTTTCAAATTAAATTATTTTATTTTCAAATTAAATTAAATTATTTTCAATTTAAATTATATTATTTTCCAATTAAATTATATTGTTTTCAAGTTAAATTATATTATTTTCATATTAAATTATATTATTTAATTTAATATAAAATATATTTTTATATTTAAAATAAATTGTTTTTATATTAAATTATTTTAATTTCAAATCAAATTATATTATTTTCAAATTAAATTAAATTATTTTCTAATTAAATTATATTATTTTCAAATTAATATAAATTGTTTTCAAATTAAATTATTTTAATTTCAAATTAAATTACATTATTTTCAAATTAAATTATATTATTTCCAAATTAAATTATACTATTTTCAAATTAAATTATATTATTTTCAAATTAAATTATATTTTCAAATTAAATTATTTCCATATTAAATTAAAATATTTTCAAATTAAACTATATTATTTTCAAATCAACTTATATTATTTTCAAATAAAATTATATCATTTTCAAATTAAATTATTTTTAAAATAAATTAAATTATTTTCAAATTAAATTAAATTATTTTCAAATAAAATAATATTAATTTCAAATTTAATTAAATTATTTTTAAATTAAATTAAACTATTTTCAAATTAAATTAAATTATTTTTAAATTAAATTATTTTTATTGCGAATTAAATTATATTATTTTCAAATTAAATTATATTCAAAAAAATTAATTTATTTTTAAATTAAATTAATTTATTTTCTAATTAAATTATATTGTTCTCTAATTAAATTACATTATTTTTAAATTAATATATTTTATTTTCAAATTAAATTATTTTATTTTCAAATTAAATTATATTATTTTCAAATTAATTTATATTATTTTAAATTAAATTATATTATTTTCAAATTAAATTATATTGTTTTCAAATTAATTTATATTATTTTCAAATTAAATTATATTATTTTCAATTAAAATTATATTATTTTCAAATTAAATTAAATTATTTTCAAATTAAATTATATTATTTTCAAATTAAATTATATTTTGAAATTAAATTATTTTCTTATTAAATTAAATTATTTTTAAATTAAATCATATTATTTTCAAATTAAATTATTCTATTTTCAAATTAAGTTATATTATTTCAAATTAAATTATATTATTTTCAAATTAAATTATATTGTTTTCAAATTAAATTATATTATTTTCAAAATAAATTATATTATACTCAAAATAAATTATATTATTATCAAATTAATTTATATTTTTTTCAAATTAAATTATAATAATTTCAATTTAAATTATATCGTTTTCAAATTAAATTATATTATTTTTAAATTAAATTATATAATTTTCAAATTAAATTATATTGTTTTCAAATTAAATTATATTATTTTCAAATTAATTTATATTATACTCAAATTAAATTATATTATTTTCAAATTAAATTATATTGTTTTCAAATTAAATTATATTATTTTCAAATTAAATTATATTATACTCAAATTAAAATATATTGCTTTCAAATAAAATTATATTGTTTTCAAATTAAATTATATTAATTTCAAATTAAATTATATTGTTTTCAAATTAAATTATATTATTTTCAAATTAATTATATTATTTTCAAAATAAATTATATTAATTTCAAATTAAATTATACTGTTTTCAAATTAAATTAAATTATTTTCAAATTAAATTATATTTTTTTCAAAATAAATTATATTGTTTTCAAATTAAATTATATTATTTTCAAAATAAATTATATTATACTCAAATTAAATTAAATTGTTTTCAAATTAAATTATATTGTTTTCAAATTAAATTATATTAATTTCAAATTAAATTATATTATTTTCAAATTAAATATTATTGTTTTCTAATTAAATTATATTATTTTCAAATTAAAATATTTTATTTTCAAATTAAATTAAATTATTTTCAAATTAAATAATATTAATTGCAAATTTAATTAAATTATTTTTAAATTAAATTATATTATTTTCAAATTAAATAAAATTATTTTCAAATTAAATTATATTATTTTCAAATTATATTATTTTCTAATTAAATTATATTATTTTCAAATTAAATTAAATTATTTTCAAACAAAAATTATATTATTTTCAAATTAAATTATATTTTCAAATTAAATTAAAATATTTTCAAATTAAATTAAATTATTTTCAAATAAAATTATATTATTTTCAAATTACATTATATTATTTTCAAATTAAATTATATTGTTTTCAAGTTAAATTATATTATTTTAAAATTAAATTATATTATTTAATTTAATATAAAATATATTGTTTTATAATTAAGTTATATTGTTTTCAAATTAAATTATTTTATTTTCAAATTAAATTAAATTATTTTCAAATTAAATTATATTATTTTCAAATTAAATTATATTGTTTTCAAGTTAAATTATATTATTTTCAAATTAAATTATATTATTTAATTTAATATAAAATATATTTAATTTAATTTAAAATAATTTAATTTAATTAAATTATATTGTTTATAATAATATAATTGTTTATAATAATAATTTAATTAAATTATATTGTTTTCAAATTAAATTATATTATTTTCAAATTAAGTTATTCTATTTTCAAATTAAGTTATATTATTTTCAAATTAAATTATATTATTTTCAAATTAAATTATATTATTTCAAATTAAATTATATTGTTTTCAAATTAAACTGTATTGTTTTCAAATTAAATTATATTATTTTCAAATTAAATTATATTATTTTCAAATTAAATTATATTGTTTTCAAATTAAATTATATTATTTTCAAATTAAATTGTATTGTTTTCTAATTAAATTATATTATTTTCAAATTAAATTATATTATTTTCAAATTAAATTATTTTATTTTCAAATTAAATTACTTTATTTTCAAATTAAATTATATTATTTTCTAATTAAATTATTTTCAAATTAAAATTAATTATTTTCAAATTAAATTATATTATTTTCAAATTAAATTATATTATTTTCAAATTAAATTATATTATTTTGAAATAAAATTATATTATTTTTAAATTATATAAAATTATTTTCAAATTAAATTAAATAATTTTCAAATTAAATTATTTTAATTTAAAATTAAATTAATTTATTTTCAAATTAAATTAAATTATTTTCTAATTAAATTATATTATTTTCAAATCAAATTAAATTATTTTCAAACTAAATTTTATTAGTTTCAAATTTAATTATATTTTCAAATTAAATTAAAATATTTTCAAATTAAATTAAATTATTTTCAAATTAAATTCTATTATTTTCAAATTAAATTAAATTATTTTCAAACTAAATTATATTATTTTCAAATTAAAATAAATTATTTTCAAATTAAATTATATTCAAATTAAATTATATTATTTTTAAATTAAATTATATTATTTTCAAATTAAATTATATTATTTTCAAATTAAATAAAATTATTTTCAAATTAAATTAAATTGTTTTCAAATTAAATTATTTTAATTTCAAATTAAATTGTATTATTTTCAAATTAAATTATTTTCAAATTAAATTAAATTATTTTTAAATTAAATTAAATTATTTTCTAATTAAATTATATTTTTTTTAAATTAAATTATATTTAAAATAAATTATTTACAAATTAAATTAAATTATTTTCTAACTAAATTATATTATTTTCAAATTAAATTATATTGCTTTCAAATTAAATTAAAATATTTTCAAATTAAACTAAATTATTTTCAAATTAAATAATATTAATTTCAAATTAAATTATATTATTTTAAAATTAAATTATGTTATTTTCAAATTAAATTATATTATTTTCAAATTAAATTATTTTCATATTAAATTAGATTATTTTCAAAATATATTAAATTATTTTCAAATTAAATTATATTTTTTTCAAATTAAATTATATTGTTTTCAAATAAAATTATTTTATTTTCAAATTAAATTATTTTATTTTCAAATTAAATTATATTATTTTCAAATTAAATTATATTGTTTTTAAATTAAATTATATTGTTTTTAAATTAAATTATATTATTTTCAAATTAAATTATTCTATTTTCAAATTAAGTTTTATTATTTTCAAATTAAATTATATTTTTTTCAAAATAAATTATATTATTTTCAAATTAAATTATATTGTTTTCAAATTAAATTATATTGTTTTCAAATTAAATTATATTATTTTCAAATTAAATTAAATTATTTTCAAATTAAATTATATTGTTCTCTAATTAAATTACATTATTTTTAAATTAAAATATTTTATTTACAAACTAAATTATTTTATTTTCAAATTAAATTACATTATTTTCAAATTAAATTATTTTTAAATTAAACTTAATTATTTTCAAATTAAATTATATTATTTTGAAATTAAATTATATTAAATTATATTATTTTAAATTAAAATAAATTATTTTCAAACTAAATAATATTAGTTTCAAATTAAATTATATTTTCAAATTAAATTAAAATATTTTCAGATTAAATTAAGTTATTTTCAAATTAAATTATATTATTTTCAAATCAAATTAAATTATTTTTAAATTAAATTATATTATTTTCAAATTAAATTATTTTCAAATTAATATAAATTATTTTTAAATTAAATTATATTATTTTCAAATTAAATTATATTATTTTCAAATCAAATTATATTATTTTCAAATTAACTTATATTATTTTCAAATTAAATTATATTATTTTCAAATTAAATTTTATTATTTTTAAATTTAATTATATTATTTTCAAATTAAATTTTATTATTTTTAAATTAAATTATATTATTTTCAAATTAACTTATATTATTTTCAAATCAAATTATATTATTTTCAAATTAACTTATATTATTTTCAAATTAAATTATATTATTTTCAAATCAAATTAAATTATTTTTAAATTAAATTAAATTATATTCAAATTAAATTATTTTTATTTCGAAGTAAATTATATTAATTTCAAATTAAATTATATTCAAATTAAATTAAATTATTTTTAAATTAAATTAAATTATTTTCTAATTAAATTATATTATTTTCAAATTAAATTATATTGTTTTTAAATTAAATTATATTATTTTCAAATTAAATTATATTATTTTCAAATTAAATTATATTATTTTCAAATCAAATTATATTATTTAATGTTAATTTCAAATTAACTTATATTATTTTCAAATTAAATTATATTATTTTCAAATTAAATTTTATTATTTTCAAATTTAATTATATTATTTTAAAATTAAATTTTATTATTTCCAAATTATATTAAATTATTTTCAAATTAAATTAAATAATTTTCAAATTAAATTATTTTAATTTCAAATTAAATTATATTATTTTCAAATTAAATTATTTTCTAATTAAATTATATTATTTTCAAATTAAATTAAATTATTTTCAATCTAAATTTTTTTATTTTCAAATGAAATTATATTTTCAAATTAAATAATATTAATTTCAAATTTAATTAAATTATTTTTAAACTAAATTATATTATTTTCAAATTAAATAAAATTATTTTCAAATTAAATTATATTATTTTCAAATTAAATTATTTTCAAATTAAATTAAACTATTTTCAAATTAAATTAAATTATATTCAAATTAAATTATTTTTATTTCGAAGTAAATTATATTAATTTCAAATTAAATTATATTCAAATTAAATTAAATTATTTTTAAATTAAATTAAATTATTTTCTAATTAAATTATATTATTTTCAAATTAAATTATATTGTTTTTAAATTAAATTATATTATTTTCAAATTAAATTATATTATTTTCAAATTAAATTATATTGTTTTCAAATTAAATTTTATTTTCAAATTAAATTATATTGTTTTCAAATTAAATTATATTATTTTCGAATTAAATTATATTATTTTCAAATTAAATTATATTGTTTTCAAAATAAATTATATTATTTTCAAATTAAATTATATTATTTTCAAATTAAATTATATTGTTCTCTAATTAAATTATAATATTTTTAAATTAAAATAATTTATTTTCAAATTAAATTACTTTATTTTCAAATTAAATTATATTATTTTGAAATTGAATTTTATTATTTACAAATTATATTAAATTATTTTCAAATTAAATTAAATAATTTTGAAATTAAATTATTTTAATTTCAAATTAAATTATATTATTTTCAAATTAAATTATTTTAAATTAAATGAATTTAATTTCAAATTAAATTAAATTATATTCTAATTAAATTATATTATTTTCAAATTAAATTAAATTATTTTCAAACTAAATTATATTAGTTTCAAATTAAATTATATTTTCAAATTAAATTAAAATATTTTCAAATTAAATTAAATTATTTTCAAATTAAATTATATTATTTTCAAATTAAATTAAATTATATTAGTTTCAAATTAAATTATATTTTCAAATTGAAATAAATTATTTTTAAATTAAATTATATTATTTTCAAATTAAATTATATTATTCTCAAGTCAAATTATATTATTTTCAAATTAAATTATATTATTTTCAAATTAAATTAAATTATTTTTAAATTAAATTAAATTGTTTTCTAATTAAATTATTTTAGTTTCAAATTAAATTATATTATTTTCAAATTAAATTATTTTCATACTAAATTAAATTATTTTCAAATTTTATTAAATTATTTTTAAATTATATTATATTATTTTCAAATTAAGTTATTCTATTTTCAAATTAAGTTATATTATTTTCCAATTAAATTATATTATTTTCAAATTAAATTATATTATTTCAAATTAAATTATATTGTTTTCAAATTAAATTGTATTGTTTTCATATTAAATTATATTATTTTCAAAATAAATTATATTATTTTCAAATTAAATTATATTGTTTTCAAATTATATTATATTATTTTCAAATTAAATTGTATTGTTTTCTAATTAAATTATATTATTTTCAAATTAAATTATATTATTTTTAAATTAAATTATTTTATTTTCAAATTAAATTATTTTATTTTCAAATTAAATTATATTATTTTCAAATTAAATTATATTATTTTTTTAATTAAATTAAAATATTTTCAAATTAAACTAAATTATTTTCAAATTATATAATGTTAATTTCAAATTTAATTATATTATTTTTAAAATTTTGAAAATAATTTAATCAAATTTTAAAATAATTTAATTTAATTTGGAAATAACCTAATTTAAATTAGTTTAAAAATAATTTAATTTATTTTCAAAATAACTTAATTTAATTTGAAAATAATTTAATTTGAATTGAAAATAATTTAATTTAACTTGAAAATAATTTAATTTAATTTAATTTGAAAATAATTAAATTTAATTAAATTTAAAAATAATTTAATTTAATTTGAAAATAATTTAATTTAATTAAATAAAAAATAATTTAAATAAATTTGAAAATAATTTAATTTATTTAGAAATTAACTTAATTTAATTAAATTTAAAAATAATTTAATACAATTTGAAATAAAATTAATTAAAATTAAATTTAATTTTATTTATTTTAATTTGAAAATAATTTAAATTAAATTGAAAATAATTTAATCAAATTTTAAAATAATTTAATTTAATTTGGAAATAACTTAATTTAAATTAGTTTAAAAATAATTTAATTTATTTTCAAAATAACTTAATTTAATCTGAAAATAATTTAATTTAATTTAAAAATAATGTAATTCAATTAATTAATTTGAAAATAAATCAATCTAATTTAATTTGAAAAAAATTTAATTTAATTTGGAAATAATTTAATTTAATTTTAAAATATTTTAATTTAATTTAAAAATAATTCAATTTAATTTTAAAATAATTTAATTTAATTACATTTAAAAATAATTTAATTTAATTTGAAAATAATTTAGTTTAATTTGAAAATAATTTAATTTATTTTAAAAACAATTTATTTTAATTAAATTTAAAAATAATTTAACTTAATTTGAAAAAAATTTAATTTAATTTGGAAATATATTTTTTTAATTTAAAAATAATTTAATTTGAAAATAATAAAATTTAATTTAATTTAGATATAATTTAATTTAATTTGAAAATAATTTAATTTAATTAAATTTAAAAATAATTTAATTTAATTTGAAAATAATATAATTTAAATTAAAAATAATTTATTTAAATTTAAAATAAAATTTAATTTAATTTGAAAATAATTTAATTAAATTTTAAAATAATTTAATTTAATTTAAAAATGATTTAATTTAATTTGATGATAAAAATTTAATTTAAAAATAATTTAATTTAATTTAAAAATAATTTAATTTGAAAATAACTATTTAAATTAGTTTAAAAATAATTTAATTTAATTTAAAAATAATTTAATTTAATTTTAAAATATTTTAATTTAATTTGAAAATAAATTAATTTCATTTGAAAATAATTAAATTTATTTAAATTTAAAAATAATGTAATTTATTTTGAGTATAATAATTTAATTTAATTTGAAAATAATTTAATTTAATTTGAAATAAATTTAATTTAATTTTAAAATAATTTAATTTAATTACATTTAAAAATAATTGAATTTAATTTGAAAATAATTGAATTTAATTAAATTTAAATATAATTTAATTTAATTAAATTTAAAAATAGTTTAATTTAATTTCAAAGTAATTTAGTTTAATTATATTTAAAATAATTTAATTTAATTTGAAAATACTTTAATTTAATTTAAAAATAATTTAATTTAATTAAATTTAAAAATAATTTAATTTAATTTGAAAATAATTTAGTTTAATTTGAAAATATTTTAATTTATTTTAAAAACAATTTATTATAATTAAATTTAAAAATAGTTTAATTTAATTTGAAAAAAATTTAATTTAATTTGGAAATATTTTTTTTTAATTTAAAAATAATTCAATTTAAAAATAATTTATTTAAATTTAAAAATAATTTAAATTAATTAAATTTAAAAATAATTTAATTTAATTTAAAAAAAATAATTTAATTTAATTAAATTTAAAAATAATTTAATTTAATTTGGAAATAATTTAATTTAGTTTGAAAATATTTTAATCTAATTTGAAAATAATTTAATTTAGTTTGAAAACAATTTAATTTCATTTGAAAATAATTTAACTTAATTAAATTTAAAAATAATTTAATTTAAGAATAATTTAATTTAATTTGAATAAATAATAATAAAATAAATAATAATTTAACTTAATTAAATTTAAAAATAATTTAATTTAATTTAAGAATAATTTAATTTAATTTAAAAATAATTTAATTTAATTTGAAAATAATTTAATTTGAAAATAATTTAATTTAATTTGAAAATAATATTATATAATTTGAAAAAAATATAATTTAATTTGAAAATTATATAACTTAATTTGAAAATAATATAATTTAAATTGAAAATAATATATTTTAATTTGAAAATAATATAATTTATATTTAAAAATAATTTAATTTTTTTTGAAAATAATTTAATTTAATTTGAAAATTATTTAATTTAATTTGAAAATAATATAATTTAATTTGAAAATAATATAACTTAATTTGAAAATAATTTAATTTAATTTAAAAAAAAATTAATTCAATTCAATTTAAAAATAATTTATTTAAATTTAAAAATAATTTAAATTAATTAAATTTAAAAATAATTTAATTTAATTTAAAAAAAAATAATTTAATTTAATTAAATTTAAAAATAATTTAATTTAATTTGGAAATAATTTAATTTAGTTTGAAAATAATTTAATCTAATTTGAAAATAATTTAATTTAGTTTGAAAACAATTTCATTTGATTTGAAAATAATTTAACTTAATTAAATTTAAAAATAATTTATTTTAAGAATAATTTAATTTAATTTGAAAATAATTTAACTTAATTAAATTTAAAATTAATTTAATTTAATTTAAGAATAATTTAATTTAATTTGAAAATAATTTAATTTAATTTGAAAATAATTTAATTTGAAAATAATTTAATTTAATTTGAAAATAATATAATTTAATTTGAAAATAATATAATTTAATTTAAAAATAATATAACTTAATTTGAAAATAATTTAATTTAATTTGAAAATAATATAATTTAATTTGTAAATAATATATTTGAAAAAAATATAATTTAATTTGAAAATTATATAATTTATTTTGAAAATAATATAATTTAATTTGAAAATAATATATTTTAAATTGAAAATAATATAATTTATATTTGAAAATAATTTAATTTTTTTTTGAAAATAATTTAATTTAATTTGAAAATAATTTAATTTAATTTGAAAATAATATAATTTAATTTAAAAATAATATAACTTAATTTGAAAATAATTTAATTTAATTTGAAAATAATATAATTTAACTTGAAAATAATATGTCATTTTAAAAATAATTTAATTTAATTTGAAAATAATTTAATTTAATTTGAAAATAATTAAATTTAATTTGAAAATAATTCAATTTAATTTGAAAATAATATAATTTAATTTGAAAATAATTTGATTTATTTTGAAAATAATTAAATTTAAAAATAATTAAATTTAATTTGAAAATAATTTATTTCAATTTAAAAATAATTTAATTTAAAAATAATTTAATTTAATTTAAAAATAATTTAATTTAATTTAAAAATAATTTAATTTATTTTGAAAATAATTTAATTTAATTTAAAAACAATTTAATTTAATTAGATTTAAAAATAATTTAATTTAATTTGAAAATAATTTAATTTAATTTGACAATAATTTAGCTTATTTTGAAAACAATTTATTTTATTTAATTTAAAAATAATTAAATTTAATTTGAAAATAATTTATTTCAATTTAAAAATAATTTAATTTAAAAATAATTTAATTTAATTTAAAAATAATTTAATTTGAAAAAAATTTAATTTAAAAATAATTTAATTTAATTTGAAAATAATTTTATTTAAATTGCAAATAACTTAATTTATTTAAATTTAAAAATAATTTAATTTAATTTGCAATTAATTTAATTAAGTATAAAAATAATTTAATTTATTATAAAAATAATTTAATTTAATTTAAAAATAATTTAATTTAATTTAAAAATAATTTAATTTAATTTGAAACTAATTATTTGAAAATAATATAATTTATTTTAAAAATATTATAATTTAATTTGAAAATAATATAATTTAATTTGAAAAATAATTTAATTTAATTTGAAAATAATATAACTTAATTTGAAAACAATTTAATTTAATTTTAAAATAATATAATTTAATTTGAAAATAATTTAATTTTTTTGAAAATAATTTTATTTAATTTTAAAATAATTTAATTTAATTTGAAAATAAATATTTGAAAATAATATAATTTATTTTAAAAATATTATAATTTAGTTTGAAAATAATATAACTTAATTTGAAAATAATTTATTTTAATTTGAAAATAATTTAATTTATTTTGAAAATAATTTAATTTAATTTAAAAACAATTTAATTTAATTAGATTTAAAAATAATTTAATTTAATTTGAAAATAATTTAATTTAATTTGACAATAATTTAGCTTATTTTGAAAACAATTTATTTTATTTAATTTAAAAATAATTAAATTTAATTTGAAAATAATTTATTTCAATTTAAAAATAATTTAATTTAATTTAAAAATAATTTAATTTGAAAATAATTTAATTTAAAAATAATTTAATTTAATTTGAAAATAATTTTAATTAAATTGAAAATAACTTAATTTATTTAAATTTAAAAATAATTTAATTTAATTTGCAATTAATTTAATTAAGTATAAAAATAATTTAATTTATTATAAAAATAATTTAATTTAATTTAAAAATAATTTAATTTAATTTAAAAATAATTTAATTTAATTTGAAACTAATTATTTGAAAATAATATAATTTATTTTAAAAATATTATAATTTAATTTGAAAATAATATAATTTAATTTGAAAAATAATTTAATTTTATTTGAAAATAATATAACTTAATTTAAAAACAATTTAATTTAATTTGAAAATAATATAATTTAATTTGAAAATAATTTAATTTTTTTGAAAATAATTTTATTTAATTTTAAAATAATTTAATTTAATTTGAAAATAAATATTTGAAAATAATATAATTTATTTTAAAAATATTATAATTTAGTTTGAAAATAATATAACTTAATTTGAGAATAATTTAATTTAATTTGAAAATAATATAATTTAATTTGAAAATAATATGTCATTTTAAAAATAATTGAATTTAATTTGAAAATAATTTAATTTAATTTGAAAATAATTTAATTTAATTTGAAAATAATTTAATTTAATTTGAAAATAATATAATTTAATTTGAAAATAATTTAATTTTTTTTGAAAATAATTTTATTTAATTTTAAAATAATTTAATTTAATTTGAAAATAAATATTTGAAAATAATATAATTTATTTTAAAAATATTATAATTTAGTTTGAAAATAATATAACTTAATTTGAAAATAATTTATTTTAATTTGAAAATAATTTAATTTATTTTGAAAATAATTTAATTTAATTTAAAAACAATTTAATTTAATTAGATTTAAAAATAATTTAATTTAATTTGAAAATAATTTAATTTAATTTGACAATAATTTAGCTTATTTTGAAAACAATTTATTTTATTTAATTTAAAAATAATTAAATTTAATTTGAAAATAATTTATTTCAATTTAAAAATAATTTAATTTAATTTAAAAATAATTTAATTTGAAAATAATTTAATTTAAAAATAATTTAATTTAATTTGAAAATAATTTTAATTAAATTGAAAATAACTTAATTTATTTAAATTTAAAAATAATTTAATTTAATTTGCAATTAATTTAATTAAGTATAAAAATAATTTAATTTATTATAAAAATAATTTAATTTAATTTAAAAATAATTTAATTTAATTTAAAAATAATTTAATTTAATTTGAAACTAATTATTTGAAAATAATATAATTTATTTTAAAAATATTATAATTTAATTTGAAAATAATATAATTTAATTTGAAAAATAATTTAATTTTATTTGAAAATAATATAACTTAATTTAAAAACAATTTAATTTAATTTGAAAATAATATAATTTAATTTGAAAATAATTTAATTTTTTTGAAAATAATTTTATTTAATTTTAAAATAATTTAATTTAATTTGAAAATAAATATTTGAAAATAATATAATTTATTTTAAAAATATTATAATTTAGTTTGAAAATAATATAACTTAATTTGAGAATAATTTAATTTAATTTGAAAATAATATAATTTAATTTGAAAATAATATGTCATTTTAAAAATAATTGAATTTAATTTGAAAATAATTTAATTTAATTTGAAAATAATTTAATTTAATTTGAAAATAATTTAATTTAATTTGAAAATAATATAATTTAATTTGAAAATAATTTAATTTTTTTTGAAAATAATTTAATTTAATTTGAAAATAATTTAATTTAATTTGAAAATAATATATTTTACTTTAAAAATAATATAACTTAATTTGAAAATAATATAATTTAATTTGAAAATAATATAATTTAATTTGAAAATAATTTTATTTAATTTGAAAAGAATATAATTTAATTTGAAAATAATTTAATTTAATTTGAAAATAATTTAATTTAATTTGAATATAATATAATTTAATTTGAAAATAATTTAATTTAATTTGAAAATAATTTATTGAAATTTAAAAATAATTTAAATTAATATGAAAATAATTTAATTTAATTTAAAAATAATTTATATTAATTTGAAAATAATTTAATTTATTTTAATTTAAAAATATTGTAATTTATTTTGAAAATAATTTAACTTAATTTAAAAATATTTTAGATTATTTTTTAAATAATTTAATTTAATTAAATTTAAAATAATTCAATTTTATTTGAAAGTAATTTAATTTAATTATATTTAAAACAATTTAATTTAATTTGAAAATAATTTAATATAATTACATTTAAAAATAATTTAATTTAATTTGAAAATAATTTAAATTAATTAAAAATAAAAATAATTTAATTTAATTTGAAAATAATTTAAATTGAAAATAATTTAATTTCATTAAATTTAAAAATAATTTAATTTAATTTGAAAATAATTTAATTTAATTTGAAAATAATTTAATTTAATTTGAAAATAATTTAATTTAATGAAATTTAAAAATAATTTAATTTAATTAAATTTAAAATTAGTTCAATTTAATTTGAAAATAATTTAATTTAATTTAAAAATAATTTAATTCAATTAAATTTAAAAATAATTTATTTAAATTTGAAAATAATTTAAATTAATTAAATTTAAAAATAATTAAATTTAATTTGAAAATAATTTAATTTAATTAAATTTAAAAATAATTTAATTTAATTTGGAAATAATTTAATTTAGTTTGAAAATATTTTAATCTAATTTGAAAATAATTTAATTAAGTTTGAAAACAATTTAATTTCATTTGAAAATAATTTAACTTAATTAAATTTAAAAATAATTTAATTTAAGAATAATTTAATTTAATTTGAATAAATAATAATAAAATAAATAATAATTTAACTTAATTAAATTTAAAAATAGTTCAATTTAATTTGAAAATAATTTAATTTAATTTAAAAATAATTTAATTCAATTCAATTTAAAAATAATTTATTTAAATTTGAAAATAATTTAAATTAATTAAATTTAAAAATAATTAAATTTAATTTGAAAATAATTTAACTTAATTAAATTTAAAAATAATTTAATTTAAGAATAATTTAATTTAATTTGAATAAATAATAATAAAATAAATAATAATTTAACTTAATTAAATTTAAAAATAATTTAATTTAATTTAAGAATAATTTAATTTAATTTAAAAATAATTTAATTTACTTTGAAAATAATTTAATTTGAAAATTATATAATTTAATTTGAAAATAATATAATTTAATTTGAAAATAAGATATTTTAATTTGAAAATAATATAATTTATATTTGAAAATATTTTAATTTTTTTTGAAAATAATTTAATTTAATTTGAAAATAATTTAATTTAATTTGAAAATAATATAATTTAATTTGAAAATAATATAACTTAATTTGAAAATAATTTAATTTAATTAAAAAAAAATTTAATTCAATTCAATTTAAAAATAATTTATTTAAATTTAAAAATAATTTAAATTAATTAAGTTTAAAAATAATTTAATTTAATTTAAAAAAAAATAATTTAATTTAATTAAATTTAAAAATAATTTAATTTAATTTGGAAATAATTTAATTTAGTTTGAAAATAATTTAATCTAATTTGAAAATAATTTAATTTAGTTTGAAAACAATTTCATTTGATTTGAAAATAATTTAACTTAATTAAATTTAAAAATAATTTATTTTAAGGATAATTTAATTTAATTTGAAAATAATTTAACTTAATTAAATTTAAAATTAATTTAATTTAATTTAAGAATAATTTAATTTAATTTGAAAATAATTTAATTTAATTTGAAAATAATTTAATTTGAAAATAATTTAATTTAATTTGAAAATAATATAACATAATTTGAAAAAAATATAATTTAATTTGAAAATTATATAATTTATTTTGAAAATAATATAATTTAATTTGAAAATAATATATTTTAATTTGAAAATAATATAATTTATATTTGAAAATAATTTAATTTTTTTTTGAAAATAATTTAATTTAATTTGAAAATAATTTAATTTAATTTGAAAATAATATAATTTAATTTGAAAATAATATATTTTAATTTGAAAATAATATAATTTATATTTGAAAATAATTTAATTTTTTTTTGAAAATAATTTAAATTAATTTGAAAATAATTTAATTTAATTTGAAAATAATATAATTTAATTTGAAAATAATATAACTTAATTTGAAAATAATTAAAATTAAATTTAAAAATAATTTAATTTAGTTTGAAACTAATTATTTGAAAATAATATAATTTATTTTAAAAATATTATAATTTAATTTGAAAATAATATAATTTAATTTGAAAAATAATTTAATTTTATTTGAAAATAATATAACTTAATTTGAAAACAATTTAATTTAATTTGAAAATAATTTAATTTATTTTGAAAATAAATATTTGAAAATAATATAATTTATTTTAAAAATATTATAATTTAATTTGAAAATAATATAACTTAATTTGAAAATAATTTAATTTAATTTGAAAATAATATAATTTAATTTGAAAATAATATGTCATTTTAAAAATAATTTAATTTAATTTGAAAATTATTTAATTTAATTTGAAAATAATTTAATTTAATTTGAAAATAATTAAATTTAATTTGAAAATAATATAATTTAATTTGAAAATAATTTAATTTTTTTTGAAAATAATTTAATTTAATTTTAAAATAATTTAATTTAATTTGAAAAAAATATATTTTACTTTAAAAATAATATAACTTAATTTGAAAATAATATAATTTAATTTGAAAATAATATAATTTAATTTGAAAATAATTTTATTTAATTTGAAAAGAATATAATTTAATTTGAAAATAATTTAATTTAATTTGAAAATAATTTAATTTAATTTGAATATAATATACTTTAATTTGAAAATAATTTAATTTAATTTGAAAATAATTTGATTTAATTTGAAAATAATTTAATTTAATTTGAAAATAATTTTATTTAATTTTCAAGTAACTTAATTTATTTAAATTTGAAAATAATTTAATTTAATTTAAAATTAATTGAATTTGAAAATAATAAAATTTAATTTGAAAATATTATAATTTAATTTGAAAATAATATAATTTAATTTGAAAATAATAAATTTAATTTGGAAATAATTTAATTTAATTTGAAAATAATATAATTTAATTTAAAAATAATATAATTTAATTTTAAAATAATTTAATTTTTTTGAAAATAATTTAATTTAATTTTAAAATAATTTAATTTAATTTGAAAATAATATAATTTAATTTAAAAATATTACTTAATTTGAAAATAATGTAATTTAATTTGAAAATAATATAATTTAATATAAAAATAATATAATTTAATTTAAAAATAATTTAATTTAATTTCAAAATAATATAACTTAATTTGAAAATAATATAATTTAATTTGAAAATAATATAATTTAATTTGAAAGTAATTTAATTTAATTTAATTTGAAAACAATATAATTCAATTTGAAAATAATATAATTTAATTTGAAAATAATATAATTTAATTTCAAAATAATTTAATTTAATTTGAAAATAATATAATTTAATTTGAAAATAATTTAATTTAATTTGAAAATAATACAATTCATTTTAAGGATAATTTTATTTGATTTATAAATAATTTAATTTAATTTGAAAATAATTAAAATTAATTTTAAAATAATATAATTTAATTTGAAAATAATTTAATTTAATTTGAAAATAATTTAATTTAATTTAACAATAATATAATTTAATTTGAAAATAATATAATTTAATTTATAAATAATATAATTTAATTTGTCAATAATATAATTTAATTTGCAAATAATTTAATTAGAAAATAATTCAATTTAATTGGAAAATAATAAAATATAATTTAAAATAAATTTAATTTAATTTGAAAATATTATAATTTAATTTGAAAATAATATAATTTAATTTGAAAATAATATAATTTCATTTAAAATTTATTTATTTTAATTTTAAAATATTATAATATAATTTGAAAATAATATAATTTTTTTTTAAAATAATATAACTTAATATTAAAATAATATAATTTAATTTGAAAATAATAGGAGTATAATTTAATTTGAAAAAATTTAATTTAATTTAAAAATAATTTAATTCAATTCAATTTAAAAATAATTTATTTAAATTTGAAAATAATTTAAATTAATTAAATTTAATTTGAAAATAATTTAATTTAATTAAATTTAAAAATAATTTAATTTAATTTGGAAATAATTTAATTTAGTCTGAAAATATTTTAATCTAATTTGAAAATAATTTAATTTAGTTTGAAAACAATTTAATTTCATTTGAAAATAATTTATCTTTATTAAATTTAAAAATAATTTATTTTAAGAATAATTTAATTTAATTTGAAAATAATTTAACTTAATTAAATTTAAAATTAATTTAATTTAATTTAAAAATAATTTAATTTAATTTGAAAATAATAGGAGTATAATTTAATTTGAAAATAATTTAATTTAATTTAAAAATAATTTAATTCAATTCAATTTAAAAATAATTTATTTAAATTTGAAAATAATTTAATTTAATTAAATTTAAAAATAATTTAATTTAAGAATAATTTAAATAATAATAAAATAAATAATAATTTAACTTAATTAAATTTAAAAATAATTTAATTTAATTTAAGAATAATTTAATTTAATTTAAAAATAATTTAATTTAATTTGAAAATAACTTAATTTGAAAATAATTTAATTTAATTTGAAAATAATATTATATAATTTGAAAAAAATGTAATTTAATTTGAAAATTATATAATTTAATTTGAAAATAATATAATTTAATTTGAAAAAAATATATTTTAATTTGAAAATAATATAATTTATATTTGAAAATAATTTAATTTTTTTTGAAAATAATTTAATTTAATTTGAAAATAATTTAATTTAATTTGAAAATAATATAATTTAATTTGAAAATAATATAACTTAGTTTGAAAATAATTTAATTTAATTTGAAAATAATATAATTTAATTTAAAAATAATATGTCATTTTAAAAATAATTTAATTTAATTTGAAAATAATTTAATTTAAAAATAATTTAATTTAATTTAAAAATAATTTAATTTGAAAATATTTTAATTTAAAAATAATTTAATTTAATTTGAAAATAATTTTATTTAAATTGAAAATAACTTAATTTATTTAAATTTAAAAATAATTTAATTTAATTTAAGAATAATTTAATTGAATTTAAAAATAATTTAATTTAATTTAAAAATAACTTAATTTGAAAATAATATAATTTAATTTGAAAATAATATAATTTAATTTGAAAATAATTTAATTTAATTTGAAAATAATATAATTTAATTTGAAAATAATTTAATTTAATTTGAAAATAATATAATTCATTTTAAAGATAATTTAATTTGATTTATAAATAATTTAATTTAATTTGAAAATAATTAAAATTAATTTTAAAATAATATAATTTAATTTGAAAATAATTTAATTTAATTTAAAAATAATTTAATTTAATTTAAAAATAATTTAATTTATTTTGAAAATAATTTAATTTAATTTAAAAACAATTTAATTTAATTAGATTTAAAAATAATTTAATTTAATTTGTAAATAATTTAATTTAATTTGACAATAATTTAGCTTATTTTGAAAACAATTTATTTTATTTAATTTAAAAATAATTCAATTTAATTTGAAAATAATTTATTTCAATTTGAAAATAATTTAATTTAAAAATAATTTAATTTAATTTGAAAATAATTTTATTTAAATTGAAAATAACTTAATTTATTTAAATTTAAAAATAATTTAATTTAATTTGCAATTAATTTAATTAAGTATAAAAATAATTTAATTTATTATAAAAATAATTTAATTTAATTTAAAAATAATTTAATTTAATTTGAAAATAATTTAATTTAATTTGAAACTAATTATTTGAAAATAATATAATTTATTTTAAAAATATTATAATTTAATTTGAAAATAATATAATTTAATTTGAAAAATAATTTAATTTTATTTGAAAATAATATAACTTAATTTGAAAACAATTTAATTTAATTTGAAAATAATATAATTTAATTTGAAAATAATTTAATTTTTTTGAAAATAATTTAATTTAATTTTAAAATAATTTAATTTAATTTGAAAATAATTATTTGAAAATAATATAATTTATTTTAAAAATATTATAATTCAATTTGAAAATAATATAACTTAATTTGAAAATAATTTAATTTAATATGAAAATAATATAATTTAATTTGAAAATAATATGTCATTTTAAAAATAATTTAATTTAATTTGAAAATAATTTAATTTAATATGAAAATAATTTAATTTAATTTGAAAATAATTGAATTTAATTTGAAAATAATATAATTTAATTTGAAAATAATTTAATTTTTTTTGAAAATAATTTAATTTAATTTGAAAATAATTTAATTTAATTTGAAAATAATATAGTTTGCTTTAAAAATAATATAACTTAATTTGAAAATAATATAATTTAATTTGAAAATAATATAATTTAATTTGAAAATAATTTTATTTAATTTGAAAAGAATATAATTTAATTTGAAAATAATTTAATTTAATTTGAAAATAATTTAATTTAATTTGAATATAATATAACTTAATTTGAAAATAATATAATTTAATTTGAAAATAATATAATTTAATTTGAAAATAATATAATTTAATATAAAAATAATATAATTTAATTTAAAAATAATTTAATTTAATTTGAAAATAATATAACTTAATTTGAAAATAATATAATTTAATTTGAAAATAATATAATTTAATTTGAAAATATTACTTAATTTGAAAATAATGTAATTTAATTTGAAAATAATATAATTTAATATAAAAATAATATAATTTAATTTAAAAATAATTTAATTTAATTTGAAAATAATATAACTTAATTTGAAAATAATATAATTTAATTTGAAAATAATATAATTTAATTTGAAAATAATTTAATTTTTTTTGAAAATAATTTAATTTAATTTGAAAATAATATAATTTAATTTGAAAATAATATGTCATTTTAAAAATAATTTAATTTAATTTGAAAATAATTTAATTTAATTTGAAAATAATTAAATTTAATTTGAAAATAATATAATTTAATTTGAAAATAATATAATTTAATTTGAAAATAATTTGATTTATTTTGAAAATAATTAAATTTAATTATATTTAAAAATAATTAAATATTATTTGAAAATAATTTATTTCTATTTAAAAATAATTTAATTTAAAAATAATTTAATTTAATTTAAAAATAATTTAATTTAATTTAAAAATAATTTATTTTTTTTTGAAAATAATTTAATTTAATTTAAAAACAATTTAATTTAATTAGATTTAAAAATAATTTAATTTAATTTGAAAATAATTTAATTTAATTTGACAATAATTTAGCTTATTTTGAAAACAATTTATTTTATTTAATTTAAAAATAATTAAATTTAATTTGAAAATAATTTATTTCAATTTGAAAATAATTTAATTTATAAATAATTTAATTTAATTTAAAAATAATTTAATTTGAAAATAATTTAATTTAAAAATAATTTAATTTAATTTGAAATCAATTTTATTTAAATTGAAAATAACTTAATTTATTTAAATTTAAAAATAATTTAATTTAATTTGCAATTAATTTAATTAAGTATAAAAATAATTTAATTTATTATAAAAATAATTTAATTTAATTTAAAAATAATTTAATTTAATTTAAAAATAATTTAATTTAATTTGAAACTAATTATTTGAAAATAATATAATTTATTTTAAAAATATTATAATTTAATTTGAAAATAATATAATTTAATTTGAAAAATAATTTAATTTTATTTGAAAATAATATAACTTAATTTGAAAACAATTTAATTTAATTTGAAAATAATATAATTTAATTTGAAAATAATTTAATTTTTTTGAAAATAATTTAATTTAATTTTAAAATAATTTAATTTAATTTGAAAATTATTATTTGAAAATAATATAATTTATTTTAAAAATATTATGATTTAATTTGAAAATAATATAACTTAATTTGAAAATAATTTAATTTAATCTGAAAATAATATAATTTAATTTGAAAATAATATGTCATTTTAAAAATAATTTAATTTAATTTGAAAGCAATTTAATTTAATTTAAAAATAATTTAATTTAATTTGAAAATAATTAAATTTAATTTGAAAATAATATAATTTAATTTGAAAATAATTTAATTTTTTTTGAAAATAATTTAATTTAATTTGAAAATAATTTAATTTAATTTGAAAATAATATATTTTACTTTAAAAATAATATAACTTAATTTAAAAATAATATAATTTAATTTGAAAATAATATAATTTAATTTGAAAATAATTTTATTTAATTTGAAAAGTATATAATTTATTTTGAAAATAATTTAATTTAATTTGAAAATAATTTAATTTAATTTGAATATAATATAATTTAATTTGAAAATAATTTAATTTAATTTGAAAATAATTTGATTTAATTTGAAAATAATTTAATTTAATTTGAAAATAATTTTATTTAATTTTCAAGAAACTTAATTTATTTAAATTTGAAAATAATTTAATTTAATTTGAAACTAATTGAATTTGAAAATAATATAATTTAATTTGAAAATATTATAATTTAATTTGAAAATAACATAATTTAATTTGAAAATAATAAATTTAATTTGGAAATAATTTAATTTAATTTATTTAATTTAATATATGAAAATAATATAATTTAATTTGAAAATAATTTAATTTTTTTGAAAATAATTTTATTTAATTTTAAAATAATTTAATTTAATTTGAAAATAATATAATTTAATTTGAAAATATTACTTAATTTGAAAATAATGTAATTTAATTTGAAAATAATATAATTTAATATAAAAATAATATAATTTAATTTAAAAATAATTTAATTTAATTTGAAAATAATATAACTTAATTTGAAAATAATATAATTTAATTTGAAAATAATATAATTTAATTTGAAAGTAATTTAATTTAATTTAATTTGAAAACAATATAATTCAATTTGAAAATAATATAATTTAATTTGAAAATAATAAAATTTAATTTGAAAATAATTTAATTTAATTTGAAAATAATATAATTTAATTTGAAAATAATTTAATTTAATTTGAAAATAATATAATTCATTTTAAAGATAATTTAATTTGATTTATAAATAATTTAATTTTATTTGAAAATAATTAAAATTAATTTTAAAATAATATAATTTAATTTGAAAATAATTTAATTTAATTTGAAAATAATTTAATTTAATTTAACAATAATATAATTTAATTAGAAAATAATATAATTTATTTTATAAATAATATAATTTTATTTGTCAATAATATAATTTAATTTGAAAATAATTTAATTAGAAAATAATTTAATTTAATTGGAAAATAATAAAATATAATTTAAAATAAATTTAATTTAATTTGAAAATATTATAATTTAATTTGAAAATAACATAATTTAATTTGAAAATAATATAATTTCATTTAAAATTTATTTATTTTAATTTTAAAATATTATAATATAATTTGAAAATAATATTTTTTTTTTTGAAAATAATATAACTTAATATGAAAATAATATAATTTAATTTGAAAATAATAGGAGTATAATTTAATTTGAATATAATTTAATTTAATTTGAAACTAATTGAATTTAAAAATAATATAATTTAATTTAAAAATAATATAATTTAATTTGAAAATAATTTAATTTAAATTGAAAATAATCTAACTTAATTTGAAAATTATTTAATTTAATTTGAATATAATATATTTTAATTTGAAAATAATATAATTTAATTTGAAAATAATTTAATTTAATTTGAATATAATATAATTTAATTTGAAAATAATTTAATTTAATTTGAAAATAATATAATTTAATTTGAAAATAATTTAATTTAATTTAAAAACAATTTAATTTAATTAAATTTAAAAATAATTTAAATTAATTTAAAAATAATTTAAATTAATTTGAAAATAATTTAATTTAATTTGAAATTAATTTTATTTAATTTGAAAATAACTTAATTTATTTAAATTTAAAAATAATTTAATTTAATTTAAAAATAATTTAATTTGAAAATAATTTAATTTAAAAATAATTTAATTTAATTTGAAAATAATTTTATTTAAAAATAATTTAATTTAATTTGAATATAATTTAATTTAAAAATAATTTAATTTAATTTGAAAATAATTTTATTTAAATTGAAAATAACTTAATTTATTTAAATTTAAAAATAATTTAATTTATTTTAAGAACAATTTAATTTAATTTAAAAATAATTTAATTTAATTTGAAAATAACTTAATTTGAAAATAATATAATTTAATTTGAAAATAATATAATTTAATTTGAAAATAATTTAATTTAATTTGAAAATAATATAATTTAATTTGAAAATAATTTAATTTAATTTGAAAATAATATAATTCATTTTAAAGATAATTTAATTTGATTTATAAATAATTTAATTTAATTTGAAAATAATTAAAATTAATTTTAAAATAATATAATTTAATTTGGAAATAATTTAATTTAATTTAAAAATAATTTAATTTAATTTAAAAATAATTTAATTTATTTTGAAAATAATTTAATTTAATTTAAAAACAATTTAATTTAATTAGATTTAAAAATAATTTAATTTAATTTGTAAATAATTTAATTTAATTTGACAATAATTTAGCTTATTTTGAAAACAATTTATTTTATTTAATTTAAAAATAATTCAATTTAATTTGAAAATAATTTATTTCAATTTGAAAATAATTTAATTTAAAAATAATTTAATTTAATTTGAATATAATTTAATTTAAAAATAATTTAATTTAATTTGAAAATAATTTTATTTAAATTGAAAATAACTTAATTTATTTAAATTTAAAAATAATTTAATTTAATTTGCAATTAATTTAATTAAGTATAAAAATAATTTAATTTATTATAAAAATAATTTAATTTAATTTAAAAATAATTTAATTTAATTTAAAAATAATTTAATTTAATTTGAAACTAATTATTTGAAAATAATATAATTTATTTTAAAAATATTATAATTTAATTTGAAAATAATATAATTTAATTTGAAAAATAATTTAATTTTATTTGAAAATAATATAACTTAATTTGAAAACAATTTAATTTAATTTGAAAATAATATAATTTAATTTGAAAATAATTTAATTTTTTTGAAAATAATTTAATTTAATTTTAAAATAATTTAATTTAATTTGAAAATAATTATTTGAAAATAATATAATTTATTTTAAAAATATTATAATTCAATTTGAAAATAATATAACTTAATTTGAAAATATTTTAATTTAATTTGAAAATAATATAATTTAATTTGAAAATAATGTCATTTTAAAATAATTTAATTTAATTTAAAAATAATTTAATTTAATTTGAAAATAATTTAATTCAATTTGAAAATAATTGAATTTAACTTGAAAATAACAAATTTAATTTGAAAATAATTTAATTTTTTTTGAAAATAATTTAATTTAATTTGAAAATAATTTAATTTAATTTGAAAATATTATAGTTTGCTTTAAAAATAATATAACTTAATTTGAAAATAATATAATTTAATTTGAAAATAATATAATTTAATTTGAAAATAATTTTATTTAATTTGAAAAGAATATAATTTAATTTGAATATAATATAATTTAATTTGAAAATAATTTAATTTAATTTGAAAATAATTTGATTTAATTTGAAAATAATTTTATTTAATTTTCAAGTAACTTAATTTATTTAAATTTGAAAATAATTTAATTTAATATAAAACTAATTGAATTTGAAAATAATATAATTTAATTTGAAAATATTATAATTTAATTTGAAAATAACATAATTTAATTTGAAAATAATAAATTTAATTTGGAAATAATTTAATTTAATTTGAAAATAATATAATTTAGTTTGAAAATAATATAATTTAATTTGAAAATAATTTAATTTTTTTTAAAATAATTTAATTTAATTTTAAAATAATTTAATTTAATTTGAAAATAATATAATTTAATTTGAAAATATTACTTAATTTGAAAATAATGTAATTTAATTTGAAAATAATATAATTTAATATAAAAATAATATAATTTAAGTTAAAAATAATTTAATTTAATTAGAAAATAATATAACTTAATTTGAAAATAATATAATTTAATTTGAAAATAATATAATTTAATTTGAAAATATATTAATTTAATTTGACAATAATTCAGCTTATTTTGAAAACAATTTATTTTATTTAATTTAAAAATAATTAAATTTAATTTGAAAATAATTTATTTCAATTTGAAAATAATTTAATTTAAAAATAATTTAATTTAATTTAAAAATAATTTAATTTGAAAATAATTTAATTTAAAAATAATTTAATTTAATTTGAAAATAATTTTATTTAAATTTAAAAATAATTTAATTTAATTTGCAATTAATTTAATTAAGTATAAAAATAATATAATTTATTATAAAAATAATTTAATTTAATTTAAAACTAATTTAATTTAATTTAAAAATAATTTAATTTAATTTGAAACTAATTATTTGAAAATAATATAATTTAATTTGAAAATATTATAATTTAATTTGAAAATAACATAATTTAATTTGAAAATAATAAATTTAATTTGGAAATAATTTAATTTAATTTGAAAATAATATAATTTAATTTGAAAATAATATAATTTAATTTGAAAATAATTTAATTTTTTTGAAAATAATTAAATTTAATTTGAAAATAATTTAATTTAATTTGAAAATAATATAATTTAATTTGAAAATAATATGTCATTTTAAAAATAATTTAATTTAATTTGAAAATAATTTAATTTAATTTAAAAATAATTTAATTTAATTTGAAAATAATTAAATTTAATTTGAAAACAATATAATTTAATTTGAAAATAATCTAATTTTTTTTGAAAATAATTTAATTTAATTTGAAAATAATTTAATTTAATTTGAAAATAATATATTTTACTTTAAAAATAATATAACTTAATTTAAAAATAATATAATTTAATTTGAAAATAATATAATTTAATTTGAAAATAATTTTATTTAATTTGAAAAGAATATAATTTAATTTGAAAATAATTTAATTTAATTTGAAAATAATTTAATTTAATTTGAATATAATATAATTTAATTTGAAAATAATTTAATTTAATTTGAAAATAATTTGATTTAATTTGAAAATAATTTAATTTAATTTGAAAATAATTTTATTTAATTTTCAAGTAACTTAATTTATTTAAATTTGAAAATAATTTAATTTAATTTGAAACTAATTGAATTTGAAAATAATATAATTTAATTTGAAAATATTATAATTTAATTTGAAAATAACATAATTTAATTTGAAAATAATAAATTTAATTTGGAAATAATTTAATTTAATTTGAAAATAATATAATTTAATTTGAAAATAATATAATTTAATTTGAAAATAATTTAATTTTTTTGAAAATAATTAAATTTAATTTTAAAATAATTTAATTTAATTTGAAAATAATATAACTTAATTTGAAAATAATATAATTTAATTTGAAAATATTATAATTTAATTTGAAAGTAATTTAATTTAATTTAATTTGAAAACAATATAATTCAATTTAAAAATAATATAATTTAATTTGAAAATAATATAATTTAATTTGAAAATAATTTAATTTAATTTGAAAATAATATAATTTAATTTGAAAATAATTTAATTTAATTTGAAAATAATATAATTCATTTTAAAGATAATTTAATTTGATTTATAAATAATTTAATTTAATTGGAAAATAATTAAAATTAATTTTAAAATAATATAATTTAATTTGAAAATAATTTAATTTAATTTGAAAATAATTTAATTTAATTTAACAATAATATAATTTAATTAGAAAATAATATAATTTATTTTATAAATAATATAATTTAATTTGTCAATAATATAATTTAATTTGAAAATAATTTAATTAGAAAATAATTTAATTTAATTTGAAAATAATAAAATATAATTTAAAATAAATTTAATTTAATTTGAAAATATTATAATTTAATTTGAAAATAATATAATTTAATTTGAATATTATTTAATTTAATTTGAAACTAATTGAATTTAAAAATAATATAATTTAATTTAAAAATAATATAATTTAATTTGAAAATAATTTAATTTAAATTGAAAATAATCTAACTTAATTTGAAAATTATTTAATTTAATTTGAATATAATATATTTTAATTTGAAAATAATATAATTTAATTTGAAAATAATTTAATTTAATTTGAATATAATATAATTTAATTTGAAAATAATTTAATTTAATTTGAAAATAATATAATTTAATTTGAAAATAATTTAATTTAATTTAAAAACAATTTAATTTAATTAAATTTAAAAATAATTTAAATTAATTTGAAAATAATTTAAATTAATTTGAAAATAATTTAATTTAATTTGAAATTAATTTTATTTAATTTGAAAATAACTTTATTTATTTAAATTTAAAAATAATTTAATTTAATTTAAAAATAATTTAATTTAATATAAAAATAATTTAATTTAATTTAAAAATAATTTAATTTTATTAATTTTAAAAATAATTTAATTTAATTAAATTTAAAAATAATAAAATTTAATTTAAAATTATTTTAATTTAATTTGAAAATATTATAATTTAATTTGAAAATAATATAATTTAATTTGAAAATAATATAATTTAATTTAAAATTAATTTAATTTAATTTGAAAATATTATAATTTAATTTGAAAATAATATAATTTTTTTTGAAAATAAAATAATTTAATATGAAAATAATATAATTTATTTGAAAATAATAGGAGTATAATTTAATTTGAAAATAATTTAATTTAATTTCAAGCTAATTGAACTTGAAAATAATATTTAATTTGAAAATAATATAATTTTATTTGAAAATAATATAATTTAATTTGAAAATAATTTAATTTAATTTGAAAATAATCTAACTTAATTTGAAAATTATTTAATTTAATTTTAATATAATATACTTTAATTTGAAAATAATTTAATTTAATTTGAAAATAATAAAATTCATTTTAAAGATAATTTAATTTGATTTATAAATAATTTAATTTAATTTGAAAATAATAAAATTTAATTTAAAATTATTTTAATTTAATTTGAAAATATTATAATTTAATTTGAAAATAATATAATTTAATTTAAAATTAATTTAATTTAATTTGAAAATATTATAATTTAATTTAAAAATAATTTAATTTAATTTGAAAATAATTTAATTAAGTTTAAAAATAATTTAATTTAATTTGAAAATAATTTAATTTAATTTCAAGCTAATTGAATTTGAAAATAATATAATTTAATTTGAAAATAATATAATTTAATTTGAAAATAATATAATTTAATTTAAAAATAATTTAATTTAATTTGAAAATAATCTAACTTAATTTGAAAATAATTTAATTTAATTCAAAAACAATTTAATTTAATTAAATTAAAAAATAATTTAATTTAATTTGAAAATAATTTAATTTAAGTTGAAAATAATTTTATTTAATTTGAAAATAACTTAATTTATTAAAATTTAAAAATAATTTAATTTAATTTGAAAATAATTTAATTAAGTTTAAAAATAATTTAATTTAATATAAAAATAATTTAATTTAATTTAAAAATAATTTAATTTAATAAATTTTAAAAATAATTTAATTTAATTAAATTTAAAAATAATTAAATTTAACATAAAAATAATTTAATTTAATTTGAAACAAATTGAATTTTGAAATAATATAATTTAATTTGAAAATATCATAATTTAATTTGAAAATAATATAATTTAACTTGAAAACAATATAATTTAATTTGGAAATAATTTAATTTAATTTGAAAATAATATAACTTAATTTGAAAACAATTTAATTTAATTCGAAAATAATTAAATTTAATTTGAAAATAATAATTTAACTTGAATATAATTTAATTTAGTTTGGAAATAATATAATTCATTTTAAAGATAATTTAATTTGATTTATAAATAATTTAATTTAATTTAATTTGAAAATAATTAAAATTAACTTGAAAATAATATAATTTAATTTGAAAATAATTTAATTTAGTTTGAAAATAATTCAATTTAATTTGATAATACTCTAACTTAATTTGAAAATTATTTAGTTTAATTTGAAAAGAATAAACTTTAATTTGAAAATAATTTAATTTAATTTGAAAATAATATAATTTAATTTGAAAATAATTTAATTTAATTTAAAAACTGTTTAATTTAATTAAATTTAAAAATAATTTAATTTAAGTTGGAAATAATTTAATTTAATTTGAAAATAATTTAATTTAATTTGATAATAATTTTATTTAATTTGAAAATAACTTAATTTATTTAAATTTAAAAATAATTTGATTTAATTTGAAAATAATTTAATTAAGTTTAATAATAATTTAATTTAATATAAAAATAATTTAATTTAATTTAAAAATAATTTATTTTAATTAATTTTAAAAATAATTAAAATATAATTTAATAGGAAAATAATATAATTTAATTTGATAATAATAGTAGTATAATTTATTTTGAAAATAATTTAATTTAATTTGAAACTAATTGAATTTGGAAATAATATAATTTAATTTGAAAATTTTATAATTTAATTTGAAAATAATATAATTTAATTTGAAAATAATATAATTTAATTTGGAAATAATTTAATTTAATTTGAAAATAATATAACTTAATTTAAAAACAATTTAATTTAATTTGAAAATAATATAATTTAATTTGAAAATAATATAATTTATTTTGAAAATAATTTAATTTAATTTAATTTGTAAATAATTTAATTTAATTTGAAAATAATTTAATTTAATTTGAAAATAATATAATTTAATTTGAAAATAAAATAACTTAATTTGAAAATAATTTAATTTAATTTGAAAATAATATAATTTAATTTAAAAATAATATAATTTAATTTTAAAATAATTTAATTTAATTTGAAAATAATATAACTTAATTTGAAAATAATATAATTTAATTTGAAAATAATATAATTTAATTTGAAAGTAATTTAATTTAATTTGAAAACCATATAATTTAATTTGAAAATAATATAATTTAATTTGAAAAAAATATAATTTAATTTGGAAATAATTTAATTTAATTTGAAAATAATTTAATTTAATTTGAAAATAATTTTATTTAATTTGAAAATAACTTAATTTATTTAAATTTAAAAATAATTTTTATTTAATTTGAAAATAATTTAATTAAGTTTAATAATAATTTAATTTAATATAAAAATAATTTAATTTAATTTAAAAATAATTTAATTTATTTAATTTTAAAAATAATTAAAATATAATTTAATATGAAAATAATATAATTTAATTTGAAAATAATAGTAGTATAATTTATTTTGAAAATAATTTAATTTAATTTGAAACTAATTGAATTTGGAAATAATATAATTTAATTTGAAAATATTATAATTTAATTTGAAAATAATATAATTTAATTTGAAAATAATATAATTTAATTTGGAAATAATTTAATTTAATTTGAAAATAATATAACTTAATTTAAAAACAATTTAATTTAATTTGAAAATAATATAATTTAATTTGAAAATAATATAATTTAATTTGAAAATAATTTAATTTAATTTAATTTGTAAATAATTTAATTTAATTTGAAAATAATTTAATTTAATTTGAAAATAATATAATTTAATTTGAAAAAAATATAATTTAATTTGGAAATAATTTAATTTAATTTGAAAATAATTTAATTTATTTTGAAAATAATATAATTTAATTTAAAAATAATATAATTTAATTTAAAAATAATTTAATTTAATTTAAAAATAATATAACTTAATTTAAAAATAATATAATTTAATTTGAAAATAATATAATTTAATTTGAAAGTAATTTAATTTAATTTGAAAACCATATAATTTAATTTGAAAATAATATAATTTAATTTAAAAATAATTTAATTTAATTTGAAAATAATATAATTTAATTTGAAAATAATATAATTTAATTTATAATTAAGATAATTTTATTTTTCAAATATATTATTTAATTTGAAAATAATTTATTAGAAAATAATTCAAATTAATTTGAAAATAATAAAATTTAATTTAAAATTAATTTAATTTAATTTGAAAATATTATAATTTAATTTGAAAATAATATAATTTAATTTGAAAATAATATAATTTAATATAAAATTAATTTAATTTAATTTGAAATTATTATAATTTAATTTGAAAATAATATATTTGTTTTTGAAAATAATATAATTTAATATGAAAATAATATAATTTAATTTGAAAATAATAGTAGTATAATTTATTTTGAAAATAATTTAATTTAATTTGAAACTAATTGAATTTGGAAATAATATAATTTAATTTGAAAATAATATAATTTAATTTGAAAATAATTTAATTTAATTTGAAACTAATTGAATTTGAAAATAATATAATTTAATTTGAAAATAATATAATTTAACTTAAAATAATTTAATTTAATTTGAAAATAATTTAATTTAATTTGAAAATAATTTAATTTAATTTGAAAATAATATAATTTAATTTGAAAATAATTTAATTTAAAAATAATATAATTTAATTAGAAAATAATTTTATTAGAAAATAATTTAATTTAATTTGAAAATAATATAATTTAATTTGAAAATATTTAAATTTAATTTGAAAATAATATAATTTCATTTGAAAATAATTTAATTTAGTTTGAAAATAATATAATTTAATTGGAAAATAATTTAATTTGAAAATAATATAATTTAATTTTAAAATAATATAATTTAATTTGAAAAAAAAATAATTTAATTTAAAAATATTTTAATTTAATTTTAAAATAATACAATTTAATCTGAAAATAATTTAAATTAATTTGAAAATAATTTTATTTAATTTTAAAATAATATAACTTAATTTTAAAATCATTTAATTTAATTTTAAAATAATATAATTTAATTTGAAAATAATATAATTTAATTTCAAAATAATTTAATTAAATTTGAAATTTTATTAATTTGTAAATAATATAATTAAATTTGAATTTAATTTAATTTGAAAATAATATAATTTAATTTGAAAATATTTTAATTTAATTTGAAAATAATATAATTTAATTTAAAAATAATCAAATTTAATTTAAAAATAATATAATTTAATTTGAAAATGATATAATTTAATTTGAAAACAATTTAATTTAATTTGAAAATAACTTATTTTAATTTGAAAAAAATTTAATTTGCAAATAATTTAATTTAATTTGAAAATAATATAATTTAATTTGAAAATAATATAATTTAATTTGAAAATAATATAATTTAATTTGAAAATAATATAATTTAATTTGAAATTAATATATTTCAATTTGAAAATAATAATATTTAATTTGAAAATAGTTTAATTTAATTTGAAAGTACTATAATTTAAATTAAATATAATTAAATTTAATTTGAAAATAATGCAATTCATTTTAAAAATAGTTTAATTTAATTTAAAAATAATTTAGTTTAATTTGAAAAAAATTTAATTTAATTTGAACATAATATAATTTAATTTGAAAATAATATAATTTAATTTGAAAATAATTTAATTTAATTTAAAATTAATTGAATTTAAAAATAATATAATTTAATTTGAAATTAATATAATTTAATTTGAAAATAATATAATTTAATTTGAAAATAATTTAATTTAATTTGAATTTAATATAATTTAATTTGAAAATAATTTAATTTAATTTAAAATTAATTGAATTTAAAAAAAATATAATTTAATTTGAAAATAATATCATCTAATTTGAAAATAATATAATTTCATTTGAAAATAATTTAATTTAATTTAAAATTAATTGAATTTAAAAATGATATAATTTAATTTGAAAATAATATAATTTAATTTGAAAATAATATAATAGAATTTTAAAATAATTTAATTTGAAAATAATATAATTTAATTTGAAAATAATATAATTTAATTTGAAAATAATTTAATTTAATTTAAAAATAATATAATTAAAATTTGAAAATAATATAATTTAATTTAAAAATAATATAATTTAATTTGAAAATAATATAATTTAATTTGAAAATAATTTAATTTAATTTGAAAATAATATAATTTAATTTGAAAATAATATAATTTAATTTGAAAATAATATAATTTAATTTGAAAATAATTTAATTTAATTTAATTTAAAATTAATTGAATTTAAAAATGATATAATTTAATTTGAAAATAATATAATTTAATTTGAAAATAATTTAATTTAATTTGAAAATAATTTTATTTAATTTGAAAATAATATAATTAAATTTAAAAATCATTTAATTTAATTTGTAAATAATATAATTTAATTTGAAAATAATATAATTTAATTTTAAAATAATATAATTTAATTTAAAATTAATATAATTTAATTTGAAAATAATATAATTTAATTTGAAAATAATATAATTTAATTTGAAAATAATTTAATTTAATTTAAAATTAATTGAATTTAAAAATAATATAATTTAAATTAAAAATAATATAATTTAATTTGAAATAAATATAATTTAATTTGAAAATAATTAAATTTAATTTGAAAATAATATAATTTAATTTGAAAATAATTCAATTTAATTTAAAAATAATTTAATTTTATTTAAAAATAATATAACTTAATTTAAAAATAATTTAATTTAATTTGAAAATAATATAATTTAATTTGAAAATAATATAATTTAATTTGAAAATAATATAATTTATAGTGAAATTAATATAATTTAATTTGGAAATAATATAATTTAATTCGAAAATAATTTAATTTAATTTGAAAATAATTTAATTTAATCTAATAATAATATAACTTAATTTGAAAATAATTTAATTTAATTTGAAAATAGTATAATTTCATTTAAAAATAATTTATTTTATTTGAAAATAATATAACTTAATTGGAAAACAATATAATTTAATTTAAAAATAATATAATTTAATTTGAAAGTAATTTAATTTAATTTGAAAATAATTAAAATTAATTTTAAAATAATATAATTTAATGTGAAAATAATTTAATTTAATTTGAAAATAATATAATTTAATTTGAAAATAATATAATTTAATTTGAAAATAATTTAATTTAATACGAAAATAATATAATTTAATTTGAAAATAATAAAATTTAATTTAAAATTAATTTAATTTAATTTGATAATATTATAATTTAATTTTAAAATAATATAATTTAATTTGAAAATAATATAATTGAATTTAAAATTAATTTAATTTAATTTGAAAATATTATAATTTAATTTGAAAATAATATAATTTAATTTGAAAGTAATTTAATTTAATTTGAAAATAATTAAAATTAATTTTAAAATAATATAATTTAATGTGAAAATAATTTAATTTAATTTGAAAATAATTGAATTTGAAAATAATATAATTTAATTTGAAAATAATATAATTTAATTTAAAAATAAAATAACTTAATTTGAAAATAATTTAATTTAATTTGAAAATAATATAATTTAATTTGAAAACAATTTAATTTAATTTGAAAATAATATAATTTAATTTGAAAATAATATAATTTAATTTGAAAATAATTTAATTTAATTTGTAAATAATTTAATTTAATTTGAAAATAATTTAATTTAATTTGAAAATAATATAATTTAATTTGAAAATAAAATAACTTAATTTGAAAATAATTTAATTTAATTTGAAAATAATATAATTTAATTTAAAAATAATATAATTTAATTTTAAAATAATTTAATTTAAAAATAATATAACTTAATTTGAAAATAATATAATTTAATTTGAAAATAATATAATTTAATTTGAAAATAATTTAATTTGAAAATAATAGAATTTATTTTGAAAATAATTTAATTTAATTTGAAAATAATTTAATTTAATTTGAAAATAATTTAATTTAATTTGATAATAATATAATTTAATTTGAAAATAATTTAATTTAATTTGAAAATGATTTAATTTAATTTGAAAATAATTTTATTTAATTTGAAAATATAATAATTTAATTTGAAAATAATTTAATTTAATTTGAAAATAATATAATTTAATTTGAAAATAATATAATTTAATTTGAAAATAATATAATTTAATTTAAAATTAATATAATTTAATTTGAAAATAATATAATTTAATTTGAAAATAATATAATTTAATTTGAAAATAATTTAATTTAATTTAAAATTAATTGAATTTAAAAATAATATAATTTAATTTAAAAATAATATAATTTAATTTGAAATAAATATAATTTAATTTGAAAATAATTAAATTTAATTTGAAAATAATATAATTTAATTTGAAAATAATTCAATTTAATTTGAAAATAAATTAATTTTATTTAAAAATAATATAATTTAATTTAAAATAATATAAATTAATTTGAAAATAATATAATTTAATATTAAAATAATATAATTTAATTTGAAAATAATTTAATTTAATTTGAAAATAATATAATTTAATTTGAAAATAATATAATTCAATTTGAAAATAATTTAATTTAATTTGAAAATAATATAATTTAATTTGAAAATAATTTAATTTAATTTGAAAATAATATAATTTAATTTGAAAATAATTTAATTTAATATGAAAATAATATAATTTAATTTGAAAACAATTTCATTTGAAAATAATATAATTTAATTTGAAAAAAATTTGATTTAATTTGAAAATAACACAATCCATTTTAAAGATAATTTAATTTGATTTGAAATTAATTTAATTTAATTTGAAAATAAATAAATTTAATTTGAAAGTAATTTAATTAGAAAATAATTTAATTTAAATTAAATATAATATAATTTAATTTAAAATTAATTTAATTTAATTGAAAAATATTATAATTTAATTTGAAAATAATATAATTTAATTTGAAAATAATATAATTTAATTTGAAAATAATTTAATTTGAAAATAATAGAATTTATTTTTAAAATAATTTAATTTAATTTGAAAATAATATAATTTAATTTGAAAATAATATAATTTAATTTGAAAATAATTTAATTTAATTTGAAAATAATATAATTTAATTTGAAAATAATTTAATTTAATTTGAAAATAATATAATTTAATTTGAAAATAATTTAATTTAATATGAAAATAATATAATTTAATTTGAAAACAATTTAATTTGAAAATAATATAATTTAATTTGGAAAAAAATTAGTTTAATTTGAAAATAATACAATCCATTTTAAAGATAATTTAATTTGATTTGAAAATAATTTAATTTAATTTGAAAATAAATAAATTTAATTTGAAAGTAGTTTAATTAGAAAATAATTTAATTTAAATTATAATTTAATTTAAAATTAATTTAATTTAATTTAAAAATATTATAATTTAATTTGAAAATAATATAATTTAATTTGAAAATAATATAATTTAATTTGAAAATAATTTAATTTGAAAATAATAGAATTTATTTTGAAAATAATTTAATTTAATTTGAAAATAATTTAATTTAATTTGAAATTAAATTAATTTAATTTGAAAATAATATAATTTAATTTGAAAATAATTTAATTTAATTTGAAAATAATTTAATTTAATTTGAAAATAATTTTATTTAATTTGAAAATATAATAATTTAATTTGAAAATAATTTAATTTAATTTGAAAATAATATAATTTAATTTGAAAATAATATAATTTAATTTGAAAATAATATAATTTAATTTAAAATTAATATAATTTAATTTGAAAATAATATAATTTAATTTGAAAATAATATAATTTAATTTGAAAATAATTTAATTTAATTTACAATTAATTGAATTTAAAAATAATATAATTTAATTTGAAATAAATATAATTTAATTTGAAAATAATTAAATTTAATTTGAAAATAATATAATTTAATTTGAAAATAATTCAATTTAATTTGAAAATAATTCAATTTAATTTGAAAATAATTTAATTTTATTTAAAAATAATATAATTTAATTTAAAATAATATAAATTAATTTGAAAATAATATAATTTAATATGAAAATAATATAATTTAATTTGAAAATAATTTATTTTAATTTGAAAATAATTTAATTTAATCTGATAATAATATAACTTAATTTGAAAATAATTTAATTTAATTTGAAAATAGTATAATTTCATTTAAAAATAATTTATTTTATTTGAAAATAATATAACTTAATTGGAAAACAATATAATTTAATTTGAAAATAATATAATTTAATTTGAAAATAATTTAATTTAATTTAAAATTAATTGAATTTAAAAATAATATAATTTAATTTGAAACAAATATAATTTAATTTGAAAATAATTAAATTTAATTTGAAAATAATATAATTTAATTTGAAAATAATTCAATTTAATTTGAAAATAATTCAATTTAATTTGAAAATAATTTAATTTTATTTAAAAATAATATAATTTAATTTAAAATAATATAAATTAATTTGAAAATAATATAATTTAATTTGAAAATAATATAATTTAATTTGAAAATAATTTAATTTAATTTAAAATTAATTGAATTTAAAAATAATATAATTTAATTTGAAATAAATATAATTTAATTTGAAAATAATTAAATTTAATTTGAAAATAATATAATTTAATTTGAAAATAATTCAATTTAATTTGAAAATAATTCAATTTAATTTTAAAATAATTTAATTTTATTTAAAAATAATATAATTTAATTTAAAATAATATAAATTAATTTGAAAATAATATAATTTAATATGAAAATAATATAATTTAATTTGAAAATAATTTAATTTAATTTGAAAATAATATAATTTAATTTGAAAATAATATAATTCAATTTGAAAATAATTTAATTTAATTTGAAAATAATATAATTTAATTTGAAAATAATTTAATTTAATTTGAAAATAATATAATTTAATTTGAAAATAATTTAATTTGAAAATAATAGAATTTATTTTAAAAATAATTTAATTTAATTTAAAAATAATATAATTTAATTTGAAAATAATTTAATTTAATTTAAAATTAATTGAATTTAAAAATAATATAATTTAATTTAAAAATAATATAATTTAATTTGAAATAAATATAATTTAATTTGAAAATAATTAAATTTAATTTGAAAATAATATAATTTAATTTGAAAATAATTTAATTTAATTTGAAAATAAATTAATTTTATTTAAAAATAATATAATTTAATTTAAAATAATATAAATTTATTTGAAAATAATATAATTTAATATGAAAATAATATAATTTAATTTGAAAATAATTTAATTTAATTTGAAAATAATATAATTTAATTTGAAAATAATATAATTCAATTTGAAAATAATTTAATTTAATTTGAAAATAATATAATTTAATTTGAAAATAATTTAATTTAATTTGAAAATAATATAATTTAATTTGAAAATAATTTAATTTAATATGAAAATAATATAATTTAATTTGAAAACAATTTAATTTGAAAATAATATAATTTAATTTGAAAAAAATTTGATTTAATTTGAAAATAACACAATCCATTTTAAAGATAATTTTTTTGATTTGAAAATAATTTAATTTAATTTGAAAATAAATAAATTTAATTTGAAAGTAATTTAATTAGAAAATAATTTAATTTAAATTAAATATAATATAATTTAATTTAAAATTAATTTAATTTAATTTAAAAATATTATAATTTAATTTGAAAATAATATAATTTAATTTGAAAATAATATAATTTAATTTGAAAATAATTTAATTTGAAAATAATAGAATTTATTTTGAAAATAATTTAATTTAATTTGAAAATAATATAATTTAATTTGAAAATAATATAATTTAATTTAAAAATAATTTAATTTAATTTGAAAATAATATAATTTAATTTGAAAATAATTTAATTTAATTTGAAAATAATATAATTTAATTTGAAAATAATTTAATTTAATATGAAAATAATATAATTTAATTTGAAAACAATTTAATTTGAAAATAATATAATTTAATTTGGAAAAAAATTAGTTTAATTTGAAAATAATACAATCCATTTTAAAGATAATTTAATTTGATTTGAAAATAATTTAATTTAATTTGAAAATAAATAAATTTAATTTGAAAGTAATTTAATTAGAAAATAATTTAATTTAAATTAAATATATTATAATTTAATTTAAAATTAATTTAATTTAATTTAAAAATATTATAATTTAATTTGAAAATAATATAATTTAATTTGAAAATAATATAATTTAATTTGAAAATAATTTAATTTGAAAATAATAGAATTTATTTTGAAAATAATTTAATTTAATTTGAAAATAATTTAATTTAATTTGAAAATAAATTAATTTAATTTGAAAATAATATAATTTAATTTGAAAATAATGTAATTTAATTTGAAAATAATTTAATTTAATTTGAAAATAATTTTATTTAATTTGAAAATATATAATTTAATTTGAAAATAATTTAATTTAATTTGAAAATAATATAATTTAATTTGAAAATAATTTAATTTAATTTGAAAATAATTTAATTTAATTTGAAAATAATTTTATTTAATTTGAAAATATAATAATTTAATTTGAAAATAATTTAATTTAATTTGAAAATAATATAATTTAATTTGAAAATAATATAATTTAATTTGAAAATAATATAATTTAATTTAAAATTAATATAATTTAATTTGAAAATAATATAATTTAATTTGAAAATAATATAATTTAATTTGAAAATAATTTAATTTAATTTACAATTAATTGAATTTAAAAATAATATAATTTAATTTGAAATAAATATAATTTAATTTGAAAATAATTAAATTTAATTTGAAAATAATATAATTTAATTTGAAAATAATTCAATTTAATTTGAAAATAAATTCAATTTAATTTGAAAATAATTTAATTTTATTTAAAAATAATATAATTTAATTTAAAATAATATAAATTAATTTGAAAATAATATAATTTAATATGAAAATAAAATAATTTAATTTGAAAATAATTTAATTTAATTTGAAAATAATATAATTTAATTTGAAAATAATATAATTCAATTTGAAAATAATTTAATTTAATTTGAAAATAATATAATTTAATTTGAAAATAATTTAATTTAATTTGAAAATAATATAATTTAATTTGAAAATAATTTAATTTATAATGAAAATAATATAATTTAATTTGAAAACAATTTAATTTGAAAATAATATAATTTAATTTGAAAAAAATTTGATTTAATTTGAAAATAACACAATCCGTTTTAAAGATAATTTAATTTGATTTGAAAATAATTTAATTTAATTTTAAAATAAATAAATTTAATTTGAAAGTTATTTAATTAGAAAATAATTTAATTTAAATTAAATATATTATAATTTAATTTAAAATTAATTTAATTTAATTTAAAAATATTATAATTTAATTTGAAAATAATATAATTTAATTTGAAAATAATATAATTTAATTTGAAAATAATTTAATTTGAAAATAATACAATTTAATTTGAAAATAATTTAATTTGAAAATAATAGAATTTATTTTGAAAATAATTTAATTTAATTTGAAAATAATATAATTTAATTTGAAAATAATATAATTTAATTTGAAAATAATTTAATTTAATTTGAAAATAATATAATTTAATTTGAAAATAATTTAATTTAATTTGAAAATAATATAATTTAATTTGAAAATAATTTAATTTAATATGAAAATAATATAATTTAATTTGAAAACAATTTAATTTGAAAATAATATAATTTAATTTAAAAAAAAAATTAGTTTAATTTGAAAATAATACAATCCATTTTAAAGATAATTTAATTTGATTTGAAAATAATTTAATTTAATTTTAAAATAAATAAATTTAATTTGAAAGTAATTTAATTAGAAAATAATTTAATTTAAATTAAATATATTATAATTTAATTTAAAATTAATTTAATTTAATTTAAAAATATTATAATTTAATTTGAAAATAATATAATTTAATTTGAAAATAATATAATTTAATTTGAAAATAATTTAATTTGAAAATAATATAATTTAATTTGAAAATAATTTAATTTGAAAATAATAGAATTTATTTTGAAAATAATTTAATTTAATTTGAAAATAATATAATTTAATTTGAAAATAATATAATTTAATTTGAAAATAATTTAATTTAATTTGAAAATAATATAATTTAATTTGAAAATAATTTAATTTAATTTGAAAATAATATAATTTAATTTGAAAATAATTTAATTTAATATGAAAATAATATAATTTAATTTGAAAACAATTTAATTTGAAAATAATATAATTTAATTTAAAAAAAAATTAGTTTAATTTGAAAATAATACAATCCATTTTAAAGATAATTTAATTTGATTTGAAAATAATTTAATTTAATTTTAAAATAAATAAATTTAATTTGAAAGTAATTTAATTAGAAAATAATTTAATTTAAATTAAATATATTATAATTTAATTTAAAATTAATTTAATTTAATTTAAAAATATTATAATTTAATTTGAAAATAATATAATTTAATTTGAAAATAATATAATTTAATTTGAAAATAATTTAATTTGAAAATAATAGAATTTATTTTGAAAATAATTTAATTTAATTTGAAAATAATTTAATTTAATTTGAAAATAAATTAATTTAATTTGAAAATAATATAATTTAATTTGAAAATAATTTAATTTAATTTGAAAATAATTTAATTTAATTTGAAAATAATTTTATTTAATTTGAAAATATAATAATTTAATTTGAAAATAATTTAATTTAATTTGAAAATAATATAATTTAATTTGAAAATAATTTAATTTAATTTGAAAATAATTTAATTTAATTTGAAAATAATTTTATTTAATTTAAAAATATAATAATTTAATTTGAAAATAATTTAATTTAATTTGAAAATAATAAAATTTAATTTGAAAATAATATAATTTAATTTGAAAATAATATAATTTAATTTAAAATTAAAATAATTTAATTTGAAAATATTATAATTTAATTTGAAAATAATATAATTTAATTTGAAAATAATTTAATTTAATTTACAAATAATTGAATTTAAAAATAATATAATTTAATTTGAAATAGATATAATTTAATTTGAAAATAATTAAATTTAATTTGAAAATAATATAATTTAATTAGAAAATAATTCAATTTAAATTAAAAATAATTCAATTTAATTTGAAAATAATTTAATTTTATTTAAAAATAATATAATTTAATTTAAAATAATATAAATTAATTTGAAAATAATATAATTTAATATGAAAATAATATAATTTAATTTGAAAATAATTTAATTTAATTTGAAAATAATATAATTTAATTTAAAATAATATAAATTAATTTGGAAATAATATAATTTAATTTGAAAATAATATAATTTTATTTAAAAATAATATAATTTAATTTAAAATAATATAAATTAATTTGAAAATAATATAATTTAATTTGAAAATAACATAATTTAATTTGAAAATAATTTAATTTAAAATTAATTGAATTTAAAAATAATATAATTTAATTTGAAATAAATATAATTTAATTTGAAAATAATTAAATTTAATTTGAAAATAATATAATTTAATTTGAAAATAATTCAATTAAATTTGAAAATAATTCAATTTAATTTGAAAATAATTTAATTTTATTTAAAAATAATATAATTTAATTTAAAATAATATAAATTAATTTGAAAATAATATAATTTAATTTGAAAATAATATAATTTAATTTGAAAATAATTTAATTTAATTTAAAATTAATTGAATTTAAAAATAATATAATTTAATTTGAAATAAATATAATTTAATTTGAAAATAATTAAATTTAATTTGAAAATAATATAATTTAATTTGAAAATAATTCAATTTAATTTGAAAATAATTCAATTTAATTTGAAAATAATTTTATTTTATTTAAAAATAATATAATTTAATTTAAAATAATATAAATTAATTTTGAAAATAATATAATTTAATATGAAAATAATATAATTTAATTTGAAAATAATTTAATTTAATTTGAAAATAATATAATTTAATTTGAAAATAATATAATTCAATTTGAAAATAATTTAATTTAATTTGAAAATAATATAATTTAATTTGAAAATAATTTAATTTAATTTGAAAATAATATAATTTAATTTGAAAATAATTTAATTTAATATGAAAATAATATAATTTAATTTGAAAACAATTTAATTTGAAAATACTATAATTTAATTTGAAAAAAATTTAATTTAATTTGAAAATAATACAATCCATTTTAAAGATAATTTAATTTGATTTGAAAATAATTTAATTTAATTTGAAAATAAATAAATTTAATTTGAAAGTAATTTAATTAGAAAATAATTTAATTTAAATTAAATATAATATAATTTAATATAAAATTAATTTAATTTAATTTAAAAATATTATAATTTAATTTGAAAATAATATAATTTAATTTGAAAATAATATAATTTTATTTGAAAATAATTTAATTTGAAAATAATAGATTTTATTTTGAAAATAATTTAATTTAATTTGAAAATAATATAATTTAATTTGAAAATAATATAATTTAATTTGAAAATAATTTAATTTAATTTGAAAATAATATAATTTAATTTGAAAATAATTTAATTTAATATGAAAATAATATAATTTAATTTAAAAACAATTTAATTTGAAAATACTATAATTTAATTTGAAAAAAATTTAATTTAATTTGAAAATAATACAATCCATTTTAAAGATAATTTAATTTTATTTGAAAATAATTTAATTTAATTTGAAAATAAATAAATTTAATTTGAAAGTAATTGAATTAGAAAATAATTTAATTTAAATTAAATATAATATAATTTAATTTAAAATTAATTTAATTTAATTTAAAAATATTATAATTTAATTTGAAAATATTATAATTTAATTTGAAAATAATATAATTTAATTTGAAAATAATATAATTTTATTTGAAAATAATTTAATTTGAAAATAATAGATTTTATTTTGAAAATAATTTAATTTAATTTGAAAATAATTTAATTTAATTTGAAAATAATATAATTTAATTTGAAAATAATTTAATTTAATTTGAAAATAATATAATTTAATTTGAAAATAATTTAATTTAATATGAAAATAATATAATTTATTTTGAAAACAATTTAATTTGAAAATAATATAATTTAATTTGGAAAAAAATTAGTTTAATTTGAAAATAATACAATCCATTTTAAAGATAATTTAATTTGATTTGAAAATAATTTAATTTAAATTAAATATATTATAATTTAATTTAAAATTAATTTAATTTAATTTAAAAATATTATCATTTAATTTGAAAATAATATAATTTAATTTGAAAATAATATAATTTAATTTGAAAATAATTTAATTTAATTTAAAATTAATTGAATTTAAAAATAATATAATTTAATTTAAAAATAATATAGTATAATTTGAAATAAATATAATGTAATTTGAAAATAATTAAATTTAATTTGAAAATAATATAATTTAATTTGAAAATAATTCAATTTAGTTTGAAAATAATTTAAATTTTATTTAAAAATAATATAATTTAATTTAAAATAATATAAATTAATTTAAAAATAATATAATTTAATATGAAAATAATATAATTTAATTTGAAAATAATTTAATTTAATTTGAAAATAATATAATTTAATTTTAAAATAATATAATTTAATTTGAAAATAATTTAATTTAATTTGAAAATATTATAATTTAATTTGAAAATAATTTAATTTAATTTGAAAATAATATAATTTAATTTGAAAATAATTTAATTTAATATAAAAATAATATAATTTAATTTAAAAACAATTTAATTTGAAAATAATATAATTTAATTTGAAAAAAATTTAATTTAATTTGAAAATAATACAATCCATTTTAAAGATAATTTAATTTGATTTGAAAATAATTTAATTTAATTTGAAAATAAATAAATTTAATTTGAAAGTAATTTAATTAGAAAATAATTTACTTTAAATTAAATATAATTTAATTTAAAATTAATTTTATTTAATTTAAAAATATTATAATTCAATTTGAAAATAATATAATTTAATTTGAAAATAATATAATTTAATTTAAAAATAATTTAATTTGAAAAAAATACAATTTATTTTGAAAATAATTTAATTTAATTTGAAAATAATTTAATTTAATTTGAAAATAATTTAATTTAATTTGAAAATAATATAATTTAATTTGAAAATAATTTAATTTAATTTGAAAATAATTTAATTTAATTTGAAAATAATTTTATTTAATTTGAAAATATAATAATTTAATTTGAAAATAATTTAATTTAATTTGAAAATAATATAATTTAATTTGAAAATAATATAATTTAATTTGAAAATAATATAATTTAATTTAAAATTAATATAATTTAATTTGAAAATAATATAATTTAATTTAAAAATAATATAATTTAATTTGAAAATAATTTAATTTAATTTAAAATTAATTGAATTTAAAAATAATATAATTTAATTTAAAAATAATATAATTTAATTTGAAATAAATATACTTTAATTTGAAAATAATTAAATTTAAATCGAAAATAATATATTTGAAAATAATCCAATTTAATTTGAAAATAATTTAATTTTATTTAAAAATAATATAATTTAATTTAAAAATAATTTAATTTTATTTGAAAATAATATAATTTAATTTGAAAATTATATAATTTAATTTGAAAATAATATAATTTAATGTGAAATAAATATAATTTAATTTGGAAATAATATAATTTAATTCGAAAATAATTTATCTTAATTTGAAAATAATATAATTTAATTTGATAATAATATAACTTAATTTGAAAATAATTTAATTTAATTTGAAAATAGTATAATTTAATTTAAAAATAATATAATTTAATTTGAAAATAATTTATTTAATTTGAAAATAATATAACTTAATTGGAAAATAATATAATTTAATTTGAAAATAATATAATTTAATTTAAAAGTAATTTAATTTAACATAATATAATTTAATTTAAAAATAATATAATTTAATTTGTTAATAATTTAATTTGAAAATGATATAATTCATTTTGAAGATAATTTAATTTGAAAATAATATAATTTAATTTGAAAATAATATAATTTAAATTGAAAATAATATAATTTAATTTAAAATTAGTATAATTTAATTTAAAAATAATATAATTTAATTTGAAAATAATATAATTTAATTCGGAAATATTATAATTTAATTTGAAAATAATATAATTATATTTGAAAATAATATAATTTAATATGAAAATAAAATAATTTAATTTTAAAATAATATAATTTATGTTGAAAATAATTTAATTTAATTTGAAAATAATTTAATTTAATTTGAAAATAATATAATTTAATTTGAAAATAATTTAATTTAATTTGAAAATAATATAATTTAATTTGAAAATAATTTAATTTAATATGAAAATAATATAATTTATTTTGAAAACAATTTAATTTGAAAATAATATAATTTAATTTGGAAAAAAATTAGTTTAATTTGAAAATAATACAATCCATTTTAAAGATAATTTAATTTGATTTGAAAATAATTTAATTTAAATTAAATATATTATAATTTAATTTAAAATTAATTTAATTTAATTTAAAAATATTATCATTTAATTTGAAAATAATATAATTTAATTTGAAAATAATATAATTTAATTTGAAAATAATTTAATTTAATTTAAAAAAATTGAATTTAAAAATAATATAATTTAATTTAAAAATAATATAGTTTAATTTGAAATAAATATAATGTAATTTGAAAATAATTAAATTTAATTTGAAAATAATATAATTTTTTTTGAAAATAATTCAATTTAGTTTGAAAATAATTTAAATTTTATTTAAAAATAATATAATTTAATTTAAAATAATATAAATTAATTAAAAAATAATATAATTTAATATGAAAATAATATAATTTAATTTGAAAATAATTTAATTTAATTTGAAAATAATATAATTTAATTTTAAAATAATATAATTTAATTTGAAAATAATTTAATTTAATTTGAAAATATTATAATTTAATTTGAAAATAATTTAATTTAATTTGAAAATAATATAATTTAATTTGAAAATAATTTAATTTAATATGAAAATAATATAATTTAATTTAAAAACAATTTAATTTGAAAATAATATAATTTAATTTGAAAAAAATTTAATTTAATTTGAAAATAATACAATCCATTTTAAAGATAATTTAATTTGATTTGAAAATAATTTAATTTAATTTGAAAATAAATAAATTTAATTTGAAAGTAATTTAATTAGAAAATAATTTACTTTAAATTAAATATAATTTAATTTAAAATTAATTTTATTTAATTTAAAAATATTATAATTCAATTTGAAAATAATATAATTTAATTTGAAAATAATATAATTTAATTTAAAAATAATTTAATTTGAAAATAATACAATTTATTTTGAAAATAATTTAATTTAATTTGAAAATAATTTAATTTAATTTGAAAATAATTTAATTTAATTTGAAAATAATATAATTTAATTTGAAAATAATTTAATTTAATTTGAAAATAATTTAATTTAATTTGAAAATAATTTTATTTAATTTGAAAATATAATATAATTTGAAAATAATTTAATTTAATTTGAAAATAATATAATTTAATTTGAAAATAATATAATTTAATTTGAAAATTATATAATTTAATTTAAAATTAATATAATTTAATTTGAAAATAATATAATTTAATTTAAAAATAATATAATTTAATTTGAAAATAATTTAATTTAATTTAAAATTAATTGAATTTAAAAATAATATAATTTAATTTAAAAATATTATAATTTAATTTGAAATAAATATACTTTAATTTGAAAATAATTAAATTTAAATCGAAAATAATATATTTGAAAATAATTCAATTTTATTTGAAAATAATTTAATTTTATTTAAAAATAATATAATTTAATTTAAAAATAATTTAATTTAATTTGAAAATAATATAATTTAATTTGAAAATTATATAATTTAATTTGAAAATAATATAATTTAATGTGAAATAAATATAATTTAATTTGAAAATAATATAATTTAATTCGAAAATAATTTATCTTAATTTGAAAATAATATAATTTAATTTGATAATAATATAACTTAATTTGAAAATAATTTAATTTAATTTGAAAATAGTATAATTTAATTTAAAAATAATATAATTTAATTTGAAAATAATTTATTTAATTTGAAAATAATATAACTTAATTGGAAAATAATATAATTTAATTTGAAAATAATATAATTTAATTTAAAAGTAATTTAATTTAACATAATATAATTTAATTTAAAAATAATATAATTTAATTTGTTAATAATTTAATTTGAAAATGATATAATTCATTTTGAAGATAATTTAATTTGAAAATAATATAATTTAATTTGAAAATAATATAATTTAAATTGAAAATAATATAATTTAATTTAAAATTAGCATAATTTAATTTAAAAATAATATAATTTAATTTGAAAAAAATTTAATTTACTTCGAAAATAATATAATTTAATTTGAAAATAATATAATTTAATTTGAAAATAATATAATTTAATTTGAAAATAATATAATTTAAATTGAAAATAATATAATTTAATTTAAAATTAGTATAATTTAATTTAAAAATAATATAATTTAATTTGAAAATAATATAATTTAATTCGAAAATATTATAATTTAATTTGAAAATAATATAATTATATTTGAAAATAATATAATTTAATATGAAAATAAAATAATTTAATTTTAAAATAATTTAATTTATTTTGAAACAAATTGAATTTGAAAATAATATAATTTAATTTGAAAATAATTTAATTTAACCCAAATGGTTCCATTGTCCTTTTAAAAGGTCGCCAATACGTGTTACAGAAAAATATGTTTCTTGTGTATTATTTTAAGTAATGATAGTAAAATGGCACCACATTCTTTAAGAATAAGGTACATGTGATACATTTTAGCAAAATTGAACACATTCTAACTGCGTATAACATCCAGAAAATATTTGTTGTGCATCGAGTTTTTTCTTTTGTGTCATGGACAGATTGAGGTAAGAATTATTTAATCATAATAAATTAAATATGTTCTTCGTTGCATAAAATGTAATTAATACAGTTATATTTAATTAACCACAGGTTTGTGAGGTTAGATTTTCATTTTGTATTTGGAATATACGCACGAAATCATAAATGTCCTTTATAAAGGCCAGTGGATATTGAGCCACTGTGTTTTCAGTTATTGGAACAGACACAGAATAATGATGCAAATGAAGTTGTTACCGATGAAGACTCCGGCGATGAGGAAAATGTTGTCATGGACAACCTTTCTGGTAGTATTTTAAATTCGATGGCTGAACCTTCTTTCAATAACTAATATTATCGATAGTGACAGTGATAGTAGCTACAGTGATAGCAGTGACGATGAAATTCCCTTATCAAATTTCATGAAATATAAGAAGATACCAAAAAATTATGAATGGAGTCACAGCGACATTATAAATCGTTTGCCGATCTGGAACCAATCATGTGAGCCTGATAATAAATTTACAAACTTAGAATTTTTCTACCTATTCTTCGATAAGGACTGATTTTAGCAATCTTTACGCACTACAAAATAACAGAAGTGGAGACATAAGTGTAGAAGAAATGAAAGCTTTTTTTGGAGTCCTTATTTATAGTGGTTATACTACTGTCCCAAGAAGATCACTGTATTGGGAAAACAGTTCTGATGCTAATCACAAAATAGTATATGACGCAATTTCAAGAAATCGTTTTAATTTTATAATGCAAAATCTGCATTGTAGCGATAATACAAATTTAAATGTTTCACATAAATTTGCTAAAGTCGGCCCATTATTAGACGTTTTGAACAACAAGTTTATTTCACTTGCCCCTCTGAACGAATATCATAGTATTGATGAGTCAATGGTGCCCTACTTTGGCGGACATGGTTCCAAGCAGTTCATCAGAGGAAAACCTATTAGATGGGGTTATAAGTTTTGGATGGCTACTTCTAGAACAGGTTACATAGAATGGTTTCAACCTTATCAAGGTTCCAGCACAAAGCTGTCAGAACGATACAAGAACTTAGGATTGGGTGCGAGTGTGGTACTAACATTTGTCGATAGTATTCTTGAAGAAAAAGGTAAAAAAAAGAAAATACCCGTATCATTTATACTTCGATAATTTTTTTACTTCTTGGGATTTGCTTTTGGTACTCAGAGATAGAAAAATAAAGGCTACTGGAACACAGAGAAAATAGAATACATGTATCTGCAATAAAAACTGCCAAAGAACTACAGAAAGAGCCAAGGGGAACTTTTGTGTATGCCTTGGAGAAACAGGAAAACATAATAGTATGTAAGTGGAATGATAACAATATAGTTACAATAGCTTCCAATTCAGATAGCGTGCTGCCGACATGTAATGTGGCTCGATTTTCCCAGAAAGAAAAGAAAAAAATTTCTGTACCTCAGCCGGATTTGATAAAAAAATACAACAAAAATATAGGAGGTGCCCTGTCGAGCAGACCAAAATATTAGTCTTTATAGAGTCGGAGTTAGAGGCAAAAATGGTACTTTCCCATAATAAGTCATTGCCTTGATATGGCAATTCATAATGCATGGCAGCTTCAACGAGAATATGGTGGAAAACAGGATCAATATATATTCCGTAGATCCCTTGCAATGAGCATTTTGGAAAACAACAAGAAAACAACGAAACGAGGACGACCTAGTGCACAACCAAATGAATATTCCCGATTCGACGGAAAGGATCATCTAATTGCATACAAAGAAACACAAATTAGATGCCGATTATGCCACAAAAAAATATGCAATTTCAGTGCAAATAAGTGAAATGTAGGTTTGCATCCAAAATACTGTTTTTTGGAATATCATACGCTCTAATTTTATTTGTCTGCAAATATATAAATTTTATTTATTTTTTGTTGAATATAGATTATTTATTTAAAATATATTTGGAATATTGCTGAGTTTATATATAGATATATTGTTACTTTCAAGATATTAACCTTCCCGTTGTCCTTTATAAAGGACCGTCTATATCTGGTAAACTATTAACTTTATAACATAAAGTGCTTATTAAAAAATATTCAAGAAATACCAATTAATCATAAAATTGCAAAAAAACTTTTAATTTTCTTAAAAAAATTAATTCGGGAGTATTTGGGTTAATTCAAAAATAATATAATTTAATTTGAAAATAATATAATTTAATTTGAAAATAATTTAATTTAATTTGAAAATAATATAATTTAATTTAAAAATAATTTAATTTAATTTGAAAATAATATAATCCATTTTAAAGATAATTTAATTTGATTTGAAAATAATTTAATTTAATTTGAAAATAAATAAATTTAATTTGAAAATAATTTAATTAGAAAATAATTTAATTTAAATTAAAAATAATATAATTTAATTTAAAAAAAATTTAATTTAGTTTGAAAATAATATAACTTAATTTGAAAATAATATAATTTAATTTAAAAATAATATAATTTAATTTGAAAATAATATAATTTAGTTTGAAAATAATTTATTTTAATTTGAATATAATAAAATTTAATTTGAAAAAAATTTAATTTAATTTGAAAATAATATAATTTGATTTGAAAATAATATAATTTAATTTGAAAATAATATTATTTAATTTCAAAATCATTTAATTTAATTTGAAAATTAATAATTCATTTTAAAGATAATTTAATTTGATTTGAAAATATTTTAATTTATTTAGAAAATAAATGAATTTAATTTGAAAATAATATAATTTAATTTAATTTGAAAATATTATAAATTATTTAAAATTATTTTAATTTAATTTGAAAATATTATAATTTAACTTGAAAATAATATAATTTTATTTGAAAATAAAAAAATTTAATTTGAAATTAATATAATTTAATTTGAAAATAATATAATTTAATTTGAAAATAATTTAATTTTATTTGAAAATAATATAATTTAATTTGAAATTAATATAATTTAATTTGAAAATAATATAATTTAATTTAATTTGAAAATAAATTAATTTAATTTGAAAATAAAATAACTTAATTTGAAAATTATTTTATTTATTTTGAAAATAATATAATTTAATTTGAAAATAAATTAATTTAATATGAGAATAATATAATTTAATTTGAAAATAATTTAATTTGAAAATAATATAATTTAATTTGAAAAAAATTTAATTTAATTTAAAAATAATTTAATTTAATTTAAAAATAATATAATTTAATTTGAAAATAATTTAATTTATTTTGAAAATAATATAATTTAATTTGAAAGTAACTTAATTTAATTTGAAAATAATATAATTCAATTTAAAAATAATATAATTTAATTTGAAAATAATATAATTTAATTTGAAAATAATTTAATTTAATTTGAAAATAATTTAATTTAATTTGAAAATAATTTAATTTAATTTGAAAATAATAAAATTTAATTTGAAAATAATATAATTCAATTTGAAAATAATTTAATTTAATTTGAAAATAATATAATTTAGTTTGAAAATAATTTACTTTAATTTGAATTTAATAAAATTTAATTTGAAAATAATTTAATTTAATTTGAAAATAATATAATTTAATTAGAAAATAATATAATTTAATTTGAAAATAACATTATTTAATTTGAAAATAATTTAATTTAATTTGAAAATTATATAATTCATTTTAAAGATAATTTAATTTGTTTTGAAAATAATTTAATTTAATTTGAAAATAAATGAATTTAATTTGAAAATAATATAATTTAATTTGAAAATAATTTAATTTAATTTGAAAATAATACAATTTAATTTGAAAACAACATAATTTAATTTGATAAAAATATAATTTAATTTATAATTAATATAATTTAATTTGACAATAATATAATTTAATTTTAAAATAATTTAATTTAATTTAAAAATAATTTAATTTAATTTGAAAATAAATGAATTTAATTTGAAAATAATATAATTTAATTTGAAAATAATTTAATTTAATTTGAAAATAATACAATTTAATTTGAAAACAACATAATTTAATTTGATAAAAATTTAATTTAATTTATAATTAATATAATTTAATTTGACAATAATATAATTTAATTTGAAAATAATTTAATTTAATTTGAAAATAATATAATTTTATTTGAAAATAATATAATTTAATATGAAAAAAATATAATTTAATTTTAAAATAATATAATTTAATTTGAAAATAATTTAATTTAATTTGAAACAAATTGAATTTGAAAATAATATAATTTAATTTTAAAATAATATAATTTAATTTTAAAATAATATAATTTAATTTGAAAATAATTTAATTTAATTTGAAACAAATTGAATTGGAAAATAATATAATTTAATTTGAAAATAATATAATTTTATTTGAAAATAACATAATTTAATTTGAAATTAATATAATTTAATTTGAAAATAATATAATTTAATTTGAAAATAATTTAATTTAATTTGAAAATAATTTAATTTAATTTGAAAATAAACAAACTAAATTTGAAAATTATTTAATATATTTTGAAAAAAATATAGTTTAATTTGAAAATAATATAATTTAATTTGAAAATAATTTAATATAATTTGAATATAATATAATTTAATTTGAAAAAAATTTAATTTAATTTGAAAATAATATACTTTAATTTGAAAATAATATAATTTAATTTGTAAATAATTTAATTAGAAAATAGTTTAATTTAATTTGAAAATAATATATTTTATTTTAAAATAATTTAATTTAATTTGAAAATAATATAATTTAATTTGAAAATAATTTAATTTAATATGAAAATAATATAATTTAATTTTAAAATAATTTAATTTGAAAATAATATAATTTAATTTGAAACAAATTTAATTTAATTTGAAAATAATATAATCCATTTTAAAGATAATTTAATTTGATTTGAAAATAATTTAATTTAATTTGAAAATAAATAAATTTAATTTGAAAATAATTTAATTAGAAACAAATTTAATTTAAATTAAAAATAATATAATTTAATTTAAAATTAATTTAATTTAATTTAAAAATATTATAATTTAATTTGAAAATAATATAATTTAATTTGAAAATAATATAATTGAATTTGAAAATAATTTAATTTAATTTTAAAATAGTATAATTTAGTTTGAAAATATTTTAATTTAATTTGAAAATAATTTAATTTAATTTGAAAATAATATAATTTAATTTGAAAATAATATAATTTAATTTGAAAATAATATAATTTAGTTTGAAAATAATTTATTTTAATTTGAATATAATAAAATTTAATTTGAAAATAATTTAATTTAATTTGAAAATAATATAATTTAATTTGAAAATAATATAATTTAATTTGAAAATAACATTATTTAATTTGAAAATAATTTAATTTATTTTGAAAATTATATAATTCATTTTAAAGATATAAGAAAATAATTTAATTTAATTTGAAAATAATATAAATTATTTCAAATTATATTAATTTTTTTTTTAAATATTATAATTTAACTTGAAAATAATATAATTTTATTTAAAAATAATATAATTTAATTTGAAATTAATATAATTTAATTTGAAAATAATATAATTTAATTTGAAAATAATTTAATTTAATTTGAAAATAAATTAATTTAATATGAAAATAAACTAACTTAATTTGAAAATTATTTAATATATTTGAAAATAATATAGTTTAATTTGAAAATAATATAATTTAATTTGAAATTTATTTAAAATAATTTGAATATAATATAATTTAATTTGAAAATAATTTAATTTAATTTGAAAATAATATACTTTAATTTGAAATTAATCTAATTTAATTTGTAAATAATTTAATTTAATATGAAAATAATATAATTTAATTTGAAAATAATTTAATTTTAAAATGATATAATTTAATTTGAAAAAAATTTAATTTAATTTAAAAATAATTTAATTTAATTTGAAAATAATTTAATTCAATTTGAAAATAATTTAATTTAATTTGAAAATAATATAATTTAATTTGAAAATAATATAATTTAATTTGAAAATAATTTACTTTAATTTGAATTTAATAAAATTTAATTTGAAAATAATTCAATTTAATTTGAAAATAATATAATTTAATTAGAAAATAATATAATTTAATTTGAAAATAACATTATTTAATTTGAAAATAATTTAATTTAATTTGAAAATTATATAATTCATTTTAAAGATAATTTAATTTGATTTGAAAATAATTTAATTTAATTTGAAAATAAATGAATTTAATTTGAAAATAATATAATTTAATTTGAAAATAATTTAATTTAATTTGAAAATAATACAATTTAATTTGAAAACAACATAATTTAATTTGATAAAAATATAATTTAATTTATAATTAATATAATTTAATTAGACAATAATATAATTTAATTTGAAAATAATTTAATTTAATTTGAATATAATTTAAGTTAATTTGAAAATAAATGAATTTAATTTGAAAATAATATAATTTAATTTGAAAATAATTTAATTTAATTTGAAAATAATATAATTTAATTTGAAAGTAATTTAATTTAATTTGAAAATAATATAATTTAATTTAAAAATAATATAATTTAATTTGAAAATAATATAATTTAATTTGAAAATAATTTAATTTAATTTGAAAATAATATAATTCAATTTAAAAATAATATAATTTAATTTGAAAATAATATAATTTAATTTGAAAATAATTTAATTTAATTTGAAAATAATTTAATTTATTTTGAAAATAATTTAATTTAATTTGAAAATAATAAAATTTAATTTGAAAATAATATAATTCAATTTGAAAATAATTTAATTTAATTTGAAAATAATATAATTTAGTTTGAAAATAATTTACTTTAATTTGAATTTAATAAAATTTAATTTGAAAATAATTTAATTTAATTTGAAAATAATATAATTTAATTAGAAAATAAAATAATTTAATTTGAAAATAACATTATTTAATTTGAAAATAATTTAATTTAATTTGAAAATTATATAATTCATTTTAAAGATAATTTAATTTGATTTGAAAATAATTTAATTTAATTTGAAAATAATTTAATTTAATTTGAAAATAATATAATTTAATTTGAAAATAATTTAATTTAATTTGAAAATAATACAATTTAATTTGAAAACAACATAATTTAATTTGATAAAAATTAATATAATTTAATTTGACAATAATATAATTTAATTTTAAAATAATTTAATTTAATTTGAAAATAATTTAATTTAATTTGAAAATAAATGAATTTAATTTGAAAATAATATAATTTAATTTGAAAATAATTTAATTTAATTTGAAAATAATACAATTTAATTTGAAAACAACATAATTTAATTTGATAAAAATTTAATTTAATTTCTAATTAATTTAATTTAATTTGACAATAATATAATTTAATTTGAAAATAATTTAATTTAATTTGAAAATAATATAATTTTATTTGAAAATAATATAATTTAATATGAAAAAAATATAATTTAATTTTAAAATAATATAATTTAATTTGAAAATAATTTAATTTAATTTGAAACAAATTGAATTGGAAAATAATATAATTTAATTTGAAAATAATATAATTTAATTTGAAAATTATATAAATTATTTAAAATTAATTTAATTTGATTTGAAAATATTATAATTTAACTTGAAAATAATATAATTTTATTTGAAAATAACATAATTTAATTTGAAATTAATATAATTTAATTTGAAAATAATATAATTTAATTTGAAAATAATTTAATTTAATTTGAAAATAATTTAATTTAATTTGAAAATAAACAAACTAAATTTGAAAATTATTTAATATATTTTGAAAAAAATATAGTTTAATTTGAAAATAATATAATTTAATTTGAAAATAATTTAATATAATTTGAATATAATATAATTTAATTTGAAAAAAAATTAATTTAATTTGAAAATAATATACTTTAATTTGAAAATAATATAATTTAATTTGTAAATAATTTAATTAGAAAATAGTTTAATTTAATTTGAAAATAATATATTTTATTTTAAAATAATTTAATTTAATTTGAAAATAATATAATTTAATTTGAAAATAATTTAATTTAATATGAAAATAATATAATTTAATTTTAAAATAATTTAATTTGAAAATAATATAATTTAATTTGAAACAAATTTAATTTAATTTGAAAATAATATAATCCATTTTAAAGATAATTTAATTTGATTTGAAAATAATTTAATTTAATTTGAAAATAAATAAATTTAATTTGAAAATAATTTAATTAGAAACAAATTTAATTTAAATTAAAAATAATATAATTTAATTTAAAATTAATTTAATTTAATTTAAAAATATTATAATTTAATTTGAAAATAATATAATTTAATTTGAAAATAATATAATTGAATTTGAAAATAATTTAATTTAATTTTAAAATAATATAATTTAGTTTGAAAATATTTTAATTTAATTTGAAAATAATTTAATTTAATTTGAAAATAATATAATTTAATTTGAAAATAATATAATTTAATTTGAAAATAATATAATTTAGTTTGAAAATAATTTATTTTAATTTGAATATAATAAAATTTAATTTGAAAATAATTTAATTTAATTTGAAAATAATATAATTTAATTTGAAAATAATATAATTTAATTTGAAAATAACATTATTTAATTTGAAAATAATTTAATTTAATTTGAAAATTATATAATTCATTTTAAAGATATAAGAAAATAATTTAATTTAATTTGAAAATAATATAAATTATTTCAAATTATATTAATTTTTTTTTAAAATATTATAATTTAACTTGAAAATAATATAATTTTATTTAAAAATAATATAATTTAATTTGAAATTAATATAATTTAATTTGAAAATAATATAATTTAATTTGAAAATAATTTAATTTAATTTGAAAATAAATTAATTTAATATGAAAATAAACTAACTTAATTTGAAAATTATTTAATATATTTGAAAATAATATAGTTTAATTTGAAAATAATATAATTTAATTTGAAATTTATTTAAAATAATTTGAATATAATATAATTTAATTTGAAAATAATTTAATTTAATTTGAAAATAATATACTTTAATTTGAAATTAATCTAATTTAATTTGTAAATAATTTAATTTAATATGAAAATAATATAATTTAATTTGAAAATAATTTAATTTTAAAATAATATAATTTAATTTGAAAAAAATTTAATTTAATTTAAAAATAATTTAATTTAATTTGAAAATAATTTAATTCAATTTGAAAATAATTTAATTTAATTTGAACATAATATAATTTAATTTGAAAATAATATAATTTAATTTGAAAATAATTTACTTTAATTTGAATTTAATAAAATTTAATTTGAAAATAATTCAATTTAATTTGAAAATAATATAATTTAATTAGAAAATAATATAATTTAATTTGAAAATAACATTATTTAATTTGAAAATAATTTAATTTAATTTGAAAATTATATAATTCATTTTAAAGATAATTTAATTTGATTTGAAAATAATTTAATTTATTTTGAAAATAAATGAATTTAATTTGAAAATAATATAATTTAATTTGAAAATAATTTAATTTAACTTGAAAATAATACAATTTAATTTGAAAACAACATAATTTAATTTGATAAAAATATAATTTAATTTATAATTAATATAATTTAATTAGACAATAATATAATTTAATTTGAAAATAATTTAATTTAATTTGAATATAATTTAAGTTAATTTGAAAATAAATGAATTTAATTTGAAAATAATATAATTTAATTTGAAAATAATTTAATTTAATTTGAAAATAATATAATTTAATTTGAAAGTAATTTAATTTAATTTGAAAATAATATAATTTAATTTAAAAATAATATAATTTAATTTGAAAATAATATAATTTAATTTGAAAATAATTTAATTTAATTTGAAAATAATATAATTCAATTTAAAAATAATATAATTTAATTTGAAAATAATATAATTTAATTTGAAAATAATTTAATTTAATTTGAAAATAATTTAATTTATTTTGAAAATAATTTAATTTAATTTGAAAATAATAAAATTTAATTTGAAAATAATATAATTCAATTTGAAAATAATTTAATTTAATTTGAAAATAATATAATTTAATTTGAAAATAATTTACTTTAATTTGAATTTAATAAAATTTAATTTGAAAATAATTTAATTTAATTTGAAAATAATATAATTTAATTAGAAAATAAAATAATTTAATTTGAAAATAACATTATTTAATTTGAAAATAATTTAATTTAATTTGAAAATTATATAATTCATTTTAAAGATAATTTAATTTGATTTGAAAATAATTTAATTTAATTTGAAAATAAATGAATTTAATTTTAAAATAATATAATTTAATTTGAAAATAATTTAATTTTATTTGAAAATAATACAATTTAATTTGAAAACAACATAATTTAATTTGATAAAAATTAATATAATTTAATTTGACAATAATATAATTTAATTTTAAAATAATTTAATTTAATTTGAAAATAATTTAATTTAATTTGAAAATAAATGAATTTAATTTGAAAATAATATAATTTAATTTGAAAATAATTTAATTTAATTTGAAAGTAATACAATTTAATTTGAAAACAACATAATTTAATTTGATAAAAATTTAATTTAATTTCTAATTAATCTAATTTAATTTGACAATAATATAATTTAATTTGAAAATAATTTAATTTAATTTGAAAATAATATAATTTTATTTGAAAATAATATAATTTAATATGAAAAAAATATAATTTAATTTTAAAATAATATAATTTAATTTGAAAATAATTTAATTTAATTTGAAACAAATTGAATTGGAAAATAATATAATTTAATTTGAAAATAATATAATTTAATTTGAAAATTATATAAATTATTTAAAATTAATTTAATTTGATTTGAAAATATTATAATTTAACTTGAAAATAATATAATTTTATTTGAAAATAACATAATTTAATTTGAAATTAATATAATTTAATTTGAAAATAATATAATTTAATTTGAAAATAATTTAATTTAATTTGAAAATAATTTAATTTAATTTGAAAATAAACAAACTAAATTTGAAAATTATTTAATATATTTTGAAAAAAATATAGTTTAATTTGAAAATAATATAATTTAATTTGAAAATAATTTAATATAATTTGAATATAATATAATTTAATTTGAAAAAAAATTAATTTAATTTGAAAATTTTATACTTTAATTTGAAAATAATATAATTTAATTTGTAAATAATTTAATTAGAAAATAGTTTAATTTAATTTGAAAATAATATATTTTATTTTAAAATAATTTAATTTAATTTGAAAATAATATAATTTAATTTGAAAATAATTTAATTTAATATGAAAATAATATAATTTAATTTTAAAATAATTTAATTTGAAAATAATATAATTTAATTTGAAACAAATTTAATTTAATTTGAAAATAATATAATGCATTTTAAAGATAATTTAATTTGATTTGAAAATAATTTAATTTAATTTGAAAATAAATAAATTTAATTTGAAAATAATTTAATTAGAAACAAATTTAATTTAAAAAAAAAATAATATAATTTAATTTAAAATTAATTTAATTTAATTTAAAAATATTATAATTTAATTTGAAAATAATATAATTTAATTTGAAAATAATATAATTGAATTTGAAAATAATTTAATTTAATTTTAAAATAATATAATCTAGTTTGAAAATATTTTAATTTAATTTGAAAATAATTTAATTTAATTTGAAAATAATATAATTTAATTTGAAAATAATATAATTTAATTTGAAAATAATATAATTTAGTTTGAAAATAATTTATTTTAATTTGAATATAATAAAATTTAATTTGAAAATAATTTAATTTAATTTGAAAATAATATAATTTAATTTGAAAATAATATAATTTAATTTGAAAATAACATTATTTAATTTGAAAATAATTTAATTTAATTTGAAAATTATATAATTCATTTTAAAGATATAAGAAAATAATTTAATTTAATTTGAAAATAATAAATTATTTCAAATTATATTAATTTTTTTTTAAAATATTATAATTTAACTTGAAAATAATATAATTTTATTTAAAAATAATATAATTTAATTTGAAATTAATATAATTTAATTTGAAAAAAATATAATTTAATTTGAAAATAATTTAATTTAATTTGAAAATAAATTAATTTAATATGAAAATAAACTAACTTAATTTGAAAATTATTTAATATATTTTGAAAATAATATAGTTTAATTTGAAAATAATATAATTTAATTTGAATTTTATTTAAAATAATTTGAATATAATATAATTTAATTTGAAAATAATTTAATTTAATTTGAAAATAATATACTTTAATTTGAAATTAATCTAATTTAATTTGTAAATAATTTAATTTAATATGAAAATAATATAATTTAATTTGAAAATAATTTAATTTTAAAATAATATAATTTAATTTGAAAAAAATTTAATTTAATTTAAAAATAATTTAATTTAATTTGAAAATATTTTAATTCAATTTGAAAATAATTTAATTTAATTTGAAAATAATATAATTTAATTTGAAAATAATATAATTTAATTTGAAAATAATATAATTTAATTTGAAAATAATATAATTTAGTTTGAAAATAATTTACTTTAATTTGAATTTAATAAAATTTAATTTGAAAATAATTCAATTTCATTTGAAAATAATATAATTTAATTAGAAAATAATATAATTTAATTTGAAAATAACATTATTTAATTTGAAAATAATTTAATTTAATTTGAAAATTATATAATTCATTTTAAAGATAATTTAATTTGATTTAAAAATAATTTAATTTAATTTGAAAATAAATGAATTTAATTTGAAAATAATATAATTTAATTTGAAAATAATTTAATTTAATTTGAAAATAATACATTTTAATTTGAAAACAACATAATTTAATTTGATAAAAATATAATTTAATTTATAATTAATATAATTTAATTTGACAATAATATAATTTAATTTGAAAATAATTTAATTTAATTTGAATATAATTTAAGTTAATTTGAAAATAAATGAATTTAATTTGAAAATAATATAATTTAATTTGAAAATAATTTAATTTAATTTGAAAATAATATAATTTAATTTGAAAGTAATTTAATTTAATTTGAAAATAATATAATTTAATTTAAAAATAATATAATTTAATTTGAAAATAATATAATTTAATTTGAAAATAATTTAATTTAATTTGAAAATAATTTAATTCAATTTGAAAATAATTTAATTTAATTTGAAAATAATATAATTTAATTTGAAAATAATATAATTTAATTTGAAAATAATATAATTTAATTTGAAAATAATATAATTTAGTTTGAAAATAATTTACTTTAATTTGAATTTAATAAAATTTAATTTGAAAATAATTCAATTTAATTTGAAAATAATATAATTTAATTAGAAAATAATATAATTTAATTTGAAAATAACATTATTAAATTTGAAAATAATTTAATTTAATTTGAAAATTATATAATTCATTTTAAAGATAATTTAATTTGATTTGAAAATAATTTAATTTAATTTGAAAATAAATGAATTTAATTTGAAAATAATATAATTTAATTTGAAAATAATTTAAATTAATTTGAAAATAATACAATTTAATTTGAAAACAACATAATTTAATTTGATAAAAATATAATTTAATTTATAATTAATATAATTTAATTTGACAATAATATAATTTAATTTGAAAATAATTTAATTTAATTTGAAAATAATTTAATTTAATTTGAAAATAAATGAATTTAATTTGAAAATAATATAATTTAATTTGAAAATGATTTAATTTAATTTGAAAATAATACAATTTAATTTGAAAACAACATAATTTAATTTGATAAAAATATAATTGAATTTATAATTAATAAAATTTAATTTGACAATAATATAATTTAATTTGAAAATAATTTAATTTAATTTGAAAATAATATAATTTTATTTGAAAATAATATAATTTAATATGAAAATAATATAATTTAATTTTAAAATAATATAATTTAATTTGAAAATAATTTAATTTAATTTGAAACAAATTGAATTGGAAAATAATATAATTTAATTTGAAAATAATATAATTTAATTTGAAATTAATATAATTTAATTTTAAAATATTTTAATTTAATTTGATAATAATATAATTTAATTTGAAAATAATTTAATTTAATTTGAAAATAATATAATTCATTTTAAAGATAATTTAATTTGATTTGAAAATAATTTAATTTAATTTGAAAATAAATAAATTTAATTTGAAAATAATTTTATTAGAAAATAATTTAATTTAAATTAAAAATAATATAATTTAATTTAAAATTAATTTAATTTAATTTAAAAATATTATAATTTAATTTGAAAATAATATACTTTAATTTGAAAATAATATAATTTAATTTGTAAATAATTTAATTAGAAAATAGTTTAATTTAATTTGAAAATAATTTAATTTAATTTGAAAATAATTTAATTTAATTTGAAATTAATATAATTTAATTTTAAAATAATTTAATTTGAAAATAATATAATTTAATTTGAAAATTATATAATTTAAATTGAAAATAATATAATTTAATTTAAAATTAGTATAATTTAATTTGAAAATAATATAATTTAATTTGAAAATAATTTAATTCAATTCGAAAATAATATAATTTACTTTGAAAATAATATAATTTAATTTGAAAATAATATAATTTTATTTGAAAATAATATAATTTAATATGAAAATAATATAATTTAATTTTAAAATAATATGATTTAATTTGAAAATAATTTAATTTAATTTGAAACAAATTGAATTGGAAAATAATATAATTTAATTTGAAAATAATATAATTTAAATTGAAAATAATATAATTTAATTTAAAATTAGTATAATTGTTGTTGTTGTTGAAATATACTAATCGAGTAAGGTACCGTCACTGAACTCGAAGGGGGTCAAAAGTCAAGATTTTTTGAAAATTAAGAAAAATTTTCAAAAAATGCGGTTTACGTCTTGAATTTTTTCCAATAAATTGAACAAAAAATTAGGTTTTTTTTGACGAGCCTTACCAAGTTCCGCCCCCGCAGGGGGCGGCTGTAGTTGCGTTTTAAATTTTTCACTTTTTCCGTAAAAACTCCGTTCCTCTTGCGCGTCCAAACGGGAAATTGTCATTTTCTGTTGTAAAACTGAACGGGCCTTCGACCCGTGTCTGTCTGCCGCTCGCAAGTACCACACGGCGTCCTCCAGGTGCCAAAAACAGGAGATCGTTTCTGGCACTTTTGAGGAGCAATTTTGGTCCGCGGCTCGATTTTTTTACTGCTTCCTCTTGCCGCGTCGATTTCACGTTTTTTGACGTCATGCGGAAAAGTACGCGACCGTCGGATCACCCGGTGCGGCAGAAAATGTAAGCGAAAAAAAAACTTTTTTTTCATCACATCTGTGGACGCCGTACTCTTGCTTGAAGAGCGCCGTGTCTCCAAACCGGTTCGTTCGATGGGAGATGTTTACCCGCAACGGGCGGTAGAAGATTCTGGGACCTGCGGCATCCTATTCCCGCTCTGGGTCAATTTTAACACAAAAATTGGAAAAACGCGCTGTTTTTTTCACCTAATTTGCGGGGATCCCTCTCCTGGAATACCCAACAGTCGGATCGGGACCGGACCGGCACCAATCGATTCGGAATAGTGTCTTTAAGTTTGTTTTGGAGTTTAATTGCGATTGCGTGCCGGATGGCGCCGGGAGGCCCGAAAAACCATATTTTGCAGATGTACGCGAGAATCCCCTGGGATTCGCTAAATTAAATAGCAGGGCCTCGCGGTGGTGGTTTCTGAATATAGAACGAAAGGGTCTATAAGGCGATAGGAACGACGCATCGCTCGATCGCATTTGGGGGTCTCGACGCCCGTCCAAACTCGAAACGAATTTTTCAAAATTGAGCAAATTGAAACCTTCAATATTCGGTGAAATCTTTTAGAATTGTATTGCTCTTTTCAGGGATTATAGCCCCACGTGTCTACTTTCGAACGACACCAGTCTCGGCGCATTACACCTCCGGGGACGTTCGCAGGCCCCAATTCGCGAAGTCACTTTTTTTTCACCTCTTCAAACGGAAACGCGAAAAAGAAAATTTACATTTCCAGTCCAACAAGTGCATGCCGGGTGAAAAGGCCAACAGTATGGCCTTTGGATTTCTCTAATCCATCAACGGATTCGCACTCCAGGCCAAAAATACTACGACCATTGCTTGCCGCTGAATCGCCAATTTACACTTACAGCTGATCATTCTGACACTATTTTCGCTCAGGTTATGTGGAAATGTCATTGTTGAAGTTTATCCGTTTATGATTATTCGTGTAATTATGAGAAGATAAAATTTAAAAAAAGAATTTAAATCAAAATTCTGATTTTTCGCTCATTGTTAGGTTGAAATTCAAATCAAATTCAAAGAGATATCTTGAAATCTCTAAATTGCTGATTTCGGCGACTCTGGCTCTTGATTAGCAACACATAGCAACGTCAAAATTCGCAATTTTTCACAAATTTCTACAAGAAAGCAAGGATTTTACACTTTTATTTTAGCAGATTCTTAAAATTCAGACCATGTTACATCAGAAACAGTTGCTTCCCTTCACATTTGAATTTAAAAATATATTTCATAAACCGCAATATTTACGAGTTTTTTTTGAGAATAATTGGAGATTTTAAATTGAATTTAGATTCCAACGGTACAACACGCGTCTTCCTCGGATGTATAGCAACAGAGTTATTGGCGAAAAACTTTCAGTATTACCATTTCACTGCGGAAGGAACAGCCTTTCAATATTTATCGGCATTTTTGATTCAAATTCGAATACAACTCATCAAGTTCTATTAAAATATGCTGCATGAATTTTCTGCGGCTGACGGTCCAGACGTGGCCGACGTTTGAAATCTCCCTCCAACTGTTTACTTGATTTTCAAACATTTGCGTTTTTCATTTCCCTACATTTCTAATAAATTCTTCTAGCATGAATCGATAGAGTAAACTTTCCTCTACCAGCGGAGCAAATTTTATCATTCCTTTGCAAACCGTTTTATCAGGTTGCATAGTTAACTCCGCCCCACAGAATTTTCCTTCCATTTTCCGTGGTGAATGGTGTCTGGAAAAATTTTATTTCCCAGATTTGTTAAAGTTGGAAAATTCTACATTAGAAACAATTGAATATTCTTGCAAATTCACACTCTTACTTGAGTAAAAGTAAGCTCGGCCATATTTGGTTAGAGTTTTTACTGATTTCATAAAAGAAAACTATTGTTTTACAAATTTCTGATTGGACAATCTGAAAATTCGGCTAATTTTACAAGGGGGATGATGTAAGTTTTTGGGTCATCTGGTGATTTAAAATCCATTTTCCAAACGGTGAGAATTACGACTTTCCTACAAGAATAGTTAAAAATTGCACATTTAATTTGGAATCTAAAAGTGTATTCCGCGACTTCCTAGCATGTATAACAAAAGAGTTATTGTTGAAAAACGATCAGTTCTACCACTTGACGGCTGAAGAAAAAGCCATCTCTAAATTTATCCGGTTTTTCATTTTAAAATCGAATAGTGCTCATTCAGGCCTATTGAAATGTGCTGCATGAACTTAAAAATGTCGTCTACTTTTCTGCTTCGTCTTCGAAAAATCATATGCCTCATTTCCTTGGGTTTGGATGAAATAATTTTAACACAGATCTAAAGAGCGCACTTTCTTTTAACAAACGCATAAAGTTTTATGTAGTTTGCATAAGTTTTATATAGAGTGTACATGTTTCTATTGAAATTGACATATTTGTGGTCCATAGATTTGACACAGGATTTTTTTAATAAAGAAATTCTTGCAAATATATTTTTTTGTCCAATTTTCCGGAGTCTAAGAAACATGCATTTAGCGCTATTTTATAGAGCAGATTTTCATCTAAAAGTTGTGTCATTTTTATTTTTCCAAAGCGAACCGTTTTGGCGGAAGAGCCCATTTAAACCCATGTAAATTGAAAAACGAAATTCAGAGAAGGGGTACACCCCTTCGATAAATTTTGGGATTTTATATTTTTTGCTTCTACGACTAAACCAAAGGTTTTTACAAAATTTGCAAAGAATACTTTTTTGTAGACACCGACGTCTTACATACGGATATCCCGGTTATTATTTTCCATCTTGAGGCGTTGACGAGATATTTCCATAAAATTGTTTACGAGAAAATCATTCTTCACGAAGTCCCAATTGGAGTGGGAGCGTTCTAATTTTGTCAACTCATACCTCTGGTGGATACCCACATTCAGCATAAGTTTCATTGAAATCCTTCAAGGATTAATATATTTTTTCGCAATTTTTGAATATTTTGAAATTTTCGCGTTCGGTTTTGATCGGAATTCCTGTTTGACATGTTTGGATTTGTTGAAAAATTATTTTTGTAAGTTTTACACAACGTGGAACGATAAAATTTCACACATTTGTAGAGAATTAGTCAGTCTATGATATCTCTTAGTTAGTTTTGCAAAATATTTTATCTGGCGGCGGCCGCCGCCCCTCAAACTCGAACATAACAGAAATTAATAAATTCAAATAACTATAAAGTGTAAACTGCAAGAGATATATTAAAATTTCTTTCAGATCTATATAGATTATACGTATTTCTATTGAAATTGACGTTTTGGTATCTTCGTGGCCGATAGCCTGGGCACATAATTGTTTTAATAAAGAAATATTCATTGAAAACTTGCAAATATATTTTTTGTCCAATTTTCCGGAGTCTAAGAAACATGCATTTAGCGCTATTTTATAGAGCACATTTTCATTTAAATGTTTTGTTATTTTCATCTTTCCAAAGCAAACCGTTTGGCCGATAATTTTTTTTATAAATGAAAAAAATCAAAAACGAAATTCAGAGAAGGGGAAAATTATTTTAGTAAGTTTCACACAACGTGGAACAATAAAATTTCACACATTTGTAGAGAATTAGTCAGTCTATGATATCCCTCAGTTAGTTTTTCAAAATATTTTATCTGGCGGCAGTCGCCGCCCCTCAAACTCAAAGTCGCACACGAGGTAAGACATTCAAATAACTATAGTTTGAAAACTTGGACAGTTGTATTCAAAATTCTTTCAGTTCGGCGTAGCTTATAGATCTTTCTATTGAAATTTGGTATCCTCGTGGCCGATAGCCTTGACACAGAATTTATTTTTTCTGACCAAGACCACATACCCGCGGCAGCGCGTATGTGGTCTTGATATATTTGGTCTTGACTAATCTGGTTTTGATTCACCCCATCAGATCAGATAAATCAAGACCACATACAGTGTGTGGTCTTGATTTATCTGATGAAGACCAAGACGCGCGGCAGCGCGAGATCTCGATTCAATTTAGGTCAATGTGAAAAAGGACCGTTGGTTTAACCCCCGTAAATTAGGTTTCCCGCCGCGAAGCGGACAGATAAATCAAGACAACATACGCGCGGCAGCGCGACCTGTCGATCCAATATAGGACAGTGTTGCAAGGACCGTTGGTTTAACCCCGGATAGATTAAGTTTCCCGCCGCGAAGCGGACAGATAAATCAAGACAACATACGCGTGGTAGCGCGAACTCTGGATTCAATATAGGTCAATGTGAAAAAGGACCGTTGGTTTAACCCCCGTAGATTAGGTTTCCCGCCATAGAAATCCAGACCACATACGCATCCCTCGAAGTCAAACCGGAACTGATACTAATGGATTCAAATAGCAACTCGAAAACTGCAATAGATATAATAAACAACTCGAAAACTGCAATAGATATAATAAAAACTCTTTCAGATCTATTAAGACCATAGATATTTCTATTGAAACAATTTGACCATTTTGGTATGTTCATGGCCGATAACCTTGACACTGGATTTTTTAAATAAAGAAATACATGAAAATTAAATCAAAGTTGACATTAACGTCAGTTGAGTAATTTATTGGTTATTATTTTTTTTGGTGAAACTTTTAGTAACATAATTTTGCTAAGTGTTGCTAATTGTCTAAAAGCAAACTTACTATAATTGTAGGAGTGATATTGGAAATCAAGAGTTGCCAACCTTCATAAAAGGAGGTTACTATATATGATGAAGTGAAGTTAGTAACTAAGGCTTGCAATTTTGACGAAAAAAAGACAACAATGTAACTTTAACAAATAGTTGGTGAGATTATGTTTGAGTATGTTGGTAACTCAAAAACACAAGATACATACCAACTTGATTAAAACAATATGTTGGTTATGTTGAACGTCAAAGTTGACAACATCAATGTCACTTAATCAATTTAAAGGTTATGAAAGTTTTAGTGAGATTTTCAGTAACTTTTTACTCCACAGCTGATTTTTTATCGTCCATGTTGTACACCTTAGTAACTAATATCACATCGTTAGATATAGTAACCTTTTTATGAACGTTGGGAACTTTTCATTTCTAATATCACTCCTTAAATTAAAGTCACTTTGATTTCAGACAATTGGTAACATTATATGATTAAGTACACCTCAAAAGTGTTTGATTATATTATTTTACAAACCTGACAGCATTAAAATCATTTGAGACGGATGAATTATTAGTTAATATTCTGTGGAGTAGGAGTTGTACATCTTGCAACTCATACAACCTTAGCTGATGCGCTTTTTACAAGAATCGCGCAGCTCGCAATTCTGATTACTCTTTCATATACAAATGTCAAAATTCATTATACAATTTCACCCTCATCAATTATTCTACCTTTAGCAACTATTCCATTCTTTTCAACTGTTCCATCCACAAAAACTATTCCATTCCGAAAAATACGATCCACATGTACTAGTTTAATTTAAAAATAATATAATTTTATTTGAAAATAATTTAATTTAATTCGAAACTAATATAATTTAATTTGAAAATAATATAATTTAATTTGAAAATAATATAATTTAATTTAAAATAAATTTAATTTACTTAGAAAATATTATAATTTAATTTGAAAATAATATAATTTTTTTGAATATAATATAATTTAATATGAAAATAATATAATCTAATTTTAAGATAATATAATTTAATTTGAATATATATATATATATATATATATATATATATATATATATATATGTATATATATATATATATATATATATATATATATATATATATATATATATATATATATATATATATATATGTATATATATATATATATATATATATATATATATATATATATATATATATATATATGTATAATCTTTTTAATCTCATGAATACCCTTTCGGGTGTCGAGATTATATCCTTCTTATTTATACGATATTGTTTATTATATTTTTCCTTTCTGTTCTGCTTTTCGCTGTTCTTTCTGCCTCCTGCCAGCTGATGTTGTTGTTACTTAATATTTCTGATACGTTGTTCGCCCATATTTTTTGTGGTCTTCCTCTTGTCTTCTTTTTTGTTGTTCTTGCGTTCCATATTCTTTTTGTTTGGCTGTCATCTGACATTCTTTTGAGGTGTCCGAAAGAAGCCAACTGTTTTTTCTCTATAGTAGTTTGTATGCTTTCTATTTGCAATCTTGTTCTAATATGTTCATTTCTTATTCTATCTACTCTTGTAACCCCTTCTACTCTTCTCAAGTATCTCATTTCCGCTGCTTGTATTCTGCTTTTTATTCGTTGGTTCGTAGTCGCATGTTTCACTCCCATATAGTAGTTTTGGTCTGTATATTGTTTTGTACAGTGTCATTTTCGTTTCTTTCCTTATTTGTTTATTGTTTAGTATTATTTTATTCATAGCATAGTAGCTTTTGGTTGCTGCCGATATTCTGTTGTTAATTTCGTGTTCTAAGTTTCCTTTGTTATTTAATGTGTGTCCTAGATATGTGAATGTTTCTACCTGTTCAATGTCTCGGCCATTTATTTTTATCTTCATTACTACTTCTTCCTTCGCTATCACCATTATTTTTATCTTGGCTTCGTTTATAGTCATATTATGATTATTTAGTTCTTCATTCCACAGGTTGATGTTGTATTGCAGCTTTTCTTCATTGTCAGTTAATAATGCAAGGTCGTCTGCAAATAGGCACTCAGATATTGTTATTCTTCTTAGGTTGTAGTGACCTATTTCCATTTTCTTGGTTTTATCCTTGATTTTCTTCATGATATTATCTAGGAAAATTATAAATAATTGTGGGCTTAGTGTTCCTCATTGTCTTAGTCCCTGTGTGGTAATGAATTCGCCTGATATTTCGTTTCTTGTTCTTATATGGTTGGATGTGTTATGGTATATACTTTGTATAGCCTCAATTAGATGTTTCTTAATCTGTCTTTTCTGTAGTATTTCCCACATCTTGTTACGCGGTACTCTATCAAAAGCTTTTTCAAGGTCTAAAAATGCTATGTGTAGTTTCCTCCTTTGCTTTAGAATGCTATCTGTAATATTTCTTATTGTGAAGATATGGTCTTGGGTTAAGTGTCCTCTTCTAAATCCACTTTGTGAATTCTCCATTGTTGCCTCTGTTGCTGTTCTTAATTTGTTGTCTATTATTGCTTCATAGATTTTAGCTGTTGTGCATAGCAATGATATCCCCATATAGTTACTGCAGATTCTGTTATCTCCCTTCTTGTGAATGGGAAAAATCACAGCCCTTTCCCAGTCTTTTTTTATTTGTCTCTTTTCCTATATTATATTTCAAATTATTAACAATATTTGCTCTCCTTCGTTGCCCATATATTTTAATTGTTCTGATCTTATTAGATCGTGTCCTGGTGCTTTACCGTTTCTTAATTTCTGGAGTGCTGTCTTCATTTCTTCTTGCGTAATATTTTCCTTATCTTCTGTTCTTGTGCTACCAATTTCCGTATTTACCTCTTCTCTGTTTCCCTTGTTGTTTCCAGTTCATTCTAATAGTTCCTGGTAGTGCTCTTTCCACCTTTCCATTACTTCCTTTTCTTCCTTTATTATGTTTCCTTTTTTATCAAAGAGCTGCTTCAGTTTTACTTGTTTTCCTTTCTTACATTTTTTTAGTGTTCTGTAGAATAGTTTTTGATTTTCCTTGAAGTTTCCTTTCATAGTATTTCCAAACTCTTAGCATGACCTGTGCTTTGCTATTTTCATTTCTTCTTTTGTTATTTTTCTTTGTCTTTTGTAGTCTTCAAAATCTTTCTCCTTTTTAGAGTTGAGATATTTTTTCCATTTTAGTTTCTTTTTCTGTACTTCTTCTTTTATTTTATCGTTCCACATACTCTTTTTGCTGCTTCTATTAGTATATATTTGAAGGTGGTCCATACTTCTTCCACATCATCAAAATTCGGTTTGCGTGTTTCTTTTATTAGATTTTTAATCTGATTTTGATAACATTCCCTTATCCGTTTTTCTTTAAGTTTCTCTATTTTAATTTTTACTATTTCTCTTTCTTTGTTGCTTGTTTCTTGTTTCTTTCTATTACTATTTTTACTTTCTATTACTTTTAGTTCCGCGATTATCAGGTAGTGATCGCTTCCTATTTCGCTACCTCTTTTTACTCGCACATCCCTTACATTTGATCTCTGTGCTTTGTTAGTTAGAATGTAATCTATTATTGATTTTTCGGCTCTGCATCTTTCTACCCTGGTGTATTTGTGGATTTCTTTGTGTTCGAAGTATGTGTTTAATATTAATAATTCGTTTATGACACAAAAATCTAACAGTCTTTTTCCGTTGTTCTGTCTGTCTATGTCTACCCATTATTTCTTCCAAACTCTTATTTTTATTCCCCACTCTGGTATTTAAATCCCCCATTATAAAGATTGGTTCTTCCATTTTTTCATATACCAGTTGCACTTGGTCCCAGAATTCATCGTTGCTTGTTTTTCTCTCATCTTCGCTTACCCCATATACTATCATTATATTTGCTGTTAGTTTGGCTTTATCTACTATTTGTATTGTAAGTATCCGTTCGAATTTGAAAATAATATAATTTAATTTGAAAATAATATAATTTAATTTGAAAATAATATAATTTAATTTGAAAATAATATAATTTAATTTGAAAATAATATAATTTAATTTAAAAATAATTTTATTTAATTTGAAAATAATATAATTTAATTTAAAAATAATATAATTTAATTTGAAAATAATTTATTTAATTTTAAAATAATAATATTTAATTTGAAAATAATATAATTTAAATTGTAAATAATATAATTTAATTTAAAATTAGTATAATTTAATTTAAAAATAATATAATTTAATAATATTCTAATTGACAACTATTTATAACAGTCACATAGACAATGCCTACTCAAATTTGAAAAGTTTTAATAACATCCACTTTGGGACAGCTTTACTAATTAAATCAAGGGAGGGACACGGAAATCTTCTGTTACTCTTTAGCACACAGCGCTCTAGATTTATTATATTATTTTCAAATAATATTATATTATTTTCAAGTTAAATTACTAGTACATAAACCTATGGCCTTCAGCCCCTGACATATTAGGTCTTGACCTGTCTCGTTACTTGCTTTGACTTAGAGAAAGGCTCACACAATGCATCTAGAGCGCTGTGTGCTAAAGAGTAACAGAAGATTTCCGTGTCCCTCCCTTGATTTAATTAGTAAAGCTGTCCCAAAGTGGATGTTATTAAAACTTTTCAAATATAATTTAATTTGAAAATAATTTAATTTAATTCGAAAATAATATAATTTAATTTGAAAATAATATAATTTAATTTGAAAATAATATAATTTAATTTGAAAATAATATAATTTAAATTCAAAATAATATAATTTAATTTAAAATTAGTATAATTTAATTTAAAAATAATATAATTTCATTTGAAAATAATTTAATTTAATTCGAAAATTTTATAATTTAATTTGAAAATAATATTATTTTAATTGAAAATAATATAATTTAATATGAAAATAATATAATTTAATTTTAAAATAATATAATTTAATTTGAAAATAATTTAATTTAATTTGAAACAAATTGAATTTGAAAATAATATAATTTAATTTGAAAATAATTTAATTTAATTCGAAAATAATATAATTTAATTTGAAAATAATATAATTTAATTTGACAATAATTTAATTTGAAAATAATATAATTTCTTTCAAAAATAATTTAATTTAATTTGTAAATAATAGAATCCATTTTAAAGATAATTTAATTTGATTTGAAAATAATTTAATTTAATTTGAAAATAAATAAATTTAATTTGAAAATAATTTAATTAGAAAATAATTTAATTTAATTTGAAAATAATATAATTTAATTTAAAATTAATTTAATTGAATTTAAAAATATTATAATTTAATTTGAAAATAATATAATTTAATTTGAAAATAATATAATTTAATTTGAAAATAATATAATTTAATTTGACAATAATTTAATTTGAAAATAATATAATTTCTTTCAAAAATAATTTAATTTAATTTGAAAATAATAGAATCCATTTTAAAGATAATTTAATTTGATTTGAAAATAATTTAATTTAATTTGAAAATAAATAAATTTAATTTGAAAATAATTTAATTAGAAAATAATTTAATTTAATTTGAAAATAATATAATTTAATTTAAAATTAATTTAATTGAATTTAAAAATATTATAATTTAATTTGAAAATAATATAATTTTATTTGAAAATAATATAATTCAATTTGAAATTAATATAATTTAATTTAAAAAAAAATTAATTTAATTTAATTTAAAAATAATATAATTTAATTCGAAAATAATTTAATTTAATTTGAAAATAATATAATTTAATTTAAAATTAATTTAATTGAATTTAAAAATATTATAATTTAATTTGAAAATAATATAATTTAATTTGAAAATAATATAATTTAATTTAAAAATAATATAATTTAATTTAAAAATAATTTAATTTAGTTTGAAAATAATATAATTTAATTTGAAAATAATATTATTTACTTTGAAAATAATTTAATTTAATTTGAAAATTATATAATTCATTTTAAAGATAATTTAATTTGATTTGAAAATAATTTAATTAATTTGAAAATAAATGAATTTAATTGGAAAATAATATAATTTAATTTGAAAATAATTTAATTGAATTTGAAAATAATATAATTTAATTTGAAAACAACATAATTTAATTTGATAAAAATATAATTTAATTTATAATTAATATAATTTAATTTGACAATAATATAATTTAATTTGAAAATAATTTAATTTAATTTGAAAATAATATAAATTATTTAAAATTAATTTAATTTAATTTGAAAATATTATAATTTAACTTGAAAATAATATAATTTTATTTGAAAATAATATAATTTAATTTGAAATTAATATAATTTAATTTAAAAAAAAATTAATTTAATTTAATTTAAAAATAATATAATTTAATTCGAAAATAATTTAATTTAATTTGAAAATAATATAATTTAATTTGAAAGTAATTTAATTTAATTTGAAAATAATATAATTTAATTTAAAAATAATATAATTTAATTTGAAAATAATATAATTTAATTTGAAAATAATATAATTTAATTTGAAAATAATTTAATTTAAAAAAATATAATTTAATTTGAAAATAATTTAATTTAATTTGAAAATATTGTAATTCATTTTGAGGATAATTTAATTCGAAAATAATTTAATTTAATTTGAAAATAATATACTTTAATTTAAAAATAATATAATTTAATTTGTAAATAATTCAATTAGAAAATAGTTTAATTTAATTTGAAAATAATATAATTTAATTTGAAAATAATTTAATTTAATTCGAAAATATTATAATTTGCTTTAAAAATAATATAATTTAATTTGAAAATAATATAATTTAATTTAAAATAAATTTAATTTACTTAGAAAATATTATAATTTAATTTGAAAATAATATAATTTTATTTGAAAATAATATAATTTAATATGAAAATAATATAATTTAATTTTAAAATAATATAATTTAATTTGAAAATAATTTAATTTAATTTGAAACAAAATGAATTTGAAAATAATATAATTTTATTTGAAAATATTATAATTTAATTTGAAAATAATATAATTTAATTTGAAAATAATATAATTTAATTTGAAAATAATTTAATTTAATTTGAAAATAATATATTTTAATTTGAAAATAATTTGATTTAATATGAAAATAATATAAATTTAATTTGAAAATAATTAAATTTGAAAATAATATAATTTAATTTGAAAAAAATTTAATTTAATTTAAAAATAATTTAATTTAATTTCAAACTAATTGAATTTAAAAATAATATTATTTAATTTGAAATTAATATAATTTAATTTGAAAATAATATAATTTAATTTGAAAATAATTTAATTTAATTTAAAAATAATATAATTTACTGTGAAAATAATTTAATTTAAATTGAAAATAATACAATTTAATTTGAAAATAATATAATTTAATTTAATTTGAAAATAATTTAATTTAAATTTGAAAATATACGTTAATTTGAAAATAATATAATTTAATTTGAAAATAATATAATTTAATTTGAAAATAATAAAATTTGATTTGAAAATAATTTAATTTAATTTAAAAATAATTTAATTTAATTTGAAAACAATATAATTTAATTTGAAAATAATTTAATTTAATTTGAAAATAATATAATTTATTTTGAAGATAATTTAATTTGAAATTAATTTAATTTAATTTTAAAATAATAATATTTAATTTGAAAATAATATAATTTAAATTGTAAATAATATAATTTAATTTAAAATTAGTATAATTTAATTTAAAAATAATAAAATTTAATAATATTCTAATTGACAACTATTTATAACAGTCACATAGACAATGCCTACTCAAATTTGAAAAGTTTTAATAACAATCACTTTGGGACAGCTTTACTAATTAAATCAAGGGAGGGACACGGAAATCTTCTGTTACTCTTTAGCACACAGCGCTCTAGATTTATTATATTATTTTCAAATAAAATTATATTATTTTCAAGTTAAATTACTAGTACATAAACCTATGGCCTTCAGCCCCTGACATATTAGGTCTTGACCTGTCTCGTTACTTGCTTTGACGTAGAGAAAGGCTCACACAATGCATCTAGAGCGCTGTGTGCTAAAGAGTAACAGAAGATTTCCGTGTCCCTCCCTTGATTTAATTAGTAAAGCTGTCCCAAAGTGGATGTTATTAAAACTTTTCAAATATCATTTAATTTGAAAATAATTTAATTTAATTCGAAAATAATATAATTTAATTTGAAATTAATATAATTTAATTTGAAAATAATATAATTTAATTTGAAAATAATATAATTTAAATTGAAAATAATATAATTTAATTTAAAATTAGTATAATTTAATTTAAAAATAATATAATTTAATTTGAAAATAATTTAATTCGAAAATATTATAATTTAATTTGAAAATAATTTTATTTAATTTGAAAATAATATAACTTAATTTGAAAATAATATAATTTAATTTTAAAATAATATAATTTAATTTGAAAATAATTTAATTTAATTTGAAACAAATTGAATTTGAAAATAATTTAATTTAATTTGAAAATAATTTAATTTAATTCGAAAATAATAAAATTTAATTTGAAAATAATATAATTTAATTTGACAATAATTTAATTTGAAAATAATATAATTTCTTTTAAAAATAATTTAATTTAATTTGAAAATAATTGAATCCATTTTAAAGATAATTTAATTTGATTTGAAAATAATTTAATTTAATTTGAAAATAAATAAATTTAATTTGAAAATAATTTAATTAGAAAATAATTTAATTTAAATTAAAAATAATATAATTTAATTTAAAATTAATTTAATTGAATTTAAAAATATTAAAATTTAATTTGAAAATAATATAATTTAATTTGGGAATAATATAATTTAATTTGAAAATAATTTAATTTAATTTGAAAATAATATAATTTAATTTGAAAATAATTTAATTTAATTTAAAAGTAATTTAATTTAATTTGAAAATAATATAACTTAATTTGAAAATAATATAATTTAATTTAAAAATAATATAATTTAATTTAAAAATAATTTAATTTAGTTTGGAAATAATAAAATTTAATTTGAAAATAATATTATTTACTTTGAAAATAATTTAATTTAATTTGAAAATTATATAATTCATTTTAAAGATAATTTAATTTGATTTGAAAATAATTTAATTAATTTGAAAATAAATGAATTTAATTGGAAAATAATATAATTTAATTTGAAAATAATTTAATTTAATTTGAAAATAATATAATTTAATTTGAAAACAACATAATTTAATTTGATAAAAATATAATTTAATTTATAATTAATATAATTTAATTTGACAAAAATATAATTTAATTTGAAAATAATTTAATTTAATTTGAAAATAATATAAATTATTTAAAATTAATTTAATTTAATTTGAAAATATTATAATTTAACTTGAAAATAATATAATTTTATTTGAAAATAATATAATTTAATTTGAAATTAATATAATTTAATTTGAAACTAACATAATTTAATTTGAAAATAATTTAATTTAATTTAAAAATAATTTAATTTAATTTGAAAATAAACTAACTTAATTTGAAAATTATTTAATATATTTTGACAATAATATAGTTTAATTTAAAAATAATATAATTTAATTTGAAAATAATTTAATATAATTTGAATATAATATAATTTAATTTGAAAATAATTTAATTTAATTTAAAAATAATATACTTTAATTTGAAAATAATATAATTTAATTTGTAATTAATTCAATTAGAAAATAGTTTAATTTAATTTGAAAATAATATAATTTAATTTGAAAATAATTAAATTTGAAAATAATATAATTTAATTTGAAAAAAATTTAATTTAATTTAAAAATAATTTAATTTAATTTCAAACTAATTGAATTTAAAAATAATATTATTTAATTTGAAATTAATATAATTTAATTTGAAAATAATATAATTTAATTTGAAAATAATTTAATTTAATTTAAAAATAATATAATTTACTGTGAAAATAATTTAATTTAAATTGAAAATAATACAATTTAATTTGAAAATAATATAATTTAATTTAATTTGAAAATAATTTAATTTAAATTTGAAAATATACGTTAATTTGAAAATAATATAATTTAATTTGAAAATAATATAATTTAATTTGAAAATAATAAAATTTGATTTGAAAATAATTTAATTTAATTTAAAAATAATTTAATTTAATTTGAAAACAATATAATTTAATTTGAAAATAATTTAATTTAATTTGAAAATAATATAATTTATTTTGAAGATAATTTAATTTGAAATTAATTTAATTTAATTTTAAAATAATAATATTTAATTTGAAAATAATATAATTTAAATTGTAAATAATATAATTTAATTTAAAATTAGTATAATTTAATTTAAAAATAATAAAATTTAATAATATTCTAATTGACAACTATTTATAACAGTCACATAGACAATGCCTACTCAAATTTGAAAAGTTTTAATAACAATCACTTTGGGACAGCTTTACTAATTAAATCAAGGGAGGGACACGGAAATCTTCTGTTACTCTTTAGCACACAGCGCTCTAGATTTATTATATTATTTTCAAATAAAATTATATTATTTTCAAGTTAAATTACTAGTACATAAACCTATGGCCTTCAGCCCCTGACATATTAGGTCTTGACCTGTCTCGTTACTTGCTTTGACGTAGAGAAAGGCTCACACAATGCATCTAGAGCGCTGTGTGCTAAAGAGTAACAGAAGATTTCCGTGTCCCTCCCTTGATTTAATTAGTAAAGCTGTCCCAAAGTGGATGTTATTAAAACTTTTCAAATATCATTTAATTTGAAAATAATTTAATTTAATTCGAAAATAATATAATTTAATTTGAAATTAATATAATTTAATTTGAAAATAATATAATTTAATTTGAAAATAATATAATTTAAATTGAAAATAATATAATTTAATTTAAAATTAGTATAATTTAATTTAAAAATAATATAATTTAATTTGAAAATAATTTAATTCGAAAATATTATAATTTAATTTGAAAATAATATTATTTTAATTGAAAATAATATAATTTAATATGAAAATAATATAATTTAATTTTAAAATAATATAATTTAATTTGAAAATAATTTAATTTAATTTGAAACAAATTGAATTTGAAAATAATTTAATTTAATTTGAAAATAATTTAATTTAATTCGAAAATAATAAAATTTAATTTGAAAATAATATAATTTAATTTGACAATAATTTAATTTGAAAATAATATAATTTCTTTTAAAAATAATTTAATTTAATTTGAAAATAATTGAATCCATTTTAAAGATAATTTAATTTGATTTGAAAATAATTTAATTTAATTTGAAAATAAATAAATTTAATTTGAAAATAATTTAATTAGAAAATAATTTAATTTAAATTAAAAATAATATAATTGAATTTAAAATTAATTTAATTGAATTTAAAAATATTAAAATTTAATTTGAAAATAATATAATTTAATTTGGGAATAATATAATTTAATTTGAAAATAATTTAATTTAATTTGAAAATAATATAATTTAATTTGAAAATAATTTAATTTAATTTAAAAGTAATTTAATTTAATTTGAAAATAATATAACTTAATTTGAAAATAATATAATTTAATTTAAAAATAATATAATTTAATTTAAAAATAATTTAATTTAGTTTGGAAATAATAAAATTTAATTTGAAAATAATATTATTTACTTTGAAAATAATTTAATTTAATTTGAAAATTATATAATTCATTTTAAAGATAATTTAATTTGATTTGAAAATAATTTAATTAATTTGAAAATAAATGAATTTAATTGGAAAATAATATAATTTAATTTGAAAATAATTTAATTTAATTTGAAAATAATATAATTTAATTTGAAAACAACATAATTTAATTTGATAAAAATATAATTTAATTTATAATTAATATAATTTAATTTGACAAAAATATAATTTAATTTGAAAATAATTTAATTTAATTTGAAAATAATATAAATTATTTAAAATTAATTTAATTTAATTTGAAAATATTATAATTTAACTTGAAAATAATATAATTTTATTTGAAAATAATATAATTTAATTTGAAATTAATATAATTTAATTTGAAACTAACATAATTTAATTTGAAAATAATTTAATTTAATTTAAAAATAATTTAATTTAATTTGAAAATAAACTAACTTAATTTGAAAATTATTTAATATATTTTGACAATAATATAGTTTAATTTAAAAATAATATAATTTAATTTGAAAATAATTTAATATAATTTGAATATAATATAATTTAATTTGAAAATAATTTAATTTAATTTGAAAATAATATACTTTAATTTGAAAATAATATAATTTAATTTGTAATTAATTCAATTAGAAAATAGTTTAATTTAATTTGAAAATAATATAATTTAATTTGAAAATAATTTAATTTAATTTGAAAATAATATAATTTAGTTTGAAAATAATTTAATTTATTAAAAAAATAACATAATTCAATTTGAAAATAATTTAATTTGAAAATAATATAATTTAATTTAAAAAAAATTTAATTTAATTTAAAAATAATTTAATTTAATTTAAAAATAATATAATTTAATTTGAAAAAAATTTAATTTAATTTGAAAATAATATAATTTAATTTGAAAGTAATTTAATTTAATTTGAAAATAATATAATTTAATTTAAAAATAATATAATTTAATTTGAAAATAATATAATTTAATTTGAAAATAATTTAATTTAAAAAAATATAATTTAATTTGAAAATAATTTAATTTAATTTGAAAATATTGTAATTCATTTTGAAGATAATTTAATTCGAAAATAATTTAATTTAATTTGAAAATAATATACTTTAATTTGAAAATAATATAATTTAATTTGAAAATAATTTAATTTAATTCGAAAATATTATAATTTGCTTTAAAAATAATATAATTTAATTTGAAAATAATATAATTTAATTTAAAATAAATTTAATTTACTTAGAAAATATTACAATTTAATTTGAAAACAATATAATTTTATTTGAAAATAATATAATTTAATATGAAAATAATATAATTTAATTTTAAAATAACATAATTTAATTTGAAAATAATTTAATTTAATTTGAAACAAAATGAATTTGAAAATAATATAATTTAATTTGAAAATATTATAATTTAATTTGAAAATAATATAATTTATTTTGAAAATAATATAACTTAATTTGAAAATAATTTAATTTAATTTGAAAATAATATATTTTAATTTGAAAATAATTTGATTTAATATGAAAATAATATAATTTAATTTGAAAATAATTAAATTTGAAAATAATATAATTTAATTTGAAAAAAATTTAATTTAATTTAAAAATAATATAATTTAATTTAAAAATAATTTAATTTAGTTTGAAAATAATATAATTTAATTTGAAAATAATATTATTTACTTTGAAAATAATTTAATTTAATTTGAAAATTATATAATTCATTTTAAAGATAATTTAATTTGATTTGAAAATAATTTAATTAATTTGAAAATAAATGAATTTAATTGGAAAATAATATAATTTAATTTGAAAATAATTTAATTGAATTTGAAAATAATATAATTTAATTTGAAAACAACATAATTTAATTTGATAAAAATATAATTTAATTTATAATTAATATAATTTAATTTGACAATAATATAATTTAATTTGAAAATAATTTAATTTAATTTGAAAATAATATAAATTATTTAAAATTAATTTAATTTAATTTGAAAATATTATAATTTAACTTGAAAATAATATAATTTTATTTGAAAATAATATAATTTAATTTGAAATTAATATAATTTAATTTAAAAAAAAATTAATTTAATTTAATTTAAAAATAATATAATTTAATTCGAAAATAATTTAATTTAATTTGAAAATAATATAATTTAATTTGAAAGTAATTTAATTTAATTTGAAAATAATATAATTTAATTTAAAAATAATATAATTTAATTTGAAAATAATATAATTTAATTTGAAAATAATATAATTTAATTTGAAAATAATTTAATTTAAAAAAATATAATTTAATTTGAAAATAATTTAATTTAATTTGAAAATATTGTAATTCATTTTGAGGATAATTTAATTCGAAAATAATTTAATTTAATTTGAAAATAATATACTTTAATTTAAAAATAATATAATTTAATTTGTAAATAATTCAATTAGAAAATAGTTTAATTTAATTTGAAAATAATATAATTTAATTTGAAAATAATTTAATTTAATTCGAAAATATTATAATTTGCTTTAAAAATAATATAATTTAATTTGAAAATAATATAATTTAATTTAAAATAAATTTAATTTACTTAGAAAATATTATAATTTAATTTGAAAATAATATAATTTTATTTGAAAATAATATAATTTAATATGAAAATAATATAATTTAATTTTAAAATAATATAATTTAATTTGAAAATAATTTAATTTAATTTGAAACAAAATGAATTTAAAAATAATATAATTTTATTTGAAAATATTATAATTTAATTTGAAAATAATATAATTTAATTTGAAAATAATATAATTTAATTTGAAAATAATTTAATTTAATTTGAAAATAATATATTTTAATTTGAAAATAATTTGATTTAATATGAAAATAATATAAATTTAATTTGAAAATAATTAAATTTGAAAATAATATAATTTAATTTGAAAAAAATTTAATTTAATTTAAAAATAATTTAATTTAATTTCAAACTAATTGAATTTAAAAATAATATTATTTAATTTGAAATTAATATAATTTAATTTGAAAATAATATAATTTAATTTGAAAATAATTTAATTTAATTTAAAAATAATATAATTTACTGTGAAAATAATTTAATTTAAATTGAAAATAATACAATTTAATTTGAAAATAATATAATTTAATTTAATTTGAAAATAATTTAATTTAAATTTGAAAATATACGTTAATTTGAAAATAATATAATTTAATTTGAAAATAATATAATTTAATTTGAAAATAATAAAATTTGATTTGAAAATAATTTAATTTAATTTAAAAATAATTTAATTTAATTTGAAAACAATATAATTTAATTTGAAAATAATTTAATTTAATTTGAAAATAATATAATTTATTTTGAAGATAATTTAATTTGAAATTAATTTAATTTAATTTTAAAATAATAATATTTAATTTGAAAATAATATAATTTAAATTGTAAATAATATAATTTAATTTAAAATTAGTATAATTTAATTTAAAAATAATAAAATTTAATAATATTCTAATTGACAACTATTTATAACAGTCACATAGACAATGCCTACTCAAATTTGAAAAGTTTTAATAACAATCACTTTGGGACAGCTTTACTAATTAAATCAAGGGAGGGACACGGAAATCTTCTGTTACTCTTTAGCACACAGCGCTCTAGATTTATTATATTATTTTCAAATAAAATTATATTATTTTCAAGTTAAATTACTAGTACATAAACCTATGGCCTTCAGCCCCTGACATATTAGGTCTTGACCTGTCTCGTTACTTGCTTTGACGTAGAGAAAGGCTCACACAATGCATCTAGAGCGCTGTGTGCTAAAGAGTAACAGAAGATTTCCGTGTCCCTCCCTTGATTTAATTAGTAAAGCTGTCCCAAAGTGGATGTTATTAAAACTTTTCAAATATCATTTAATTTGAAAATAATTTAATTTAATTCGAAAATAATATAATTTAATTTGAAATTAATATAATTTAATTTGAAAATAATATAATTTAATTTGAAAATAATATAATTTAAATTGAAAATAATATAATTTAATTTAAAATTAGTATAATTTAATTTAAAAATAATATAATTTAATTTGAAAATAATTTAATTCGAAAATATTATAATTTAATTTGAAAATAATATTATTTTAATTGAAAATAATATAATTTAATATGAAAATAATATAATTTAATTTTAAAATAATATAATTTAATTTGAAAATAATTTAATTTAATTTGAAACAAATTGAATTTGAAAATAATTTAATTTAATTTGAAAATAATTTAATTTAATTCGAAAATAATAAAATTTAATTTGAAAATAATATAATTTAATTTGACAATAATTTAATTTGAAAATAATATAATTTCTTTTAAAAATAATTTAATTTAATTTGAAAATAATTGAATCCATTTTAAAGATAATTTAATTTGATTTGAAAATAATTTAATTTAATTTGAAAATAAATAAATTTAATTTGAAAATAATTTAATTAGAAAATAATTTAATTTAAATTAAAAATAATATAATTTAATTTAAAATTAATTTAATTGAATTTAAAAATATTAAAATTTAATTTGAAAATAATATAATTTAATTTGGGAATAATATAATTTAATTTGAAAATAATTTAATTTAATTTGAAAATAATATAATTTAATTTGAAAATAATTTAATTTAATTTAAAAGTAATTTAATTTAATTTGAAAATAATATAACTTAATTTGAAAATAATATAATTTAATTTAAAAATAATATAATTTAATTTAAAAATAATTTAATTTAGTTTGGAAATAATAAAATTTAATTTGAAAATAATATTATTTACTTTGAAAATAATTTAATTTAATTTGAAAATTATATAATTCATTTTAAAGATAATTTAATTTGATTTGAAAATAATTTAATTAATTTGAAAATAAATGAATTTAATTGGAAAATAATATAATTTAATTTGAAAATAATTTAATTTAATTTGAAAATAATATAATTTAATTTGAAAACAACATAATTTAATTTGATAAAAATATAATTTAATTTATAATTAATATAATTTAATTTGACAAAAATATAATTTAATTTGAAAATAATTTAATTTAATTTGAAAATAATATAAATTATTTAAAATTAATTTAATTTAATTTGAAAATATTATAATTTAACTTGAAAATAATATAATTTTATTTGAAAATAATATAATTTAATTTGAAATTAATATAATTTAATTTGAAACTAACATAATTTAATTTGAAAATAATTTAATTTAATTTAAAAATAATTTAATTTAATTTGAAAATAAACTAACTTAATTTGAAAATTATTTAATATATTTTGACAATAATATAGTTTAATTTAAAAATAATATAATTTAATTTGAAAATAATTTAATATAATTTGAATATAATATAATTTAATTTGAAAATAATTTAATTTAATTTGAAAATAATATACTTTAATTTGAAAATAATATAATTTAATTTGTAATTAATTCAATTAGAAAATAGTTTAATTTAATTTGAAAATAATATAATTTAATTTGAAAATAATTTAATTTAATTTGAAAATAATATAATTTAGTTTGAAAATAATTTAATTTATTAAAAAAATAACATAATTCAATTTGAAAATAATTTAATTGGAAAATAATATAATTTAATTTAAAAAAAATTTAATTTAATTTAAAAATAATTTAATTTAATTTAAAAATAATATAATTTAATTTGAAAATAATTTAATTTAATTTGAAAATAATATAATTTAATTTGAAAGTAATTTAATTTAATTTGAAAATAATATAATTTAATTTAAAAATAATATAATTTAATTTGAAAATAATATAATTTAATTTGAAAATAATTTAATTTAAAAAAATATAATTTAATTTGAAAATATTGTAATTCATTTTGAAGATAATTTAATTCGAAAATAATTTAATTTAATTTGAAAATAATATACTTTAATTTGAAAATAATATAATTTAATTTGAAAATAATTTAATTTAATTCGAAAATATTATAATTTGCTTTAAAAATAATATAATTTAATTTGAAAATAATATAATTTAATTTAAAATAAATTTAATTTACTTAGAAAATATTACAATTTAATTTGAAAACAATATAATTTTATTTGAAAATAATATAATTTAATATGAAAATAATATAATTTAATTTTAAAATAACATAATTTAATTTGAAAATAATTTAATTTAATTTGAAACAAAATGAATTTGAAAATAATATAATTTAATTTGAAAATATTATAATTTAATTTGAAAATAATATAATTTATTTTGAAAATAATATAACTTAATTTGAAAATAATTTAATTTAATTTGAAAATAATATATTTTAATTTGAAAATAATTTGATTTAATATGAAAATAATATAATTTAATTTGAAAATAATTAAATTTGAAAATAATATAATTTAATTTGAAAAAAATTTAATTTAATTTAAAAATAATTTAATTTAATTTCAAACTAATTGAATTTAAAAATAATATTATTTAATTTGAAATTAATATAATTTAATTTAAAAATAATATAATTTAATTTGAAAATAATTTAATTTAATTTAAAAATAATATAATTTACTGTGAAAATAATTTAATTTAAATTGAAAATAATACAACTTAATTTGAAAATAATATAATTTAATTTAATTTGAAAATAATTTAATTTAAATTTGAAAATATAATTTAATTTGAAAATAATAAAATTTAATTTGAAAATAATATAATTTAATTTGAACATAATAAAATTTGGTTTGAAAATAATTTAATTTAATTTAAAAATAATTTAATTTAATTTGAAAACAATATAATTTAATTTGAAAATAATTTAATTTGAATTAAAAATAATACAATTTAATTTAAAAATAATATAATCTAATTTAATTTGAAAATAATTTAATTTAATTTGAAAATAATATAATTTAATTAGAAAATAATATAATTTAATTTGAAAATAATTTAATTTAATTCGAAAATATTATATTTTGCTTTAAAAATAATATAATTTAATTTGAAAATAATATAATTTAATTTAAAATAAATTTAATTTACTTAGAAAATATTATAATTTAATTTGAAAATAATATAATTTAATTTGAAAATAATATAATTTAATATGAAAATAATATAATTTAATTTTAAAGTAATATAATTTAATTTGAAAATAATTTAATTTAATTTGAAACAAAATGAATTTGAAAATAATATAATTTAATTTGAAAATATTATAATTTAATTTGAAAATAATATAATTTAATTTGAAAATAATATAATTTAATTTGAAAATAATTTAATTTAATTTGAAAATAATATAACCTAATTTGAAAATAATTCAATTTAATTTGAAAATAATATAATTTAATATAAAAGTTATATAACAATTAAAAAATAATTTAATTTAATTTGAAAATAATATAACTTAATTTGAAAATAATATAATTTAATTTGAAAATATTATAATTTAATTTGAAAATAATATATTTTTTTTTTAAATAATATAATTTAATCTGAAAATAGTATAATTTATTTTGAAAATTATAGGAGTATAATTTAATTTGAAAATAATTTAATTTAATTTGAAACTAATTGAATTTAAAAATAATATAATTTAATTTGAAAATAATATAATTTAATTTGAAAATAATATACTCTTATTTGAAAATAATATAATTTAATTTGAAAATAATTTAATTTAATTTGAATATAATATAATTTAATTTGAAAATAATTTAATTTAGTTTGAAAATAATATAATTTAATTTGAAAATAATTTAATTTAAAAATAATATAATTTTTTTTGAAAATAATTTTATAAGAAAATAATTTAAATTAATTTGAAAATAATATAATTTAACTTGAAAATAATTTGAGTTAATTTGAAAATAATTTAATTTAGTTTGAATATAATATAATTTAATTAGAAAATAATTTAATTTAAAAATAATATAATTTAATTTAAAAATAATTTTATTAGAAAATAATTTAATTTAATTTGAAAATAATATAATTTAATTTGAAAATAAATTAATTTAATTTAAAAATAATTTAATTTAGTTTGAAAATAATATAATTTAATTTTAAAATAATATAATTTAATTTTAAAATAATATAATTTAATTTGAAAAAAGTTTAAATTTAATTTAAAAATAATTTAATTTAATTTGAAAATAATACAAATTAATTTGAAAATAATTGAAATTAATTTGGAAAATAATTTAATTTAATTTTAAAATAATATAACTTAATTTTAAAATCATTTAATTTAATTTAAAAATAATATAATTTAATTTGAAAATAATATACTTTAAATTCAAAATAATTTATTTAAATTTGAAATTATATTAATTTGTAAATAATATAATTAAATTTGAATTTAATTTAATTTGAAAATAATATAATTTAATTTGAAAATATTTTAATTTAATTTGAAAATAATATACTTTAAATTCAAAATAATTTATTTAAATTTGAAATTATATTAATTTGTAAATAATATAATTAAATTTGAATTTAATTTAATTTGAAAATGATATACTTTAATTTGAAAACAATTTAATTTAGTTTGAAAATAGTTTAGTTTAATTTGAAAAAAAATTAATTTGCAAATAATTTAATTTAATTTGAAAATAATATAATTTAATTCGAAAATAATATAATTTAATTTGAAAACAATTTAATTTAATTTAAAATTAATTGAATTTATAAATAATATAATTTAATTTGAAAATAATATAATTTAATTTGAAATTAATTTAATTTAATTTAAAATTAATGGAATTTAAAAATAATATAATTTAATTTGAAAATAATATAATTTAATTTGAAAATAATATAATTTAATTTGAAAATAATTTAATTTAATTAAAAATTAATTGAATTTCAAAATGATATAATTTAATTTGAAAATAATATAATTTAATTTAAAAAATATATATATTAGAATTTGAAAATAATTTAATTTATTTTGAAAATAATATAATTTAATTTGAAAATATTATAATTTTATTTGAAAATAATTTAATTTATATTAAAATTAATTGAATTTAAAAATAATATAATTTATTTTGAAAATAATTTAATTTAATTTAAAATTAATTTAATTTAATAATAATATAATTTAATTTGAAAAAAATATAATTTAATTTTAAAATAATATAATTTAATTTGGAAATAATTTAATTTAATTTGAAAAAAATACAATTTAATTTGAAAATAATATAATTTAACTTGAAAATAATATAATTTGATTTAAAAATAATTTAATTTGATTTCAAAATGATATAACAATTTGAAAATAATATAATTTAATTTGAAAATATTATAATTTAATTTGAAAATAATTTAATTTGAAAATAATATAATTTAATTTGAAAAAAAATTAATTTAATTTGAAAATATTATAATTTAATTTGAAAATAATATAATTTAATTTAAAAATAATATAATTTAATCTAAAAATAATATAATTTAATTTGAAAATAATTTAATTTAAAAATAATATAATTTAATTTGAAAAAAATATAATTTAATTTGAAAATAATTTAATTTAATTTGAAACTAATTTAATTTAAAAATAATATAATTTAATTTGAAAATAATATAATTTAATTTGAAAATAATATAATTAAATTTGAAAATAATTTAATTTGAAAATAATATAATTTAATATGAAAATAATACAATTTAATTTGAAAAAAATTTAACTTAATTTAAAAATAATTTAATTTAATTTGAAAATAATACAATTTAATTTGAAAATAATTTAAAGTAATTTGAAAATATTTTAATTTAATTTTGAAATAATATAACTTAAGTTTAAAATCATTTAATTTAATTTTAAAATAATATAATTTAATTTGAAAATAATATAATTTAATTTGAAAATAATATAATTTAATTTAAAAATAATATAATTTAATTTGAAAATGATATAATTTAATTTGAAAACAATTTCAATTTAATTTGAAAATAATTTAGTTTTATTTGAAAAAAAATTAATTTGCAAATAATTTAATTTAATTTGAAATTAATATAATTTAATTTATTTTAAAAATAATATATTTTAATTTGAAAATAATTTTATTAGACAATACTTTAATTTAATTTGAAAACAATATAATTTAATTTGAAAATAATATAATTTAATTTGAAAATAATTTAATTTAATTTGAAAATAATATAATTTAATTTGAAAACAATTTAATTTAATTTAAAATTAATTGCATTTAAAAATGATATAATTTAATTTGAAAATAATATAATTTATTTTGAAAATAATATAATAGAATTTGAATATAATTTAATTTAGTTTCAAAATAATTTAATTTAATTTGAAAATATTCTTACTTGATTTGAAAATTATTTAATTTAATTTGAAAATAATATAATTTAATTTGAAAATAATTTAATTTAATTTGAAAACAATATAATTTAATTTGAAAATAATTTAATTTAATTTAAAAATAATATAACTTAATTTGAAAATAATATAATTTAATTTAAAAATAATATAATTTGATTTGAAAATAATATAATTTAATTTGAAAATAATTTAATTTAATTTGAAAATAATATAATTTAATTTAAAAATAATTTAATTTAATTTGAAAACAATTTAATTTAATTTAAAATTAATTGCATTTAAAAATGATATAATTTAATTTGAAAATAATATAATTTAATTTAAAAATAATTTAATTTAATTTCAAACTAATTGAATTTAAAAATAATATTATTTAATTTGAAATTAATATAATTTAATTTGAAAATAATATAATTTAATTTGAAAATAATTTAATTTAATTTAAAAATAATATAATTTACTGTGAAAATAATTTAATTTAAATTGAAAATAATACAATTTAATTTGAAAATAATATAATTTAATTTAATTTGAAAATAATTTAATTTAAATTTGAAAATATACGTTAATTTGAAAATAATATAATTTAATTTGAAAATAATATAATTTAATTTGAAAATAATAAAATTTGATTTGAAAATAATTTAATTTAATTTAAAAATAATTTAATTTAATTTGAAAACAATATAATTTAATTTGAAAATAATTTAATTTAATTTGAAAATAATATAATTTATTTTGAAGATAATTTAATTTGAAATTAATTTAATTTAATTTTAAAATAATAATATTTAATTTGAAAATAATATAATTTAAATTGTAAATAATATAATTTAATTTAAAATTAGTATAATTTAATTTAAAAATAATAAAATTTAATAATATTCTAATTGACAACTATTTATAACAGTCACATAGACAATGCCTACTCAAATTTGAAAAGTTTTAATAACAATCACTTTGGGACAGCTTTACTAATTAAATCAAGGGAGGGACACGGAAATCTTCTGTTACTCTTTAGCACACAGCGCTCTAGATTTATTATATTATTTTCAAATAAAATTATATTATTTTCAAGTTAAATTACTAGTACATAAACCTATGGCCTTCAGCCCCTGACATATTAGGTCTTGACCTGTCTCGTTACTTGCTTTGACGTAGAGAAAGGCTCACACAATGCATCTAGAGCGCTGTGTGCTAAAGAGTAACAGAAGATTTCCGTGTCCCTCCCTTGATTTAATTAGTAAAGCTGTCCCAAAGTGGATGTTATTAAAACTTTTCAAATATCATTTAATTTGAAAATAATTTAATTTAATTCGAAAATAATATAATTTAATTTGAAATTAATATAATTTAATTTGAAAATAATATAATTTAATTTGAAAATAATATAATTTAAATTGAAAATAATATAATTTAATTTAAAATTAGTATAATTTAATTTAAAAATAATATAATTTAATTTGAAAATAATTTAATTCGAAAATATTATAATTTAATTTGAAAATAATATTATTTTAATTGAAAATAATATAATTTAATATGAAAATAATATAATTTAATTTTAAAATAATATAATTTAATTTGAAAATAATTTAATTTAATTTGAAACAAATTGAATTTGAAAATAATTTAATTTAATTTGAAAATAATTTAATTTAATTCGAAAATAATAAAATTTAATTTGAAAATAATATAATTTAATTTGACAATAATTTAATTTGAAAATAATATAATTTCTTTTAAAAATAATTTAATTTAATTTGAAAATAATTGAATCCATTTTAAAGATAATTTAATTTGATTTGAAAATAATTTAATTTAATTTGAAAATAAATAAATTTAATTTGAAAATAATTTAATTAGAAAATAATTTAATTTAAATTAAAAATAATATAATTTAATTTAAAATTAATTTAATTGAATTTAAAAATATTAAAATTTAATTTGAAAATAATATAATTTAATTTGGGAATAATATAATTTAATTTGAAAATAATTTAATTTAATTTGAAAATAATATAATTTAATTTGAAAATAATTTAATTTAATTTAAAAGTAATTTAATTTAATTTGAAAATAATATAACTTAATTTGAAAATAATATAATTTAATTTAAAAATAATATAATTTAATTTAAAAATAATTTAATTTAGTTTGGAAATAATAAAATTTAATTTGAAAATAATATTATTTACTTTGAAAATAATTTAATTTAATTTGAAAATTATATAATTCATTTTAAAGATAATTTAATTTGATTTGAAAATAATTTAATTAATTTGAAAATAAATGAATTTAATTGGAAAATAATATAATTTAATTTGAAAATAATTTAATTTAATTTGAAAATAATATAATTTAATTTGAAAACAACATAATTTAATTTGATAAAAATATAATTTAATTTATAATTAATATAATTTAATTTGACAAAAATATAATTTAATTTGAAAATAATTTAATTTAATTTGAAAATAATATAAATTATTTAAAATTAATTTAATTTAATTTGAAAATATTATAATTTAACTTGAAAATAATATAATTTTATTTGAAAATAATATAATTTAATTTGAAATTAATATAATTTAATTTGAAACTAACATAATTTAATTTGAAAATAATTTAATTTAATTTAAAAATAATTTAATTTAATTTGAAAATAAACTAACTTAATTTGAAAATTATTTAATATATTTTGACAATAATATAGTTTAATTTAAAAATAATATAATTTAATTTGAAAATAATTTAATATAATTTGAATATAATATAATTTAATTTGAAAATAATTTAATTTAATTTGAAAATAATATACTTTAATTTGAAAATAATATAATTTAATTTGTAATTAATTCAATTAGAAAATAGTTTAATTTAATTTGAAAATAATATAATTTAATTTGAAAATAATTTAATTTAATTTGAAAATAATATAATTTAGTTTGAAAATAATTTAATTTATTAAAAAAATAACATAATTCAATTTGAAAATAATTTAATTTGAAAATAATATAATTTAATTTAAAAAAAATTTAATTTAATTTAAAAATAATTTAATTTAATTTAAAAATAATATAATTTAATTTGAAAATAATTTAATTTAATTTGAAAATAATATAATTTAATTTGAAAGTAATTTAATTTAATTTGAAAATAATATAATTTAATTTAAAAATAATATAATTTAATTTGAAAATAATATAATTTAATTTGAAAATAATTTAATTTAAAAAAATATAATTTAATTTGAAAATATTGTAATTCATTTTGAAGATAATTTAATTCGAAAATAATTTAATTTAATTTGAAAATAATATACTTTAATTTGAAAATAATATAATTTAATTTGAAAATAATTTAATTTAATTCGAAAATATTATAATTTGCTTTAAAAATAATATAATTTAATTTGAAAATAATATAATTTAATTTAAAATAAATTTAATTTACTTAGAAAATATTACAATTTAATTTGAAAACAATATAATTTTATTTGAAAATAATATAATTTAATATGAAAATAATATAATTTAATTTTAAAATAACATAATTTAATTTGAAAATAATTTAATTTAATTTGAAACAAAATGAATTTGAAAATAATATAATTTAATTTGAAAATATTATAATTTAATTTGAAAATAATATAATTTATTTTGAAAATAATATAACTTAATTTGAAAATAATTTAATTTAATTTGAAAATAATATATTTTAATTTGAAAATAATTTGATTTAATATGAAAATAATATAATTTAATTTGAAAATAATTAAATTTGAAAATAATATAATTTAATTTGAAAAAAATTTAATTTAATTTAAAAATAATTTAATTTAATTTCAAACTAATTGAATTTAAAAATAATATTATTTAATTTGAAATTAATATAATTTAATTTAAAAATAATATAATTTAATTTGAAAATAATTTAATTTAATTTAAAAATAATATAATTTACTGTGAAAATAATTTAATTTAAATTGAAAATAATACAACTTAATTTGAAAATAATATAATTTAATTTAATTTGAAAATAATTTAATTTAAATTTGAAAATATAATTTAATTTGAAAATAATAAAATTTAATTTGAAAATAATATAATTTAATTTGAACATAATAAAATTTGGTTTGAAAATAATTTAATTTAATTTAAAAATAATTTAATTTAATTTGAAAACAATATAATTTAATTTGAAAATAATTTAATTTGAATTAAAAATAATACAATTTAATTTAAAAATAATATAATCTAATTTAATTTGAAAATAATTTAATTTAATTTGAAAATAATATAATTTAATTAGAAAATAATATAATTTAATTTGAAAATAATTTAATTTAATTCGAAAATATTATATTTTGCTTTAAAAATAATATAATTTAATTTGAAAATAATATAATTTAATTTAAAATAAATTTAATTTACTTAGAAAATATTATAATTTAATTTGAAAATAATATAATTTAATTTGAAAATAATATAATTTAATATGAAAATAATATAATTTAATTTTAAAGTAATATAATTTAATTTGAAAATAATTTAATTTAATTTGAAACAAAATGAATTTGAAAATAATATAATTTAATTTGAAAATATTATAATTTAATTTGAAAATAATATAATTTAATTTGAAAATAATATAATTTAATTTGAAAATAATTTAATTTAATTTGAAAATAATATAACCTAATTTGAAAATAATTCAATTTAATTTGAAAATAATATAATTTAATATAAAAGTTATATAACAATTAAAAAATAATTTAATTTAATTTGAAAATAATATAACTTAATTTGAAAATAATATAATTTAATTTGAAAATATTATAATTTAATTTGAAAATAATATATTTTTTTTTTAAATAATATAATTTAATCTGAAAATAGTATAATTTATTTTGAAAATTATAGGAGTATAATTTAATTTGAAAATAATTTAATTTAATTTGAAACTAATTGAATTTAAAAATAATATAATTTAATTTGAAAATAATATAATTTAATTTGAAAATAATATACTCTTATTTGAAAATAATATAATTTAATTTGAAAATAATTTAATTTAATTTGAATATAATATAATTTAATTTGAAAATAATTTAATTTAGTTTGAAAATAATATAATTTAATTTGAAAATAATTTAATTTAAAAATAATATAATTTTTTTTGAAAATAATTTTATAAGAAAATAATTTAAATTAATTTGAAAATAATATAATTTAACTTGAAAATAATTTGAGTTAATTTGAAAATAATTTAATTTAGTTTGAATATAATATAATTTAATTAGAAAATAATTTAATTTAAAAATAATATAATTTAATTTAAAAATAATTTTATTAGAAAATAATTTAATTTAATTTGAAAATAATATAATTTAATTTGAAAATAAATTAATTTAATTTAAAAATAATTTAATTTAGTTTGAAAATAATATAATTTAATTTTAAAATAATATAATTTAATTTTAAAATAATATAATTTAATTTGAAAAAAGTTTAAATTTAATTTAAAAATAATTTAATTTAATTTGAAAATAATACAAATTAATTTGAAAATAATTGAAATTAATTTGGAAAATAATTTAATTTAATTTTAAAATAATATAACTTAATTTTAAAATCATTTAATTTAATTTAAAAATAATATAATTTAATTTGAAAATAATATACTTTAAATTCAAAATAATTTATTTAAATTTGAAATTATATTAATTTGTAAATAATATAATTAAATTTGAATTTAATTTAATTTGAAAATAATATAATTTAATTTGAAAATATTTTAATTTAATTTGAAAATAATATACTTTAAATTCAAAATAATTTATTTAAATTTGAAATTATATTAATTTGTAAATAATATAATTAAATTTGAATTTAATTTAATTTGAAAATGATATACTTTAATTTGAAAACAATTTAATTTAGTTTGAAAATAGTTTAGTTTAATTTGAAAAAAAATTAATTTGCAAATAATTTAATTTAATTTGAAAATAATATAATTTAATTCGAAAATAATATAATTTAATTTGAAAACAATTTAATTTAATTTAAAATTAATTGAATTTATAAATAATATAATTTAATTTGAAAATAATATAATTTAATTTGAAATTAATTTAATTTAATTTAAAATTAATGGAATTTAAAAATAATATAATTTAATTTGAAAATAATATAATTTAATTTGAAAATAATATAATTTAATTTGAAAATAATTTAATTTAATTAAAAATTAATTGAATTTCAAAATGATATAATTTAATTTGAAAATAATATAATTTAATTTAAAAAATATATATATTAGAATTTGAAAATAATTTAATTTATTTTGAAAATAATATAATTTAATTTGAAAATATTATAATTTTATTTGAAAATAATTTAATTTATATTAAAATTAATTGAATTTAAAAATAATATAATTTATTTTGAAAATAATTTAATTTAATTTAAAATTAATTTAATTTAATAATAATATTATTTATTTTGAAAAAAATATAATTTAATTTTAAAATAATATAATTTAATTTGGAAATAATTTAATTTAATTTGAAAAAAATACAATTTAATTTGAAAATAATATAATTTAACTTGAAAATAATATAATTTGATTTAAAAATAATTTAATTTGATTTCAAAATGATATAACAATTTGAAAATAATATAATTTAATTTGAAAATATTATAATTTAATTTGAAAATAATTTAATTTGAAAATAATATAATTTAATTTGAAAAAAAATTAATTTAATTTGAAAATATTATAATTTAATTTGAAAATAATATAATTTAATTTAAAAATAATATAATTTAATCTAAAAATAATATAATTTAATTTGAAAATAATTTAATTTAAAAATAATATAATTTAATTTGAAAAAAATATAATTTAATTTGAAAATAATTTAATTTAATTTGAAACTAATTTAATTTAAAAATAATATAATTTAATTTGAAAATAATATAATTTAATTTGAAAATAATATAATTAAATTTGAAAATAATTTAATTTGAAAATAATATAATTTAATATGAAAATAATACAATTTAATTTGAAAAAAATTTAACTTAATTTAAAAATAATTTAATTTAATTTGAAAATAATACAATTTAATTTGAAAATAATTTAAAGTAATTTGAAAATATTTTAATTTAATTTTGAAATAATATAACTTAAGTTTAAAATCATTTAATTTAATTTTAAAATAATATAATTTAATTTGAAAATAATATAATTTAATTTGAAAATAATATAATTTAATTTAAAAATAATATAATTTAATTTGAAAATGATATAATTTAATTTGAAAACAATTTCAATTTAATTTGAAAATAATTTAGTTTTATTTGAAAAAAAATTAATTTGCAAATAATTTAATTTAATTTGAAATTAATATAATTTAATTTATTTTAAAAATAATATATTTTAATTTGAAAATAATTTTATTAGACAATACTTTAATTTAATTTGAAAACAATATAATTTAATTTGAAAATAATATAATTTAATTTGAAAATAATTTAATTTAATTTGAAAATAATATAATTTAATTTGAAAACAATTTAATTTAATTTAAAATTAATTGCATTTAAAAATGATATAATTTAATTTGAAAATAATATAATTTATTTTGAAAATAATATAATAGAATTTGAATATAATTTAATTTAGTTTCAAAATAATTTAATTTAATTTGAAAATATTCTTACTTGATTTGAAAATTATTTAATTTAATTTGAAAATAATATAATTTAATTTGAAAATAATTTAATTTAATTTGAAAACAATATAATTTAATTTGAAAATAATTTAATTTAATTTAAAAATAATATAACTTAATTTGAAAATAATATAATTTAATTTAAAAATAATATAATTTGATTTGAAAATAATATAATTTAATTTGAAAATAATTTAATTTAATTTGAAAATAATATAATTTAATTTAAAAATAATTTAATTTAATTTGAAAACAATTTAATTTAATTTAAAATTAATTGCATTTAAAAATGATATAATTTAATTTGAAAATAATATAATTTAATTTGAAAATAATATAATAGAATTTGAATATAATTTAATTTAGTTTCAAAATAATTTAATTTAAGTTGAAAATATTCTAACTTAATTTGAAAATTATTTAATTTGGTTTGAAAATAATATACTTAAATTTAAAAATATTATAATTTAATTTGCAAATAATTTTATTTGAAAATAATATTTTTTTTACAATTTAAAAATAATTTAATTTAATTTGAAAATAATATAATTTAATTTGAAAATGATTTAATTTAATATAAAAGTGTTTTAATTTAATTTAAAAATAATTTAATTAAATTAATTTTAAAAATAATTTAATTTAATTAAATTTAAAAATAATTAAATTTAATTTAAAAATAATTTAATATTATTTGAAACTAATTGAATTTGAAAATAATATAATTTAATTTGAAAATTTTATAATTTAACTTGAAAATAATATTATTTAATTTGAAAATAATATAATTTAATTTGAAAAAAATTTAATTTAATTTAAAAATAATATAATTTAATTTGGAAATGATATGATTTAATTTGAAAAAAAATTAAATTTAATTTGAAAATAATTTAGTTTTATTTGACAAAAATTTAATTTGCAAATAATTTAATTTAATTTGAAAATAATATAATTCAATTTGAAAATAATTTAATTTAATTTGAAAATAATATAATTTAATTTGAAAATAATATAATTCAATTTGAAAATAATTTAATTTAATTTGAAAATAATATAATTTAATTTGAAAATAATATGATTTAATTTGAAAATAATATAATTTAATTTGAAAATATTTTAATTTAATTTGAAAATAATATAATTTCATTTGAAATAATTTAATTTAATTTAAAAATAATATAATTTAATTTGAAAATAATTTTATTAGAAAATATTTTAATTTAATTTGAAAATAATATAATTTAATTTAAAAATAATTTAATTTAATTTGAAAATAATATAATTTAATTTGAAAATAATGTAATTTAATTTGAAAATAATATAATTTAATTTAAAAAAAATTTAATTTGAAAATAATATAATTTAATTTCAAAATAATTTAATTAAATTTGAAATTATATTAATTTGTAAATAATATAATTAAATTTGAATTGAATTTAATTTGAAAATAATATAATTTAATTTAAAAATATTTTATTTTAATTTGAAAATAATATAATTTAATTTGAAAATAATATAATTTAATTTAAAAATAATATAATTTAATTTGAAAATGATATAATTTTATTTGAAAACAATTTAATTTAATTTGAAAATAATTTAGTTTTATTTGAAAAAAATTTAATTTGCAAATAATTTAATTTAATTTGAAATTAAAATAATTTAATTTAATTTAAAAATAATATAATTTAATTTGAAAATAATATAATTTGATTTGAAAATAATATAATTTAATTTGAAAATAATTTAATTTGAAAATAATATAATTTAATATGAAAATAATACAATTTAATTTGAAAAAAATTTAATTTAATTTAAAAATAATTTAATTTAATTTGAAAATAATTTAAAGTAATTTGAAAATATTTTAATTTAATTTTGAAATAATATAACTTAATTTTAAAATCATTTAATTTAATTTTAAAATAATATAATTTAATTTGAAAATAATATAATTTAATTTGAAAATAATATAATTTAATTTAAAAATAATATAATTTAATTTGAAAATAATTTAATTTAATTTGAAAACAATATAATTTAATTTGAAAATAATTTAATTTAATTTAAAAATAATATAATTTAATTTGAAAATAATATAATTTAATTTAAAAATAATATAATTTAATTTGAAAATAATATAATTTAATTTGAAAATAATTTAATTTATTTTGAAAATAATATAATTTAATTTGAAAATAATATAATTTAATTTAAAAATAATATAATTTAATTTGAAAATAATATAATTTAATTTGAAAATAATTTAATTTAATTTGAAAACAATATAATTTAATTTGAAAATAATTTAATTTAATTTGAAAATAATATAATTTAATTTGAAAATAATTTTATTAGACAATAATTTAATTTAATTTGAAAACAATATAATTTAATTTGAAAATAATATAATTTATTTTGAAAATAATTTAATTTAATTTGAAAACAATATAATTTAATTTGAAAATAATTTAATTTAATTTAAAAATAATATAATTTAATTTGAAAATAATATAATTTAATTTAAAAATAATATAATTTAATTTGAAAATAATATAATTTAATTTGAAAATAATTTAATTTATTTTGAAAATAATATAATTTAATTTGAAAATAATATAATTTAATTTGAAAATAATTTACTTTAATTTAAAATTAATTGAATTTAAAAATAATATAATTTAATTTGAAAATAATATAATTTAATTTGAAAATAATATAATTTAATTTGAAAACAATTTAATTTAATTTAAAATTAATTGCATTTAAAAATGATATAATTTAATTTGAAAATAATATAATTTAATTTGAAAATAATATAATAGGATTTGAATATAATTTAATTTAGTTTCAAAATAATTTAATTTAATTTGAAAATATTTTAACTTAATTTGAAAATTATTTAATTTAATTTGAAAATAATATACTTTAATTTAAAAATAATATAATTTAATTTGCAAATAATTTTATTTGAAAATAATATTTTTTTTATAATTTGAAAATAATTTAATTTAATTTGAAAATAACATAATTTAATTTGAAAATGATTTAATTTAATATAAAAATGTTTTAATTTAATTTAAAAATAATTTAATTTAATTAATTTTAAAAATAATTTAATTTAATTAAATTTAAAAATATTTTAATTTAATTTAAAAATAATTTTATATAATTTGAAAATAATATAATTTAATTTGAAAATTTCATAATTTAATTTGAAAATAATATAATTTAATTTGGAAATAATTTCATATAATTTGAAAATAATATAAATTAATTTGAAAACAATTTAATTTAATTTGAAAATAATATAATTTAATTTGAAAATAATATAATTTAATTTGAAATTAATTTAATTTTTTTGAAAATAATATAATTTAATATGAAAATAATATAATTTAATTTGAAAATTATAACAGCATAATTTAATTTGAAAATAATTTAATTTAATTTGAAACTAATTGAATTTAAAAATAATATAATTTAATTTGAAAATAATATAATTTAATTTGAAAATAATTTAATTTAAAAATAATATAATTTAATTTGAAAAAAAAAAAATTTAATTTGAAAATAATTTAGTTTTATTTGAAAAAAATTTAATTTGCAAATAATTTAATTTAATTTGAAATTAATATAATTTAATTTAATTTAAAAATAATATAATTTAATTTGAAAATAATATAATTTAATTTGAAATTAATTTAATTTAATTTGCCAATAATTTAATTTAATTTGAAATTATAATAATTTAATTTAATTTAAAAATAATATAATTTAATTTGAAAATAATATAATTTAATTTGAAAATAATTTAATTTAATTTGAAAATAATATAATTTAATTTGAAAATAATTTAATTTAATTTGAAAACAATATAATTTAATTTGAAAATAATTTAATTTAATTTAAAAATAATATAATTTAATTTGAAAATAATATAATTTAATTTAAAAATAATATAATTTAATTTGAAAATAATATAATTTAATTTGAAAATAATTTAATTTTTTTTGAAAATAATATAATTTAATTTGAAAATAATATAATTTAATTTGAAAATAATTTACTTTAATTTAAAATTAATTGAATTTAAAAATAATATAATTTAATTTGAAAATAATATAATTTAATTTGAAAATAATATAATTTAATTTGAAAACAATTTAATTTAATTTAAAATTAATTGCATTTAAAAATGATATAATTTAATTTGAAAATAATATAATTTAATTTGAAAATAATATAATAGAATTTGAATATAATTTAATTTAGTTTCAAAATAATTTAATTTAATTTGAAAATATTCTAACTTAATTTGAAAATTATTTAATTTAATTTGAAAATAATATACCTAAATTTAAAAATATTATAATTTAATTTGCAAATAATTTTATTTGAAAATAATATTTTTTTTACAATTTAAAAATAATTTAATTTAATTTGAAAATAATATAATTTAATTTGAAAATGATTTAATTTAATATAAAAATGTTTTAATTTAATTTAAAAATAATTTAATTAAATTAATTTTAAAAATAATATAATTTAATTAAATTTAAAAATAATTAAATTTAATTTAAAAATAATTTAATATTATTTGAAACTAATTGAATTTGAAAATAATATAATTTAATTTGAAAATAATATAATTTAATTTGAAAATAATTTAATTTAATTTAAAAATAATATAATTTAATTTGGAAATGATATGATTTAATTTGAAAAAAAATTAAATTTAATTTGAAAATAATTTAGTTTTATTTGACAAAAATTTAATTTGCAAATAATTTAATTTAATTTGAAAATAATATAATTTAATTTGAAAATAATTTAATTTAATTTGAAAATAATATAATTTAATTTGAAAATAATATGATTTAATTTGAAAATAATTTAATTTAATTTGAATATAATATAATTTAATTTGAAAATATTTTAATTTAATATGAAAATAATATAATTTCATTTGAAATAATTTAATTTAATTTAAAAATAATATAATTTAATTTGAAAATAATTTTATTAGAAAATATTTTAATTTAATTTGAAAATAATATAATTTAATTTAAAAATAATTTAATTTAATTTGAAAATAATATAATTTAATTTGAAAATAATGTAATTTAATTTGAAAATAATATAATTTAATTTAAAAATAATTTAATTTGAAAATAATAAAATTTAATATGAAAATAATATAATTTAATTTGAAAATAATATAATTTAATTTCAAAATAATTTAATTAAATTTGAAATTATATTAATTTGTAAACAATATAATTAAATTTGAATTGAATTTAATTTGAAAATAATATAATTTAATTTGAAAATATTTTATTTTAATTTGAAAGTAATATAATTTAATTTGAAAATAATATAATTTAATTTGAAAATATTTTATTTTAATTTGAAAATAATATAATTTAATTTGAAAATAATATAATTTAATTTAAAAATAATATAATTTAATTTGAAAATGATATAATTTTATTTGAAAACAATTTAATTTAATTTGAAAATAATTTAGTTTTATTTGAAAAAAATTTAATTTGCAAATAATTTAATTTAATTTGAAATTAATATAATTTAATTTAATTTAAAAATAATATAATTTAATTTGAAAATAATATAATTTAAATTGAAAATAATTTAATTTAATTTGCCAATAATTTAATTTAATTTGAAATTAATATAATTTAATTTAATTTAAAAATAATATAATTTAATTTGAAAATAATTTAATTTAATTTGAAAATATTATAATTTAATTTGAAAATAATTTAATTTAATTTGAAAACAATATAATTTGATTTGAAAATAATTTAATTTAATTTGAAAATAATATAATTTAATTTATAAATAATTTAATTTAATTTGAAAACAATATAATTTAATTTGAAAATAATTTACTTTAATTTAAAATTAATTGAATTTAAAAATAATATAATTTAATTTGAAAATAATATAATTTAATTTAAAAATAATATAATTTAATTTGAAAACAATTTAATTTAATTTAAAATTAATTGCATTTAAAAATGATATAATTTAATTTGAAAATAATATAATTTAATTTGAAAATAATATAATAGGATTTTAATATAATTTAATTTAGTTTCAAAATAATTTAATTTAATTTGAAAATATTCTAACTTAATTTGAAAATGATTTAATTTAATTTGAAAATAATATACTTTAATTTAAAAATAATATAATTTAATTTGCAAATAATTTTATTTGAAAATAATATTTTTTTTTTATAATTTGAAAATAATTTAATTTAATTTGAAAATAATATAATTTAATTTGAAAATGATTTAATTTAATATAAAAATGTTTTAATTTAATTTAAAAATAATTTAATTTAATTTATTTTAAAAATAATTTAATTTAATTAAATTTAAAAATATTTTAATTTAATTTCAAAATAAATTTATATAATTTGCAAATAATATAATTTAATTTGAAAATTTTATAATTTAATTTGAAAATAATATGATTTAATTTGAAAATAATATAATTTAATTTGGAAATAATTTCATATAATTTGAAAATAATATAACTTAATTTAATTTAATTTGAAAATAATATAATTTAATTTGAAAATAATATAATTTAATTTGAAATTAATTTAATTTTTTTGAAAATAATATAATTTAATATGAAAATAATATAATTTAATTTGAAAATTATAACAGTATAATTTAATTTAAAAATAATTTAATTTAATTTTAAACTAATTGAATTTAAAAATAATATAATTTAATTTGAAAATAATATTATTTAATTTGAAAATAATTTAATTTAATTTGAAAATAATTAAAATTAATTTGAAAATAATATAATTTAATTTGAACATAATTTCATATAATTTGAAAATAATATAACTTAATTTAATTTAATTTAAAAATAATATAATTTAATTTGAAAAAAAATTAAATTTAATTTGAAAATAATTTAGTTTTATTTGAAAAAAATTTAATTTGCAAATAATTTAATTTAATTTGAAAACATTATAATTTAATTTAAAAATAATTTAATTTAATTTGAAAGTAATATAATTTAATTTGAAAATAATTTAATTTATTTTGAAAATAATATAATTTAATTTGAAAATAATTTAATTTAATTTGAAAATAATTAAAATTAATTTGAAAATAATATAATTTAATTTGAACATAATTTAATTTAATTTGAAAATATTATAATTTAATTTGAAAAAAATATAATTTAATCTAAAAGTGATATAATTTAATTTGAAAATGATATAATATAATTTCAAAACAATTTATTTTAATTTGAAAATAATTTAGTTTTATTTGAAAAATTTTAATTTGCAAACAATTTAATTTAATTTCAAAATAATATCATTTAATTTGAAAATAATATAATTTAATTTGAAAATAATATATTTTAATTTGAAAATAATATAATTTAATTTGAAAATAATATAATTTAATTTGAAAATAATTTAATTTATTTTGAAAATAATTTTATTTAATTTGAAAATAATATAATTTAATTTGAAAATAATTTAATTTAAAAATAATATAATTTAATATGAAAATAATTTAATTTAATTTGAAAATAATATAATTTAATTTGAAAATAATATAATTTAATATGAAAATAATACAATTTAATTTGAAAAAAAATTAACTTAATTTAAAAATAATTTAATTTAATTTGAAAATAATACAATTTAATTTAAAAATAATTTAAAGTAATTTGAAAATATTTTAATTTAATTTTGAAATAATATAATTTAATTTGAAAATAATATAATTTAATTTGAAAATAATATAATTTAATTTAAAAATAATATAATTTAATTTGAAAATGATATAATTTAATTTGAAAACAATTTAAATTTAATTTGAAAATAATTTAGTTTTATTTGAAAAAAATTTAATTTGCAAATAATTTTATTTAATTTGAAATTAATATAAATTAATTTATTTTAAAAATAATATAATTTAATTTGAAAATAATTTTATTAGACAATAATTTAATTTAATTTGAAAACAATATAATTTAATTTGAAAATAATATAATTTAATTTGAAAATAATTTAATTTAATTTGAAAACAATATAATTTAATTTGAAAATAATTTAATTTAATTTAAAAATAATATAATTTAATTTGAAAATAATATATTTAATTTACAAATAATATAATTTAATTTGAAAATAATATAATTTATTTTGAAAATAATTTAATTTAATTTGAAAACAATTTAATTTAATTTAAAATTAATTGCATTTAAAAATGATATAATTTAATTTGAAAATAATATAATTTATTTTGAAAATAATATAATAGTATTTGAGTATAATTTAATTTAGTTTCAAAATATTTTAATTTAATTTGAAAATATTCTAACTTAATTTGAAAATTATTTAATTTAATTTGAAAATAATATAATTTAATTTGAAAATAATTTAATTTAATTTGAAAACAATATAATTTAATTTGAAAATAATTTAATTTAATTTAAAAATAATATAATTTAATTTGAAAATAATATAATTTAATTTAAAAATAATAAAATTTAATTTGAAAATAATTTAATTTAATTTAAAAATAATAAAATTTAATTTGAAAATAATATAATTTAATTTGAAAATAATTTAATTTAATTTGAAAACAATACAATTTAATTTGAAAAAAATTTAATTTAATTTAAAAATAATTTAATTTAATTTGAAAATAATACAATTTAATTTGAAAATAATTTAAAGTAATTTGAAAATATTTTAATTTAATTTTGAAATAATCTAACTTAATTTTAAAATCATTCAATTTAATTTTAAAATAATATAATTTAATTTGAAATTAATATAATTTAATTTATTTTAAAAATAATACAATTTAATTTGAAAATAATATTATTACACAATAATTTAATTTAATTTAAAAACAATATAATTTAATTTGAAAATAATATAATTTAATTTGAAAATAATATAATTTAATTTGAAAACAATTTAATTTAATTTAAAATTAATTGCATTAAAAAATGATATAATTTAATTTGAAAATAATATAATTTAATTTGAAAAAAATATATTAGAATTTGAATATAATTTAATTTAGTTTCAAAATAATTTAATTTAATTTGAAAATATTCTAACTTAATTTGAAAATTATTTAATTTATTTTAATAATAATATACTTTAATTTAAAAATAATATAATTTAATTTGCAAATACTTTTATTTGAAAATAATATTTTTTTTATAATTTGAAAATAATATAATTTAATTTGAAATTAATTTAATTTAATTTAAAAATAATTTAATTTAATTTAAAAATAATATAATTTAATTTGAAAATAAAATACTTTAATTTGAAAATAACATAATTTTTTTTGAAAATAATTTAATATGAAATATAATATAATTTAATTTGAAAATATTTTAATTTAATTTGAAAATAATATAATTTAATTTGAAAATAATATAATTTATTTTAAAAATAATTTAATTTAATATGTAAATAATATAATTTAATTTGAAAATAATTTAATTTAATTTGAAAATAATTGAATTTGAAAATAATATAATTTAATTTGAAAATTATATAATCTAATTTGAAAATAATTTAATTTAATTTAAAAATAATTTAATTTAATTTTAAAAACTTTAATTTAAAGTTAATATAATTTAATTTGCAAATAATTTAATTTGAATATAATATTTTTTTTATAATTTGAAAATAATTTAATTTAATTTGAAAATAATATCATTTAATTTGAAAATAATTTAATTTAATTTGAAAATAATATAATTTAATTTGCAAATAATTTAATTTAATTTGAATTTAATATAATTCAATTTAATTTAAAAATAATATAATTTAATTTGAAAATAATTTAATTTAATTTGAAAATAATATAATTTAATTTAAAAATAATTTACTTTAATTTAAAAATAATATAATTTAATTGGAAAATAATATAATTTAATTTAAAAATAATATTATTTATTTTGAAAATAATATAATTTAATTTGAAAATAATTTAATTTAATTTGAAAATAATATATTTTAATTTGAAAATAATTTAATTTAATTTGAAAATAATATAATTTAATTTGAAAATATTATAATTTAATTTGAAAATAATATAATTTAATTTAAAAATAATTTAATTTAATTTGAAAATAATACAATTTTATTTGAAAATAATTTAAATTAATTTGAAAATAATTTAATTTAATTTGAAAATAATATAATTTAATGTGAAACTAATATAATTTAATTTGGAAATAATATAATTTAATTTTAAAATAATTTAATTTAATTTAAAATTAATTGAATTTAAAAATAATATAATTTAATTTAAAAATATTATAATTTAATTTGAAAATAATATAATTTAATTTAAAAATAATATAATTTAATTTGAAAATAATTTAATTTAATTTGAAAAAAATATAACTTATTTTGAAAATAATATAATTTAATTTGAAAATAATATAATTTAATTTGAAAATAATATAATTTAATTTGAAAATAGTTTAATTTAATTTGAAAATAATATAATTTAATTTGAAAACAATTTAATTTAATTTGAAAATAATTTAATTTAAATTGAAAATAATATATTTTAATTTGAAAATAATTTAATTTAATTTGAAAATAATATAATTTAATTTGAAAATATTATAATTTAATTTGAAAATAATATAATTTAATTTAAAATTAATATAATTTAATTTGAAAATAATATAATTTAATTTCAAAATAATATATTTTAATTTAAAAATAATTTAATTTATTTTGAAAATAATATAATTTAATTTGAAAATAATATAATTTAAATTAAAAATAATATAATTTAATTTAAAATTAATATAATTTAATTTGAAAATAATATAATTTAATTTAAAATAATATAATTTAATTTGAAAATAATATAATTTAATTTGAAAATAATTAAATTTAATTTGAAAATAATATAACTTAATTTGAAAATAATTTAATTTAATTTGAAAATCATATAATTTAATTTGAGAATATTATAATTTAATTTGAAAATAATATAATTTAATGTAAAATTAAAATAATTTAATTTGGAAATAATATAATTTAATTCGAAAATAATTTAATTTAATTTGGAAATAATATAAATTAATTTGATAATAATATAAATTAATTTGAAAATAATTTAATTTGAAAATAATATATTTTAATTTGAAAATAATTAAATTTAATTTGAAAATAATATAATTCAATTTGAAAATATTATAATTTAATTTGAAAATAATATAATTTAATTTAAAATTAATATAATTTAATTTGAAAATAATATAATTTAATTTGAAAATAATGTAATTTAATTTGAAAATAAAATATTTTAATTTGAAAATAATTAAATTTAATTTGAAAATAATATAATTTAATTTGAAAATATTATAATTTAATTTGAAAATAATATAATTTAATTTAAAATTAATATAATTTAATTTAACAATAATAAAATTTAATTTGAAAATAATTTAATTTAATTTGAAAATAATATAACTTAATTCGAAAATAATATAATTTAATATGAAAATAATATAATTTAATTTGAAAATAATAAAATTTAATTTGAAAATAATATAATTTAAATTGAAAATAATAAAATTTTATTTAAAATAAATTTAATTTAATTTGAAAATAATTTAATTTACTTTGAAAATAATTTAATTTCATTTGAAAATAATAAAACTTAATATGAAAATAATATAATTTAATTTAAAAATATTATAATTTAATTTAAAAATAATTTAATTTAATTTGAAAATAATTAAATTTAATTAAAAAATAATATAACTTAATTTGAAAATAATTCATTTTAATTTGAAAATCATATAATTTAATTTGAGAATATTATAATTTAATTTGAAAATAATATAATTTAATTTAAAAATAATGTAATTTAATTTGAAAATAATATATTTTAATTTAAAAATAATTTAATTTAATTTGAAAATAATTTAATTTCATTTGAAAATAATAAAACTTAATATGAAAATAATATAATTTAATATAAAAATATTATAATTTAATTTAAAAATAATTTAATTTAATTTAAAAATAATATAACTCAATTTAAAAATAAAATAATTTAATTTGAAAACAATATAATTTAATTTGAAAATAAAATAACTTCATTTGAAAATAATTTAATTTAATTTAAAATTAATTTAATTTAATTTAAAAATATTTTAATTTAATTTGAAAATAATGTAATTTTATTTGAAAATAATATAATTTTATTTGAAAATAATATAATTTAATTGAAAATAATATAATTTAATTTAAAATTAATTTAATTTAATTTGAAAATAATTTAATTTAATTTGAAAATAATTTAAATTTATTTGAAAATAATATAACTTAATTTGAAAATAATATAATTTATTTTAAAAATAATATAATTTAATTTAAAATTAGTATAATTTAATTTAAAAATAATATAATTTTATTTGAAGATAATTTAATTTAATTCGAAAATAATATAATTTAATTTGAAATTAATATAATTTAATATGAAAATAATATAATTTAATTTAAAATAATATAATTTAAATTAAAAATATCATAATTTAATTTAAAATTAGTATAATTTAATTTAAAAATAATATAATTTTATTTGAAGATAATTTAATTTAATTCGAAAATAATATAATTTAATTTGAAATTAATATAATTTAATTTGAAAATAATATAATTTAATTTAAAATAAATTTAATTTACTTAGAAAATATTATAATTTAATTTGATAATAATATAATTTTATTTGAAAATAATATAATTTAATATGAAAATAATATAATTTATTTTCAAAATAATATAATTTATTTTGAAAATAATATAATTTAATTTGAAAATAATATAATTTAAATTGAAAATAATAAAATTTAATTTAAAATAATATAATTTAATTTAAAATTAATTTAATTTAATTTAAAAATAATTTAATTTAATTTGAAAATAATTTAATTTAATTTGAAAATAATTTTATTTTATTTGAAAATAATATAACTTAATTTGAAAATAATATAATTTAATTTAAAAATAATCTAATTTAATTTAAAAATAATTTAATTTAATTTGAAAATAATATCTCAATTTGAAAATAATATAATTTAATATGATAATAATATAATTTAATTTGAAAATAATTTAATTTAATTTAAAAATAATATAATGTAATTTCAAAATAATATAATTTAATTTAAAAATAATATAACTTCATTTGAAAATAATATAATTTAATTTGAAAATAATATAATTTAATTTGAAAATAATATTTTTTAATTTGAAAATAATATAATTTAATTTAAAAATAGTCTAATTTAATTTGAAAATAATATAATTTAATTTGGAAATAATTTAATTTAAAATTAATTTAATTTAATTTAAAAATATTATAATTGAATTTGAAAATAATGTAATTTTATTTGAAAATAATATAATTTAATTGAAAATAATATAATTTTAAATTAATTTAATTTAATTTGAAAATAATTTAATTGAATTTGAAAATAATTTAATTTAATTTGAAAATAATTTAATTTTATTTGAAAATAATATAACTTACTTTGAAAATAATATTATTTAATGTGAAATTAATATAATTCAATTTGGAAATAATATAATTTAATTCGAAAATAATTTAATTTAATTTGAAAATATAATAATTTAATTTGAAAATAATATTAATTTAATTTAAAAATAATATAATTTTATTTGAAAATAATTTAATTTAATTCGAAAATAATATAATTTAATTTGATAATAATATAATTTAATTTGAAAATAATATAATTTAATTTAAAATAAATTTAATTTACTTAGAAAATATTATAATTTAATTTGAAAATAATATAATTTAATGTGAAATTAATATAATTTAATTTGGAAATAATATAATTTAATTCGAAAATAATTTAATTTAATTTGAAAATAATATAATTTAATTTGATAGTAATATAACTTAATTTGAAAATAATTTAATTTAATTTGAAAATAATATAATGTAATTTAAAAATATTATAATTTAATTTGAAAATAATTTAATTTAATTTGAAAATAATATAACTTAATTCGAAAATAATATAATTTAATTTGAAAATAACATAATTTAATTTGAAAGTAATTTAATTTAATTTGAAAATAATATAATTTAATTTAAAAATAATATAAATTAATATGAAAATAATATAATTTAATTTGAAAATAATTTAATTTAAAAATAATATAATTTAATTTGAAAATAATTTAATTTAGTTTGAAAATAATATATTTTATTTTGAAGATAATTTAATTTGAAAATAATTTAATTTAATTTGAAAATAATATAATTTAATTTGAAAATAATATAATTTAAATTAAAAATAATATAATTTAATTTAAAATTAGTATAATTTAATTTAAAAATAATATAATTTTATTTGAAAATAATTTAATTTAATTCGAAAATAATATAATTTAATTTGAAAATAATATAATTTAATTTGAAAATAATATAATTTAATTTAAAAAAAATTTAATTTACTTAGAAAATATTATAATTTAATTTAAAAATAATATAATTTTATTTGAAAATAATATAATTTAATATGAAAATAATATAATTTAATTTTAAAATAATATAATTTAATTTGAAAATAATTTAATTTAATTTGAAACAAATTGAATTTGAAAATATTAAAATTTAATTTGAAAATAATATAATTTAATTTGAAAATAATATAATTTAATTTGAAAATAATTTAATTTAATTTGAGAATAATATAATTTAATTTGAAAATAATTTAATTTAATTTTAAAATAATATAATTCATTTTAAAGATAATTTAATTTGATTTGAAAATAATTTAATTTAATTTGAAAATAAATAAATTTTAATTTGAAAATAATTTAATTAGAAAATAATTTAATTTAAATTAAAAATAATATAATGTAATTTAAAATTAATTTAATTTAAAAAATATTATAATTTAATTTGAAAATAATATAATTTTATTTGAAAATAATATAATTTCATTGAACATAATATAATTTAATTTAAAATTAATTTAATTTGAAAATAATTTAATTTAATTTGAAAATAATTTTATTTTATTTGAAAATAATATAACTTAATTTGAAAATAATATAATTTAATTTAAAAATAATCTAATTTAATTTAAAAATAATTTAATTTAATTTGAAAATAATGTCTCAATTTGAAAATAATATAATTTAATATGATAATAATATAATTTAATTTGAAAATAATTTAATTTAATTTAAAAATAATATAATGTAATTTCAAAATAATATAATTTAATTTAAAAATAATATAACTTCATTTGAAAATAATATAATTTAATTTGAAAATAATATAACTTAATTTGAAAATAATATTTTTTAATTTGAAAATAATATAATTTAATTTAAAAATAGTCTAATTTAATTTGAAAATAATATAATTTAATTTGGAAATAATTTAATTTAAAATTAATTTAATTTAATTTAAAAATATTATAATTGAATTTGAAAATAATGTAATTTTATTTGAAAATAATATAATTTAATTGAAAATAATATAATTTTAAATTAATTTAATTTAATTTGAAAATAATTTAATTGAATTTGAAAATAATTTAATTTAATTTGAAAATAATTTAATTTTATTTGAAAATAAAATAACTTAATTTGAAAATAATATTATTTAATGTGAAATTAATATAATTCAATTTGGAAATAATATAATTTAATTCGAAAATAATTTAATTTAATTTGAAAATATAATAATTTAATTTGAAAATAATATTAATTTAATTTAAAAATAATATAATTTTATTTGAAAATAATTTAATTTAATTCGAAAATAATATAATTTAATTTGATAATAATATAATTTAATTTGAAAATAATATAATTTAATTTAAAATAAATTTAATTTACTTAGAAAATATTATAATTTAATTTGAAAATAATATAATTTAATGTGAAATTAATATAATTTAATTTGGAAATAATATAATTTAATTCGAAAATAATTTAATTTAATTTGAAAATAATATAATTTAATTTGATAGTAATATAACTTAATTTGAAAATAATTTAATTTAATTTGAAAATAATATAATGTAATTTAAAAATATTATAATTTAATTTGAAAATAATTTAATTTAATTTGAAAATAATATAACTTAATTCGAAAATAATATAATTTAATTTGAAAATAACATAATTTAATTTGAAAGTAATTTAATTTAATTTGAAAATAATATAATTTAATTTAAAAATAATATAAATTAATATGAAAATAATATAATTTAATTTGAAAATAATTTAATTTAAAAATAATATAATTTAATTTGAAAATAATTTAATTTAATTTGAAAATAATATATTTCATTTTGAAGATAATTTAATTTGAAAATAATTTAATTTAATTTGAAAATAATATAATTTAATTTGAAAATAATATAATTTAAATTAAAAATAATATAATTTAATTTAAAATTAGTGTAATTTAATTTAAAAATAATATAATTTTATTTGAAAATAATTTAATTTAATTCGAAAATAATATAATTTAATTTGAAAATAATATAATTTAATTTGAAAATAATATAATTTAATTTAAAAAAAATTTAATTTACTTAGAAAATATTATAATTTAATTTAAAAATAATATAATTTTATTTGAAAATAATATAATTTAATATGAAAATAATATAATTTAATTTTAAAATAATATAATTTAATTTGAAAATAATTTAATTTAATTTGAAACAAATTGAATTTGAAAATATTAAAATTTAATTTGAAAATAATATAATTTAATTTGAAAATAATATAATTTAATTTGAAAATAATTTAATTTAATTTGAGAATAATATAATTTAATTTGAAAATAATTTAATTTAATTTTAAAATAATATAATTCATTTTAAAGATAATTTAATTTGATTTGAAAATAATTTAATTTAATTTGAAAATAAATAAATTTTAATTTGAAAATATTTTAATTAGAAAATAATTTAATTTAAATTAAAAATAATATAATGTAATTTAAAATTAATTTAATTTAAAAAATATTATAATTTAATTTGAAAATAATATAATTTTATTTGAAAATAATATAATTTCATTGAAAATAATATAATTTAATTTAAAATTAATTTAATTTGAAAATAATTTAATTTAATTTGAAAATAATTTAATTTAATTTGAAAATATTATAACTAATTTTGAAAATAATATAATTCAATTTAAAAATAATTTAATTTAATTTGAAAATAATATCACAATTTAAAATAAATATAAATTAATTTGAAAATAATATAATTTAATTTGAAAATACTACAATTTAATTTGAAAACAATTTAATTTAATTTGAAAATAATTTAGATTTAATTTAAAAATAATATAATTTAATTTGAAAATAATTTAATTTAATTTGAAAATAAAATTATTTAATTTGAAAATAATTAATTGGAAAATAATATAATAAAATTTGAAAATAATAAAATTTAATTTGAAAATAATTTAATTTAATTTAAAAATAATATAATTTAATTTGAAAATAATTTAATTTGAAACAAATTGAATTTGAAAATAATATAATTTAATTTGAAAATAATATAATTTAGTTTGATAATAATATAATTTAATTTGAAAATAATTTAATTTAATTTGAAAATAATATAATTTAATTTAATTTGGAAATAATAGAATTTAATTTAAAAATGATATAATTTAATTTGAAAACAATATAATTTATTTTGAAAATAATATAATTTAATTTAATTTGAAAATAATATAATTGAATTTGAAAATTATATAATTTAATTTGAAAATAATATAATTTAATTTAAAAATAATATAATTTGATTTGAAAATAATATAATTTAATTTGAAAATAATATAATTTAATTTAATTTGGAAATAATAGAATTTAATTTAAAAATGATATAATTTAATTTGAAAATAATTTAATTTAATTTGAAAATAATATAACTTAATTTGAAAATAATATAATTTAATATGGAAATAATATAATTTGATTTGAAAATAGTTTAATTTAATTTGAAAATAATATAATTTAATTTGAAAATAATTTAATTTAATTTGCAACTAATGTAACTTAATTTGAAAATAATATAATTTAATTTGAAAATAATATAATTTAATTTGAAAACAGTTTAATTTAATTTGAAAATAATATAATTTAATTTGAAAATAATTTAATTTAATTGGAAAATAATTTTATTTAATTTGAAAATATAATATTTTAATTTGAAAATAATTTAATTTAATTTGAAAATAATATAATTTAATTTCAAAATAATATAATTTAATTTGAAAATAATATTATTTACTTTAAAATTAATATAATTTAATTTGAAAATAATATAATTTAATTTGAAAATAATATAATTTAATTTGAAAATAATATAATTTAATTTGAAAATAATTTAATTTAATTTAAAAATAATATAATTTAAATTGAAAATAATTTAATTTAATTTGAAAATAATTAATTGGAAAATAATATAATAAAATTTGAAAATAATAAAACTTAATTTGAAAATAATATAATTTAATTTGAAAATAATATAATTTAATTTGAGAACAGTTTAATTTAATTTGAAAATAATATAATTTAATTTGAAAATAATTTAATTTTTTTTGAAAATAATTTTATTTAATTTGAAAATAATATAATTTAATTTGAAAATAATTTAATTTATTTTAAAAATAATATAATTTAATTTGAAAATAATATAATTTAATTTGAAAATAATATAATTTAATTTGAAAATAATATAATTTAATTTGAAAATAATTTAATTTAATTTAAAAATAATATAATTTAAATTGAAAATAATTTAATTTAATTTGAAACAAATTGAATTTGTTTTTATAATCAAATTTAATTTTAAAATAATTTAATTTGAAAATAATTAAATTTAAAAATAATATAATTTAATTTAAAAATAATTTAATTTAATATGAAAATAATTTAGTTTGAATATGATATAATTTAATTTGAAAATAATATAATTTAATTTGAAAATTATTTAATTTAATTTGAAAATAATATAATTTAGTTTGAAAATAATTTAAATTAATTTGAAAATAATTAATTTTATTTGAAAATAATAAAATTTAATTTGAAAAGAATACAATTTAATTTGAAAATAATATAATTTGAAAATAATATAATTTAATTTGAAAATAATATAATTTAATTTGAAAATAATTAAACTTAATTTGAAAATAATTTAATTTAATTTGATAATAATATAATTCAATTGGAAAGTAATTTAATTTAATTTGAAAATAATATAATTTAATTTAAAAATAATATAATTTAATTTGAAAAGAATATAATTTAATTTGAAAATAATATAATTTAATTTGAAAATAATATAATTTAATTTGAAAATAATATAATTTAATTTAATTTGGAAATAATATAATTTAATTTAAAAATAATATAATTTAATTGGAAAATAATTTAATTTAATTTGAAAATAATATAATTTAGTTTGAAAATAATTTAATTCAATTTGAAAATAATTAATTTAATTTGAAAATAATAAAATTAAATTTGAAAATAATTTAATTTAATTTAAAAATAATATAAACTTATTTGAAAATAATATAATTAAATTTGAAAATAATATAATTTAATTTGAAAGTAATTTAATTTATTTTAAAAATAATATAATTTAATTTGAAAATAATATAATTTAATTTGAAAATAATTTAATTTATTTTGAAAATAATATAATTTAGTTTGAAAATAATTTAAATTAATTTGAAAATAATTAGTTTTATTTGAAAATAATAAAATTTTATTTGAAAAGAATACAATTTAATTTAAAATTAATATAATTTGAAAATAATATAATTTAATTTGAAAATAATATAATTTAATTTGAAAATAATATAACTTAATTTGAAAATAATTTAATTTAATTTAAAAATAATATAATTTAATTTGAAAGTAATTTAATTTAATTTGAAATTAATATAATTTAATTTAAAAATAATATAATTTATTTTGAAAATAATATAATTTATTTAAAAAAAAATTAATTTAATTTGAAAATAATATAATTTAGTTTGAAAATAATTTAATTCAATTTGAAAATAAATAATTTAATTTGAAAATAATAAAATTAAATTTGAAAATAATTTAATTTAATTTAAAAATAATATAAACTAATTTGAAAATAATATAATTAAATTTGAAAATAATAAAATTTAATTTGAAAATAATTAAATTTAAAAATAATATAATTTAATTTGAAAATAATTTAATTTAATATGAAAATAATTTAGTTTGAATATCATATAATTTAATTTGAAAATAATTTAATTTAATTTGAAAATAATATAATTTAGTTTGAAAATAATTTAATTCAATTTGAAAATAATTAATTTAATTTGAAAATAATAAAATTAAATTTGAAAATAATTTAATTTAATTTAAAAATAATATAAACTAATTTGAAAATAATATAATTTAATTTAAAAATAATCAAATTTAATTTTAAAATAATTTAATTTAAAAATAATTAAATTTAAAAATAATATAATTTAATTTAATATGAAAATAATTTAGTTTGAATATGATATAATTTAATTTAAAAATAATATAATTTAATTTGAAAATATTTTAATTTAATTTGAAAATAATATAATTTAGTTTGAAAATAATTTAAATTAATTTGAAAATAATTATGTTTATTTGAAAATAATAAAATTTAATTTGAAAAGAATACAATTTAATTTGAAAATAATATAAACTAATTTGAAAATAATATAATTTAATTTAAAAATAATCAAATTTAATTTTAAAATAATTTAATTTGAAAATAATTAAATTTTAAAATAATATAATTTAATTTAAAAATAATTTAATTTAATATGAAAATAATTTAGTTTGAATATGATATAATTTAATTTGAAAATAATATAATTTAATTTAAAAATTATTTAATTTAATTTGAAAATAATGTAATTTAGTTTGAAAATAATTTAAATTAATTTGAAAATAATTAATTTTATTTGAAAATAATAAAATTTAATTTGAAAAGAATACAATTTAATTTGAAAATAATATAATTTGAAAATAATATAATTTAATTTGAAAATAATATAATTTAATTTGAAAATAATTAAACTTAATTTGAAAATAATTTAATTTAATTTGATAATAATATAATTCAATTGGAAAGTAATTTAATTTAATTTGAAAATAATATAATTTAATTTAAAAATAATATAATTTAATTTGAAAAGAATATAATTTAATTTGAAAATAATATAATTTAATTTGAAAATAATATAATTTAATTTGAAAATAATATAATTTAATTTAATTTGGAAATAATATAATTTAATTTAAAAATAATATAATTTAATTGGAAAATAATTTAATTTAATTTGAAAATAATATAATTTAGTTTGAAAATAATTTAATTCAATTTGAAAATAATTAATTTAATTTGAAAATAATAAAATTAAATTTGAAAATAATTTAATTTAATTTAAAAATAATATAAACTTATTTGAAAATAATATAATTAAATTTGAAAATAATATAATTTAATTTGGAAGTAATTTAATTTATTTTAAAAATAATATAATTTAATTTGAAAATAATTAAATTTTAAAATAATATAATTTAATTTAAAAATAATTTAATTTAATATGAAAATAATTTAGTTTGAATATGATATAATTTAATTTAAAAATAATATAATTTAATTTAAAAATTATTTAATTTAATTTGAAAATAATGTAATTTAGTTTGAAAATAATTTAAATTAATTTGAAAATAATTAATTTTATTTGAAAATAATAAAATTTAATTTGAAAAGAATACAATTTAATTTGAAAATAATATAATTTGAAAATAATATAATTTAATTTGAAAATAATATAATTTAATTTGAAAATAATTAAACTTAATTTGAAAATAATTTAATTTAATTTGATAATAATATAATTCAATTGGAAAGTAATTTAATTTAATTTGAAAATAATATAATTTAATTTAAAAATAATATAATTTAATTTGAAAAGAATATAATTTAATTTGAAAATAATATAATTTAATTTGAAAATAATATAATTTAATTTGAAAATAATATAATTTAATTTAATTTGGAAATAATATAATTTAATTTAAAAATAATATAATTTAATTGGAAAATAATTTAATTTAATTTGAAAATAATATAATTTAGTTTGAAAATAATTTAATTCAATTTGAAAATAATTAATTTAATTTGAAAATAATAAAATTAAATTTGAAAATAATTTAATTTAATTTAAAAATAATATAAACTTATTTGAAAATAATATAATTAAATTTGAAAATAATATAATTTAATTTGGAAGTAATTTAATTTATTTTAAAAATAATATAATTTAATTTGAAAATAATATAATTTAATTTGAAAATAATATAATTTAATTTAAAATTAATATAATTTAATTTAAAAATAATATAATTTAATTAAAAAATAATATAATTTAATTTGAAAATAATATAATTTAATTTTAAAATAATTTAATTTGAAAATAATTAAATTTAAAAATAATATAATTTAATTTAAAAATAATTTAATTTAATATGAAAATAATTTAGTTTGAAAATGATATAATTTAATTTGAAAATAATATAATTTAATTTGAAAATAATATAATTTATTTTGAAAATAATATAATTTAGTTTGAAAATAATTTAAATTAATTTGAAAATAATTAGTTTTATTTGAAAATAATAAAATTTTATTTGAAAAGAATACAATTTAATTTAAAATTAATATAATTTGAAAATAATATAATTTAATTTGAAAATAATATAATTTAATTTGAAAATAATATAACTTAATTTGAAAATAATTTAATTTAATTTAAAAATAATATAATTTAATTTGAAAGTAATTTAATTTAATTTGAAATTAATATATTTTAATTTAAAAATAATATAATTTATTTTGAAAATAATATAATTTATTTAAAAAAAAATTAATTTAATTTGAAAATAATATAATTTAGTTTGAAAATAATTTAATTCAATTTGAAAATAAATAATTTAATTTGAAAATAATAAAATTAAATTTGAAAATAATTTAATTTAATTTAAAAATAATATAAACTAATTTGATAATAATATAATTAAATTTGAAAATAATAAAATTTAATTTGAAAATAATTAAATTTAAAAATAATATAATTTAATTTGAAAATAATTTAATTTAATATGAAAATAATTTAGTTTGAATATCATATAATTTAATTTGAAAATAATTTAATTTAATTTGAAAATAATATAATTTAGTTTGAAAATAATTTAATTCAATTTGAAAATAATTAATTTAATTTGAAAATAATAAAATTAAATTTGAAAATAATTTAATTTAATTTAAAAATAATATAAACTAATTTGAAAATAATATAATTTAATTTAAAAATAATCAAATTTAATTTTAAAATAATTTAATTTAAAAATAATTAAATTTAAAAATAATATAATTTAATTTAATATGAAAATAATTTAGTTTGAATATGATATAATTTAATTTAAAAATAATATAATTTAATTTGAAAATATTTTAATTTAATTTGAAAATAATATAATTTAGTTTGAAAATAATTTAAATTAATTTGAAAATAATTATGTTTATTTGAAAATAATAAAATTTAATTTGAAAAGAATACAATTTAATTTGAAAATAATATAATTTGAAAATAATATAATTTAATTTGAAAATAATATAATTTAATTTGAAAATAATTAAACTTAATTTGAAAATAATTTAATTTAATTTGATAATAATATAATTCAATTGGAAAGTAATTTAATTTAATTTGAAAATAATATAATTTAATTTAAAAATAATATAATTTAATTTGAAAAGAATATAATTTAATTTGAAAATAATATAATTTAATTTAATTTGAAAATAATATAATTTAATTTGAAAATAATATAATTTAATTTAATTTGGAAATAATATAATTTAATTTAAAAATAATATAATTTAATTGGAAAATAATTTAATTTAATTTGAAAATAATATAATTTAGTTTGAAAATAATTTAATTCAATTTGAAAATAATTAATTTAATTTGAAAATAATAAAATTAAATTTGAAAATAATTTAATTTAAAAATAATATAAACTTATTTGAAAATAATATAATTAAATTTGAAAATAATATAATTTAATTTGAAAGTAATTTAATTTATTTTAAAAATAATATAATTTAATTTGAAAATAATATAATTTAATTTGAAAATAATATAATTTAATTTAAAATTAATATAATTTAATTTAAAAATAATATAATTTAATTTGAAAATAATATAATTTAATTTGAAAATAATATAATTTAATTTTAAAATAATTTAATTTGAAAATAATTAAATTTAAAAATAATATAATTTAATTTAAAAATAATTTAATTTAATATGAAAATAATTTAGTTTGAATATGATATAATTTAATTTGAAAATAATATAATTTAATTTGAAAATAATTTAATTTATTTTGAAAATAATATAATTTAGTTTGAAAATAATTTAAATTAATTTGAAAATAATTAGTTTTATTTGAAAATAATAAAATTTTATTTGAAAAGAATACAATTTAATTTAAAATTAATATAATTTGAAAATAATATAATTTAATTTGAAAATAATATAATTTAATTTGAAAATAATATAACTTAATTTGAAAATAATTTAATTTAATTTAAAAATAATATAATTTAATTTGAAAGTAATTTAATTTAATTTGAAATTAATATAATTTAATTTAAAAATAATATAATTTATTTTGAAAATAATATAATTTATTTAAAAAAAAATTAATTTAATTTGAAAATAATATAATTTAGTTTGAAAATAATTTAATTCAATTTGAAAATAAATAATTTAATTTGAAAATAATAAAATTAAATTTGAAAATAATTTAATTTAATTTAAAAATAATATAAACTAATTTGAAAATAATATAATTAAATTTGAAAATAATAAAATTTAATTTGAAAATAATTAAATTTAAAAATAATATAATTTAATTTGAAAATAATTTAATTTAATATGAAAATAATTTAGTTTGAATATCATATAATTTAATTTGAAAATAATTTAATTTAATTTGAAAATAATATAATTTAGTTTGAAAATAATTTAATTCAATTTGAAAATAATTAATTTAATTTGAAAATAATAAAATTAAATTTGAAAATAATTTAATTTAATTTAAAAATAATATAAACTAATTTGAAAATAATATAATTTAATTTAAAAATAATCAAATTTAATTTTAAAATAATTTAATTTAAAAATAATTAAATTTAAAAATAATATAATTTAATTTAATATGAAAATAATTTAGTTTGAATATGATATAATTTAATTTAAAAATAATATAATTTAATTTGAAAATATTTTAATTTAATTTGAAAATAATATAATTTAGTTTGAAAATAATTTAAATTAATTTGAAAATAATTATGTTTATTTGAAAATAATTAAATTTAATTTGAAAAGAATACAATTTAATTTGAAAATAATATAATTTGAAAATAATATAATTTAATTTGAAAATAATATAATTTAATTTGAAAATAATTAAACTTAATTTGAAAATAATTTAATTTAATTTGAAAATAATATAATTCAATTGGAAAGTAATTTAATTTAATTTGAAAATAATATAATTTAATTTAAAAATAATATAATTTAATTTGAAAAGAATATAATTTAATTTGAAAATAATATAATTTAATTTAATTTGAAAATAATATAATTTAATTTGAAAATAATATAATTTAATTTGAAAATAATATAATTTAATTTAAAAATAATATAATTTGATTTGAAAATAATTTAATATGAAAATAATTTAGTTTGAATATAATATAATTTAATTTGAAAATAATATAATTTAATTTAATTTGGAAATAATATAATTTAATTTAAAAATAATATAATTTAATTTAAAAATAATTTAATTTAATTTGAAAATAATATAACTTAATTTGAAAATAATATAATTTAATTTGGAAATAATATAATTTGATTTGAAAATAGTTTAATTTAATTTGAAAATAATATAGTTTAATTTGAAAATAATTCAATTTAATTTGAAACTAATATAACTTAATTTGAAAATAATATAATTTAATTTGAAAATAATATAATTTAATTTGAAAATAGTTTAATTTAATTTGAAAATAATATAATTTAATTTGAAAATAATTTAATTTAATTTGAAAATAATTTTATTTAATTTGAAAATAATATAATTTGATTTGAAAATAACTTAATTTAATATGAAAATAATTTAGTTTAAATATAATATAATTTAATTTGAAAATAATATAACTTAATTTGAAAATAATATAATTTAATTTGGAAATAATATAATTTGATTTGAAAATAGTTTAATTTAATTTGAAAATAATATAATTTAAATAGAAAATAATTTAATTTAATTTGAAACTAATATAACTTAATTTGAAAATAATATAATTTAATTTGAAAATAATATAATTTAATTTGAAAATAGTTTAATTTAATTTGAAAATAATATAATTTAATTTGAAAATAATTTAATTTAATTTGAAAATAATTTTATTTAATTTGAAAATAATATAATTTGATTTGAAAATAACTTAATTTAATATGAAAATAATTTAGTTTGAATATAATATAATTTAATTTGAAAATAATATAATTTAATTTAATTTGGAAATAATATAATTTAATTTAAAAATAATATAAATTAATTTGAAAGTAATTTAATTTAATTTGAAAATAATATAATTTAGTTTGAAAATAATTTAATTCAATTTGAAAATAATTAATTTAATTTGAAAATAATAAAATTAAATTTGAAAATAATTTAATTTAATTTAAAAATAATATAAACTTATTTGAAAATAATATAATTAAATTTGAAAATAATATAATTTAATTTGAAAGTAATTTAATTTATTTTAAAAATAATATAATTTAATTTAATTTGGAAATAATATAATTTAATTTAAAAATAATATAATTTAATTTGAAAATAATTTAATTTAATTTGAAAATAATATAATTTAATTTGAAAATAATATAATTTAATTTGAAAATAATTTAATTTAATTTGAAAATAATATAATTTAATTTGAAAATAATATAATTTAATTTGAAAATAATATAATTTAATTTAAAATTAATATAATTTAATTTGAAATGAATATAATTTAATTTGAAAATAATATAATTTAATTTGAAAATAATATAATTTAATTTGAAAAAAATATAATTTAATTTAAAATTAATATAATTTAATTTGAAACTAATATAACTTAATTTGAAAATAATACAATTTAATTTGAAAATAATATAATTTAATTTGAAAATAGTTTAATTTAATTTGAAAATAATATAATTTAATTTGAAAATAATTTAATTTAATTTGAAAATAATTTTATTTAATTTGAAAATGATATAATTTAATTTGAAAATAATTTAATTTTATTTGAAAATAGTATAATTTAATTTGAAAATAATATAATTTAATTTGAAAATAATATAATTTAATTTAAAATTAATATAATTTAATTTGAAATGAATATAATTTAATTTGAAAATAATTTAATTTAATTTGAAAATAATATAATTTAATTTGAAAATAATTTAATTTAATTTAAAAATAATATAATTTAAATTGAAAATAATTTAATTTGAAACTAATATAACTTAATTTGAAAATAATATAATTTAATTTGGAAATAATATAATTCAATTGGAAAGTAATTTAATTTAATTTGAAAATAATATAATTTAATTTAAAAATAATATAATTTAATTTGAAAAGAATATAATTTAATTTGAAAATAATATAATTTAATTTAATTTGAAAATAATATAATTTAATTTGAAAATAATATAATTTAATTTGAAAATAATATAATTTAATTTAAAAATAATATAATTTGATTTGAAAATAATTTAATTTAATATGAAAATAATTTAGTTTGAATATAATATAATTTAATTTGAAAATAATATAATTTAATTTAATTTGGAAATAATATAATTTAATTTAAAAATAATATAATTTAATTTGAAAATAATTTAATTTAATTTGAAAATAATATAACTTAATTTGAAAATAATATAATTTAATTTGGAAATAATATAATTTGATTTGAAAATAGTTTAATTTAATTTGAAAATAATATAATTTAATTTGAAAATAATTTAATTTAATTTGAAACTAATATAACTTAATTTGAAAATAATATAATTTAATTTGAAAATAATATAATTTAATTTGAAAATAGTTTAATTTAATTTGAAAATAATATAATTTAATTTGAAAATAATATAATTTAATTTGAAAATAATATAATTTAATTTGAAAATAGTTTAATTTAATTTGAAAATAATATAATTTAATTTGAAAATAATTTAATTTAATTTGAAAATAATTTTATTTAATTTGAAAATAATATAATTTGATTTGAAAATAACTTAATTTATTATGAAAATAATTTAGTTTGAATATAATATAATTTAATTTGAAAATAATATAATTTAATTTAATTTGGAAATAATATAATTTAATTTAAAAATAGTATAATTTAATTTGAAAGTAATTTAATTTAATTTGAAAATAATATAATTTAGTTTGAAAATAATTTAATTCAATTTGAAAATAATTAATTTAATTTGAAAATAATAAAATTAAATTTGAAAATAATTTAATTTAATTTAAAAATAATATAAACTTATTTGAAAATAATATAATTAAATTTGAAAATAATATAATTTAATTTGAAAGTAATTTAATTTGTTTTAAAAATAATATAATTTAATTTGAAAATAATATAATTTAATTTGAAAATAATATAATTTAATTTAAAATTAATATAATTTAATTTAAAAATAATATAATTTAATTTAAAAATAATATAATTTAATTTGAAAATGATAAAATTTAATTTGAAAATAATTTAATTTAATTTAAAAATAATATAATTTAAAATGAAAATAATTTAATTTAATTTGAAACAAATTGAATTTGAAAATAATATAATTTAATTTGAAAATAATATAATTTAATTTGAAAATAATGTAATTTAATTTGAAAATATTTTAATTTAATTTGAAAATAATATAATTTAATTTGAAAATAATTTGAAAATAATACAATTCATTTTAAAGATAACTTAATTTCATTTGAAAATAATTTAATTTAATTTGAAAATAAATAAATTTAATTCAAAATAATTTAATAAGAAAATAATTTAATTTAAATTGAAAATAATATAATTTAATTTAAAAATTAATTTAATTTAATTTAAAAATATTATAATTTAATTTGAAAATAGTTTAATTTAATTTGAAAATAATATAATTTAATTTGAAAATAATTTAATTTAATTTGAAAATAATTTTATTTAATTTGAAAATAATATAATTTAATTTGAAAATAATTTAATTTAATTTGAAAATAATATAATTTAATTTGAAAATAATATAATTTAATTTGAAAATAATATAATTTAATTTAAAATTAATATAATTTAATTTGAAATGAATATAATTTAATTTGAAAATAATATAATTTAATTTGAAAATAATATAATTTAATTTGAAAATAATATAATTTAATTTAAAATTATTATAATTTAATTTGAAACTAATATAACTTAATTTGAAAATAATATAATTTAATTTGAAAATAATATAATTTAATTTGAAAATAGTTTAATTTAATTTGAAAATAATATAATTTAATTTGAAAATAATTTAATTTAATTTGAAAATAATTTTATTTAATTTAAAAATGATATAATTTAATTTGAAAATAATTTAATTTTATTTGAAAATAGTATAATTTAATTTGAAAATAATATAATTTAATTTGAAAATAATATAATTTAATTTAAAATTAATATAATTTAATTTGAAATGAATATAATTTAATTTGAAAATAATTTAATTTAATTTGAAAATATGATAATTTAATTTGAAAATAATTTAATTTAATTTAAAAATAATATAATTTAAATTGAAAATAATTTATTTTAATTTGAAACAAATTGAATTTGAAAATAATATAATTTAATTTGAAAATAATATAATTTAATTTGATAATAATATAATTTAATTTGAAAATATTTTAATTTAATTTGAAAAAAATATAATTTAATTTGAAAATAATTTGAAAATAATATAATTCATTTTAAAGATAATTTAATTTGATTTGAAAATAATTTAATTTAATTTGAAAAGAAATAAATTTAATTGGAAAATAATTTAATAAGAAAATAATTTAATTTAAATTGAAAATAATATAATTTAATTTAAAAATTAATTTAATTTAATTTAAAAATATTATAATTTAATTTGAAAATAATATAATTTTATTTGAAAATAATATAATTTAATTGAATATAATATAATTTAAAATTAATTTAATTTAATTAGAAAATAATATAATTTATTTTGAAAATAATATAATTTAATTTGAAAGTAATTTAATTTATTTTGATAATAATATAATTTAATTTAAAAATAATATAATTTAATTTGAAAATAATCTAATTTAATTTGAAAATAATTTAATTTTATTTTATATATATTGAAAATAATATAATTTAGTTTGAAAATAATTTAATTCAATTTGAAAATAATTAATCTAATTTGAAAATAATAAAATTAAATTTGAAAATAATTTAATTTATTTTAAAAATAATATAAACTAATTTAAAAATAATATAATTAAATTTGAAAATAATAAAATTTAATTTTAAAATAATTTAATTTGAAAATAATTAAATTTAAAAATAATATAATTTAATTTGAAAATAATTTAATTTAATATGAAAATAATTTAGTTTGAATATCATATAATTTAATTTGAAAATAATATAATTTAATTTGAAAATAATTTAATTTAATTTGAAAATAATATAATTTAATTTGAAAGTAATTTAATTTAATTTGAAAATAATATAATTAAATTTGAAAATAATATGATTTAATTTGAAAGTAATTTAATTTAATTTAAAAATAATATAATTTAATTTAAAAATATTATAATTTAATTTGAAAATAATTTAATTTAATTTGAAAATAATATAATTTAGTTTGAAAATAATTTATTTCAATTTGAAAATAATTAATTTAATTTGAAAATAATATAATTTAATTTGAAAATAATTTAATTTAATTTAAAAATAATATAAACTAATTTGAAAATAATATAATTAAATTTGAAAATAATAAAATTTAATTTTAAAATAATTTAATTTGAAAATAATTAAATTTAACAATAATATAATTTAATTTGAAAATAATTTAATTTAATATGAAAATAATTTAGTTTGAATATGATATAATTTAATTTGAAAATAATATAATTTAATTTGAAAATAATTTGATTTAATTTGAAAATAATATAATTTAGTTTGAAAATAATTTAAATTAATTTGAAAATAATTAATTAAATTTGAAAATAATAAAAGTTAATTTAAAAAGAATACAATTTGATTTGAAAATAATAAAATTTGAAATTAATATAAGTTAATTTGAAAATAATATAATTTATTTTGAAAATAATATAACTTAATTTGAAAATAATTTAATTTAATTTGAAAATAATATAACTTAATTTGAAAATAATATAATTTAATTTGAAAATAATATAATTTAATTTGAAAATAGTTTAATTTAATTTGAAAATAATATAATTTAATTTGAAAATAATTTAATTTAATTTGAAACTAATATAACTTAATTTGAAAATAATATAATTTAATTTGAAAATAGTTTAATTTAATTTGAAAATAATATAATTTAATTTGAAAATAATTTTATTTAATTTGAAAATAATTTGATTTAATTTGAAAATAATATAATTTAATTTGAAAATAATTTAATTTAATTTGAAAATAATCTAATTTAATTTGAAAATAACATAATTTAATTTGAAAATACTATAATTTAATTTAAAATTAATATAATTTAATTTGAAAATAATATAATTTAATTTGAAAATAATATAATTTATTTTGAAAATAATATAATTTAATTTGAAAATAATTTAATTTAATTTAAAAATAATATAATTTAAATTGAAAATAATTTAATATAAATTGAAAATAATATAATTTAATTTGAAAATAATATAATTTAATTTGAAAAAATTTTAATTTAATTTGAAAATTATATAATTTAATTTGAAAATAATTTGAAAATAATATAATTCATTTTAAAGATAATTTAATTTGATTTGAACATAATTTAATTTAATTTGAAAATAAATAAATTTAATTGGAAAATAATTTAATTAAAAAATAATTTAATTTTAATTGAAAATAATTTAATTTAATTTAAAAATTAATTTAATTTAAAAATATAATTTAATTTGAAAATAATATAATTTTATTTGAAAATAATATAATTTATTTGAAAATAATTTAATTTAATTTAAAATTAATTTAATTTAATTAGAAAATAATTTAATTTAATTTGAAAATAATTTAATTTAATTTGAAAATAATTTAATTTCATTTGAAAATAATATAATTTAATTTGAAAATAATTAATTGGAAAATAATATAATAAAATTTGAAAATAATAAAATTTGATTTGAAAATAATTTAATTTAATTTAAAAATAATATAATTTAATTTAAAAATAATTTAATTTAATTTGAAACAAATTGAATTTGAAAATAATAAAATTTAATTTGAAAATAATATAATTTAATTTGAAAATAATATAATTTAATTTGAAAATAATTTAATTTAATTTGAAAATAATATAACTTAATCCGAAAATAATATAATTTAATTTGAAAATAATCTAATTTAATTTGAAAGTAATTTAATTTAATTTGAAAATAATATAATTTAATTTAAAAATAATATAATATTTAATTTGAAAATAATATTATTTAATTTAAAAATAATTTAATTTAATTTGAAAATAATATAATTTAGTTTGAAAATAATTTAATTCAATTTGAAAATAATTAATTTAATTTGAAAATAATAAAATTAAATTTGAAAATAATTTATTTGAATTTAAAAATAATATAAACTAATTTCAAAATAATATAATTAAATTTGAAAATAATAAAATTTAATTTTAAAATAATTTAATTTGAAAATAATTACATTTAAAAATAATATAATTTAATTTGAAAATAATTTAATTTAATATGAAAATAATTTAGTTTGAATATGATATAATTTAATTTGAAAATAATATAATTTAATTTGAAAATAATTTAATTTAATTTGATAATAATATAATTTAGTTTGAAAATAATTTAAATTAATTTAAAAATAATTAATTTAATTTTAAAATAATAAAATTTAATTTGAAAAGAATACAATTTAATTTGAAAATAATATAATTTGAAAATAATATAATTTAATTTGAAAATAATATAATTTAATTTGAAAATAATATAACTCAATTTGAAAATAATTTAATTTAATTTGAAAATAATATAATTTAATTTGAAAATTATATAATTTAATGTGAAATTAATATAATTAAATTTGGAAATAATATAATTTAATTTGAAAATAATTTAATTAAATTTTAAAATATTATAATTTAGATTGAAAATAATATAATTTATTGAGAAATTAATATAATTTAATTTGGAAATAATATAATTTATTTTAAAAATAATATAATTTAATTTGAAAATAATATAATTTAATGTGAAATTAATATAATTTAATTTGGAAATAATATAATTTAATTTAAAAATAATATAATTTAATTTGAAAATAATTTAATTTAATTTGAAAATAATATAACTTAATTTGAAAATAATATAAGTTAATTTGAAAATAATATAATTTAATTTGAAAATAGTTTAATTTAATTTGAAAATAATATAATTTAATTTGAAAATAATTTAATTTAATTTGAAAATAATTTTATTTAGTTTGAAAATAATATAATTTAATTTGAAAATAATTTAATTTAATTTGAAAATAATATAATTTAATTTGAAAATAATATAATTTAATTTGAAAATAATATAATTTAATTTAAAAATAATATAATTTTATTTGAAAATAATATAATTTAATTTGAAAATAATTTAATTCAAAAAAAATATAATTTAATTTGAAAATAATTTAATTTAATTTGAAAATAATTTCATTTTGTTTAAAAATAATATAACTTAATTTGAAAATAATTTAATTTAATTTGAAAATAATATAATTTAATTTGAAAATATTATAATTTAATTTGAAAATAACATAATTTAATGTGAAATTAATATAATTTAATTTGGAAATAATATAATTTAATTTGAAAATAATTAAATTTAATTTAATTTGAAAATAATATAATTTAATTTGAAAATAATATAACTTAATTTGAAAATAATTTAATTTAATTTTAAAATAATATAATTTAATTTAAAAATATTATAATTTAATTTGAAAATAATTTAATTTAATTTGAAAATAATATAACTTAATTCGAAAATAATATAATTTAATTTGAAAATAATATAATTTAATTTGAAAGTAATTTAATTTAATTTTAAAATAATATAATTTAATTTAAAATTAATATAATTTAATTTAAAAATAATATAATTTAATTTGAAAATTATATAATTTAATTCGAAAGTAATTTAATTTATTTTGAAAATAATATAATTTAATTTAAAAATAATATAATTTAATTTGAAAATAATATAATTTAATTTGAAAATAATTTATTTTTATTTTTAAAAATAATATAATTTAATTTGAAAACAATTTAATTTAATTTGAAAATAATATAATTCATTTTAAAGGTAATTTAATTTGATTTGAAAATAATTTATTTTATTTTGAAAATAAATAAATTTAATTTAAAAATAATTTAATTAGAAAATAATTTAATTTAAATTGAAAATAATATAATTTAATTTAAAATTAATTTAATTTCATTGAAAAATATTATAATTTAATTTGAAAATAATATAATTTAACTTAAAAATAATATAATTTAATTGAAAATAATATAATTTAATTTAAAATTAATTTAATTTGAAAATAATTAAATTAAATTTGAAAATAATTTAATTTATTTTGAAAATAATATAAAGTAATTTGAAAACAATATAATTTAATTTAAAAATAATATAATTCAATTAAAAAATAATTTAATTTAATTTGAAAATAATATAATTTAATTTGAAAACAACATAATTTAATTTGATAAAAATATAAATTAATTTATAATTAATATAATTTAATTTGTCAATAATATTATTTAGTTTGAAAATAATTTAATTAGAAAATAATTTAATTTAATTTGAAAATATTATAATTTAATTTGAAAATAATATAATTTTATTTGAAAATAATATAATTTAATTGAAAATAATATAATTTAATTTAAAAATAATATAATTTAATTTGAAAATAATTTAAATTAATTTGAAACTAATTGAATTTGAAAATATTATTTAATTTGAAAATAATATAATTTAATTTGAAAATAATATAATTTAATTTGAAAATAATTTAATTTAGTTTGAAAATAAATGAATTTCATTTAAAAATAATATAATTTAATTTGAAAATAATTTAATTTGAATTGAAAATAATACAATTTAATTTGAAAATAATATAATTTAATTTAATTTGAAAATAATATAATTTAATTTGAAAAAAATGTAATTTAATTTAAAAATAATTTAATTTAATTTAAAAATAATATAATTTAATTTGAAAATAATTTAATTTAATTTGAAAATAAAATGATTTAATTTGAAAATAATATAATTTAATTTGAAAATAATTTAATTTCATTTAAAAATAATATAATTTAATTTGAAAATAGTTAATTGCCAAATAATATAATAAAATTTAAAAATAATAAAATTAAATTTGAAAATAATATAATTTAATTTGAAAATAATATAATTTAATTTGAAAATAATATAATTTAATTTGAAAATAATTTAATTTAATTTGAAAATAATATAACTTAATTCGAAAATAATATAATTTAATTTGAAAATAATATGATTTAATTTGAAAGTAATTTAATTTAATTTAAAAATAATATAATTTAATTTAAAAATATTATAATTTAATTTGAAAATAATATAATTTAATTTGAAAATAATTTAATTTAATTTGAAAATAATATAATTTAGTGTGAAAATAATTTATTTCAATTTGAAAATAATTAATTTAATTTGAAAATAATAAAATTTAATTTGAAAATAATTTAATTTAATTTAAAAATAATATAAACTAATTTGAAAATAATATAATTAAATTTGAAAATAATAAAATTTAATTTTAAAATAATTTAATTTGAAAATAATTAAATTTAACAATAATATAATTTAATTTGAAAATAATTTAATTTAATATGAAAATAATTTAGTTTGAATCTGATATAATTTAATTTGAAAATAATATAATTTAATTTGAAAATAATTTGATTTAATTTGAAAATAATATAATTTAGTTTGAAAATAATTTAAATTAATTTGAAAATAATTAATTAAATTTGAAAATAATAAAAGTTAATTTAAAAAGAATACAATTTAATTTGAAAATAATAAAATTTGAAATTAATATAAGTTAATTTGAAAATAATATAATTTATTTTGAAAATAATATAACTTAATTTGAAAATAATTTAATTTAATTTGAAAATAATATAATTTAATTTGAAAGTTATTTAATTTAATTTGAAAATATTATAATTTAATTGAAAAATAATATAATTTAATTTGAAAATAATTTAATTTAATTTGAAAATAATATAACTTAATTTGAAAATAATATAATTTAATTTGAAAATAATATAATTTAATTTGAAAATAGTTTAATTTAATTTGAAAATAATATAATTTAATTTGAAAATAATTTAATTTAATTTGAAACTAATATAACTTAATTTGAAAATAATATAATTTAATTTGAAAATAGTTTAATTTAATTTGAAAATAATATAATTTAATTTGAAAATAATTTAATTTAATATGAAAATAATTTAGTTTGAATATGATATAATTTAATTTGAAAATAATATAATTTAATTTGAAAATAATTTGATTTAATTTGAAAATAATATAATTTAGTTTGAAAATAATTTAAATTAATTTGAAAATAATTAATTAAATTTGAAAATAATAAAAGTTAATTTAAAAAGAATACAATTTAATTTGAAAATAATATAATTTGAAATTAATATAATTTAATTTGAAAATAATATAATTTATTTTGAAAATAATATAACTTAATTTGAAAATAATTTAATTTAATTTGAAAATAATATAATTTAATTTGAAAGTAATTTAATTTAATTTGAAAATATAATTTAATTGAAAAATAATATAATTTAATTTGAAAATAATTTAATTTAATTTGAAAATAATATAACTTAATTTGAAAATAATATAATTTAATTTGGAAATAATATAATTTAATTTGAAAATAGTTTAATTTAATTTGAAAATAATATAATTTAATTTGAAAATAATTTAATTTAATTTGAAACTAATATAACTTAATTTGAAAAAAATATAATTTAATTTGAAAATAATATAATTTTATTTAAAATTAATATAATTTAATTTGAAAATAATATAATTTAATTTGAAAATAATATAATTTAATTTGATATTAATATAATTTAATTTGAAAATAATATAATTTAATTTAAAATTAATATAATTTAATTTGAAAATAATATAATTTAATTTGAAAATAATATAATTTAGTTTGAAAATATTTTAATTTAATTTGAAAATAATATAATTTCATTTGAAAATAATTTGAAAATAATATAATTAATTTTAAAGATAATTTAATTTGATTTGAAAATAATTTAATTTAATTAGAAAATAAATAAATTTAATTGGAAAATAATTTAATTAGAAAATAATTTAATTTAAATTGAAAATAATATAATTTAATTTAAAAATTAATTTAATTTAATTTAAAAATATTATAATTTAATTTGAAAATAATATAATTTTATTTGAAAATAATATAATTTAATTGAAAATAATATAATTTATTTTAAAATTAATTTAATTTAGTTAGAAAATAATTTAATTTAATTTGAAAATGATTTAATTTAATTTAAAAATATTATAATTTAATTTAAAAATAATATAATTTAATTTAAAAATAATTTAGTTTATTTTGAAAATAATATAAAGTAATTTGAAAACAATATAATTTAATTTAAAAATAATATAATTTAATTTAAAAATAATTTAATTTAATTTGAAAATAATATAATTTAATTTGAAAACAACATAATTTAATTTGATAAAAATATAAATTAATTTATAATTAATATAATTTAATTTGTCAATAATATAATTTAATTTGAAAACAATTTAATTAGAAAATAATTTAATTTAATTTGAAAATATTATAATTTAATTTGAAAATAATATAATTTTATTTGAAAATAATATAATTTAATTGAAAATAATATAATTTAATTTAAAAATAATATAATTTAATTTGAAAATAATTTAAATTAATTTGAAACTAATTGAATTTAAAAATATTATTTAATTTGAAAATAATATAATTTAATTTGAAAATAATATAATTTAATTTGAAAATAATTTAATTTAGTTTTAAAATAAATGAATTTCATTTAAAAATAATATAATTTAATTTGAAAATAATTTAATTTGAATTGAAAATAATACAATTTAATTTGAAAATAATATAATTTAATTTAATTTGAAAATAATATAATTTAATTTGAAAAAAATGTAATTTAATTTAAAAATAATTTAATTTAATTTAAAAATAATATAATTTAATTTGAAAATAATTTAATTTAATTTGAAAATAAAATTATTTAATTTGAAAATAATATAATTTAATTTGAAAATAATTTAATTTCATTTGAAAATAATATAATTTAATTTGAAAATAGTTAATTGGCAAATAATATAATAAAATTTAAAAATAATAAAATTAAATTTGAAAATAATATAATTTAATTTGAAAATAATATAATTTAATTTGAAAATAATATAATTTAATTTGAAAATAATTTAATTTAATTTGAAAATAATATAACTTAATTCGAAAATAATATAATTAAATTTGAAAATAATATGATTTAATTTGAAAGTAATTTAATTTAATTTAAAAATAATATAATTTAATTTAAAAATATTATAATTTAATTTGAAAATAATATAATTTAATTTGAAAATAATTTAATTTAATTTGAAAATAATATAATTTAGTTTGAAAATAATTTATTTCAATTTGAAAATAATTAATTTAATTTGAAAATAATAAAATTTAATTTGAAAATAATTTAATTTAATTTAAAAATAATATAAACTAATTTGAAAATAATATAATTAAATTTGAAAATAATAAAATTTAATTTTAAAATAATTTAATTTGAAAATAATTAAATTTAACAATAAATAATTTAATTTGAAAATAATTTAATTTAATATGAAAATAATTTAGTTTGAATATGATATAATTTAATTTGAAAATAATATAATTTAATTTGAAAATAATTTGATTTAATTTGAAAATAATATAATTTAGTTTGAAAATAATTTAAATTAATTTGAAAATAATTAATTAAATTTGAAAATAATAAAAGTTAATTTAAAAAGAATACAATTTAATTTGAAAATAATAAAATTTGAAATTAATATAAGCTAATTTGAAAATAATATAATTTATTTTGAAAATAATATAACTTAATTTGAAAATAATTTAATTTAATTTGAAAATAATATAATTTAATTTGAAAGTTATTTAATTTAATTTGAAAATATTATAATTTAATTGAAAAATAATATAATTTAATTTGAAAATAATTTAATTTAATTTGAAAATAATATAACTTAATTTGAAAATAATATAATTTAATTTGAAAATAATATAATTTAATTTGAAAATAGTTTAATTTAATTTGAAAATAATATAATTTAATTTGAAAATAATTTAATTTAATTTGAAACTAATATAACTTAATTTGAAAATAATATAATTTAATTTGAAAATAGTTTAATTTAATTTGAAAATAATATAATTTAATTTGAAAATAATTTAATTTAATTTGAAAATAATTTGATTTAATTTGAAAACAATATAATTTATTTTGAAAATAATTTAATTTAATTTGAAAATAATCTAATTTAATTTGAAAATAACATAATTTAATTTGAAAATAATATAATTTAATTTAAAATTAATATAATTTAATTTGAAAATAATATAATTTAATTTGAAAATAATATAATTTATTTTGAAAATAATATAATTTAATTTGAAAATAATTTAATTTAATTTAAAAATAATATAATTTAAATTGAAAATAATTTAATTTAAATTGAAAATAATATAATTTAATTTGAAAATAATATAATTTAATTTGAAAAAATTTTAATTTAATTTGAAAATTATATAATTTAATTTGAAAATAATTTGAAAATAATATAATTCATTTTAAAGATAATTTAATTTGATTTGAAAATAATTTAATTTAATTTGAAAATAAATAAATTTAATTGGAAAATAATATAATTTAATTTGAAAATAATTTAATTTAAATTGAAAATAATTTAATTTAATTTAAAAATTAATTTAATTTAAAAATATAATTTAATTTGAAAATAATATAATTTTATTTGAAAATAATATAATTTATTTGAAAATAATTTAATTTAATTTAAAATTAATTTAATTTAATTAGAAAATAATTTAATTTAATTTGAAAATAATTTAATTTAATTTGAAAATAATTTAATTTCATTTGAAAATAATATAATTTAATTTGAAAATAATTAATTGGAAAATAATATAATAAAATTTGAAAATAATAAAATTTGATTTGAAAATAATTTAATTTAATTTAAAAATAATATAATTTAATTTAAAAATAATTTAATTTAATTTGAAACAAATTGAATTTGAAAATAATAAAATTTAATTTGAAAATAATATAATTTAATTTGAAAATAATATAATTTAATTTGAAAATAATTTAATTTAATTTGAAAATAATATAACTTAATCCGAAAATAATATAATTTAATTTGAAAATAATCTAATTTAATTTGAAAGTAATTCAATTTAATTTGAAAATAATATAATTTAATTTAAAAATAATATAATATTTAATTTGAAAATAATTTTATTTAATTTAAAAATAATTTAATTTAATTTGAAAATAATATAATTCAGTTTGAAAATAATTTAATTCAATTTGAAAATAATTAATTTAATTTGAAAATAATAAAATTAAATTTGAAAATAATTTATTTGAATTTAAAAATAATATAAACTAATTGCAAAATAATATAATTAAATTTGAAAATAATAAAATTTAATTTTAAAATAATTTAATTTGAAAATAATTACATTTAAAAATAATATAATTTAATTTGAAAATAATTTAATTTAATATGAAAATAATTTAGTTTGAATATGATATAATATAATTTGAAAATAATATAATTTAATTTGAAAATAATATAATTTAATTTGAAAATAATATAACTCAATTTGAAAATAATTTAATTTAATTTGAAAATAATATAATTTAATTTGAAAATTATATAATTTAATGTGAAATTAATATAATTAAATTTGGAAATAATATAATTTAATTTGAAAATAATTTAATTAAATTTTAAAATATTATAATTTAGATTGAAAATAATATAATTTATTGAGAAATTAATATAATTTAATTTGGAAATAATATAATTTATTTTAAAAATAATATAATTTATTTTGAAAATAATATAATTTAATGTGAAATTAATATAATTTAATTTGGAAATAATATAATTTAATTTAAAAATAATATAATTTAATTTGAAAATAATTTAATTTAATTTGAAAATAATATAACTTAATTTGAAAATAATATAAGTTAATTTGAAAATAATATAATTTAATTTGAAAATAGTTTAATTTAATTTGAAAATAATATAATTTAATTTGAAAATAATTTAATTTAATTTGAAAATAATTTTATTTAGTTTGAAAATAATATAATTTAATTTGAAAATAATTTAATTTAATTTGAAAATAATATAATTTAATTTGAAAATAATATAATTTAATTTGAAAATATTATAATTTAATTTAAAAATAATATAATTTTATTTGAAAATAATATAATTTAATTTGAAAGTAATTTAATTTAATTTTAAAATAATATAATTTAATTTAAAATTAATATAATTTAATTTAAAAATAATATAATTTAATTTGAAAATTATATAATTTAATTCGAAAGTAATTTAATTTATTTTGAAAATAATATAATTTAATTTAAAAATAATATAATTTAATTTGAAAATAATATAATTTAATTTGAAAATAATTTATTTTTATTTTTAAAAATAATATAATTTAATTTGAAAACAATTTAATTTAATTTGAAAATAATATCATTCATTTTAAAGGTAATTTAATTTGATTTGAAAATAATTTATTTTATTTTGAAAATAAATAAATTTAATTTAAAAATAATTTAATTAGAAAATAATTTAATTTAAATTGAAAATAATATAATTTAATTTAAAATTAATTTAATTTCATTGAAAAATATTATAATTTAATTTGAAAATAATATAATTTAACTTAAAAATAATATAATTTAATTGAAAATAATATAATTTAATTTAAAATTAATTTAATTTGAAAATAATTTAATTAAATTTGAAAATAATTTAATTAATTTTGAAAATAATATAAAGTAATTTGAAAACAATATAATTTAATTTAAAAATAATATAATTCAATTTAAAAATAATTTAATTTAATTTGAAAATAATATAATTTAATTTGAAAACAACATAATTTAATTTGATAAAAATATAAATTAATTTATAATTAATATAATTTAATTTGTCAATAATATTATTTAGTTTGAAAATAATTTAATTAGAAAATAATTTAATTTAATTTGAAAATATTATAATTTAATTTGAAAATAATATAATTTTATTTGAAAATAATATAATTTAATTGAAAATAATATAATTTAATTTAAAAATAATATAATTTAATTTGAAAATAATTTAAAATAATTTGAAACTAATTGAATTTGAAAATATTATTTAATTTGAAAATAATATAATTTAATTTGAAAATAATATAATTTAATTTGAAAATAATTTAATTTAGTTTGAAAATAAATGAATTTCATTTAAAAATAATATAATTTAATTTGAAAATAATTTAATTTGAATTGAAAATAATACAATTTAATTTGAAAATAATATAATTTAATTTAATTTGAAAATAATATAATTTAATTTGAAAAAAATGTAATTTAATTTAAAAATAATTTAATTTAATTTAAAAATAATATAATTTAATTTGAAAATAATTTAATTTAATTTGAAAATAAAATGATTTAATTTGAAAATAATATAATTTAATTTGAAAATAATTTAATTTCATTTAAAAATAATATAATTTAATTTGAAAATAATTTAATTTAATTTGAAAATAATATAACTTAATTCGAAAATAATATAATTTAATTTGAAAATAATATGATTTAATTTGAAAGTAATTTAATTTAATTTAAAAATAATATAATTTAATTTAAAAATATTATAATTTAATTTGAAAATAATATAATTTAATTTGAAAATAATTTAATTTAATTTGAAAATAATATAATTTAGTTTGAAAATAATTTATTTCAATTTAAAAATAATTAATTTAATTTGAAAATAATAAAATTTAATTTGAAAATAATTTAATTTAATTTAAAAATAATATAAACTAATTTCAAAATAATATAATTAAATTTGAAAATAATAAAATTTAATTTTAAAATAATTTAATTTGAAAATAATTAAATTTAACAATAATATAATTTAATTTGAAAATAATTTAATTTAATATGAAAATAATTTAGTTTGAATATGATATAATTTAATTTGAAAATAATATAATTTAATTTGAAAATAATTTGATTTAATTTGAAAATAATATAATTTAGTTTGAAAATAATTTAAATTAATTTGAAAATAATTAATTAAATTTAAAAATAATAAAAGTTAATTTAAAAAGAATACAATTTAATTTGAAAATAATATAATTTGAAATTAATATAATTTAATTTGAAAATAATATAATTTATTTTGAAAATAATATAACTTAATTTGAAAATAATTTAATTTAATTTGAAAATAATATAATTTAATTTGAAAGTAATTTAATTTAATTTGAAAATATAATTTAATTGAAAAATAATATAATTTAATTTGAAAATAATTTAATTTAATTTGAAAATAATATAACTTAATTTGAAAATAATATAATTTAATTTGGAAATAATATAATTTAATTTGAAAATAGTTTAATTTAATTTGAAAATAATATAATTTAATTTGAAAATAATTTAATTTAATTTGAAACTAATATAACTTAATTTGAAAAAAATATAATTTAATTTGAAAATAGTTTAATTTAATTTGAAAATATTATAATTTAATTTGAAAATAATTTAATTTAATTTGAAAATAATTTGATTTAATTTGAAAATAATATAATTTAATTTGAAAATAATTTAATTTAATTTGAAAATAACATAATTTAATTGGAAAATAATATAATTTAATTTAAAATTAATATAATTTAATTTGAAAATAATATAATTTTATTTGAAAATAATATAATTTATTTTGAAAATAATATAATTTAATTTGAAAATAATTTAATTTAATTTAAAAATAATATAATTTAAATTGAAAATAATTTAATTTAAATTGAAAATAATATAATTTAATTTGAAAATAATATAATTTATTTTGAAAAAATTTTAATTTAATTTGAAAATTATATAATTTAATTTGAAAATAATTTGAAAATAATATAATTCATTTTAAAGATAATTTAATTTGATTTGAAAATAATTTAATTTAATTTGAAAATAAATAAATTTAATTGGAAAATAATTTAATTAAAAAATAATTTAATTTAAATTGAAAATAATTTAATTTAATTTAAAAATTAATTTAATTTAAAAATATAATTTAATTTGAAAATAATATAATTTTATTTGAAAATAATATAATTTATTTGAAAATAATTTAATTTAATTTAAAATTAATTTAATTTAATTAGAAAATAATTTAATTTAATTTGAAAATAATTTAATTTAATTTGAAAATAATTTAATTTCATTTGAAAATAATATAATTTAATTTGAAAATAATTAATTGGAAAATAATATAATAAAATTTGAAAATAATAAAATTTAATTTGAAAATAATTTAATTTAATTTAAAAATAATATAATTTAATTTAAAAATAATTTAATTTAATTTGAAACAAATTGAATTTGAAAATAATAAAATTTAATTTGAAAATAATATAATTTAATTTGAAAATAATATAATTTAATTTGAAAATAATTTAATTTAATTTGAAAATAATATAACTTAATCCGAAAATAATATAATTTAATTTGAAAATAATCTAATTTAATTTGAAAGTAATTTAATTTAATTTGAAAATAATATAATTTAATTTAAAAATAATATAATATTTAATTTGAAAATAATATTATTTAATTTAAAAATAATTTAATTTAATTTGAAAATAATATAATTTAGTTTGAAAATAATTTAATTTAATTTGAAAATAATTAATTTAATTTGAAAATAATAAAATTAAATTTGAAAATAATTTATTTGAATTTAAAAATAATATAAACTAATTTCAAAATAATATAATTAAATTTGAAAATAATAAAATTTAATTTTAAAATAATTTAATTTGAAAATAATTACATTTAAAATCAATATAATTTAATTTGAAAATAATTTAATTTAATATGAAAATAATTTAGTTTGAATATGATATAATTTAATTTGAAAATAATATAATTTAATTTGAAAATAATTTAATTTAATTTGATAATAATATAATTTAGTTTGAAAATAATTTAAATTAATTTAAAAATAATTAATTTAATTTTAAAATAATAAAATTTAATTTGAAAAGAATACAATTTAATTTGAAAATAATATAATTTGAAAATAATATAATTTAATTTGAAAATAATATAATTTAATTTGAAAATAATATAACTCAATTTGAAAATAATTTAATTTAATTTGAAAATAATATAATTTAATTTGAAAGTAATTTAATTTAATTTGAAAATAATATAATTTAATTTAAAATTAATATAATTTAATTTGAAAAGAATATAATTTAATTTGAAAATAATATAATTTAATTTAATTTGAAAAAATATAATTGAATTTGAAAATAATATAATTTAATTTGAAAATAATATAATTTAATATGAAAATAATATAATTTGATTTGAAAATAATTTAATTTAATATGAAAATAATATAGTTTGAATATAATATAATTTAATTTGAAAATAATATAATTTAATTTAATTTGGAAATAATATAATTTAATTTAAAAATAATATAATTTAATTTAATTTGAAAATAATATAACTTAATTTTAAAATAATATAATTTAATTTGGAAATAATATAATTTGATTTGAAAATAGTTTAATTTAATTTGAAAATAATTGTTTTTAATTTGAAACTAATATAACTTAATTTGAAAATAATATAATTTAATTTGAAAATAATTTAATTTAATTTGAAAATAATTTTATTTAATTTGAAACTAATATAACTTAATTTGAAAATAATATAATTTAATTTGAAAATAATATAATTTAATTTGAAAATAGTTTAATTTAATTTGAAAATAATATAATTTAATTTGAAAATAATTTAATTTAATTTGAAAATAATTTTATTTAATTTGAAACTAATATAACTTAATTTGAAAATAATATAATTTAATTTGAAAATAATATAATTTAATTTGAAAATAGTTTAATTTAATTTGAAAATAATATAATTTAATTTGAAAATAATATAATTTAATTTGAAAATAATTTGAAAATAATATAATTCATTTTAAAGATAATTTAATTTGATTTGAAAATAATTTAATTTAATTTAAAAATAAATAAATTTAATTGGAAAATAATTTAATTAGAAAATAATTTAATTTAAATTAAAAATAATATAATTTAATTTAAAAATTAATTTAATTTAATTTAAAAATATAATTTAATTTGAAAATAATATAATTTTATTTGAAAATAATATAATTTAATTGAAAATAATATAATTTAATTTAAAGTTAATTTAATTTAATTAGAAAATAATTTAATTTAATTTGAAAATGATTTAATTTAATTTGAAAATAATATAATTTAATTTGAAAATAATATAATTTAATGTGAAATTAATATAATTTAATTTGGAAATAATATAATTTAATTTGAAAATAATATAATTTAATTTGAAAATAATATAATTTAATGTGAAATTAATATAATTTAATTTGGAAATAATATAATTTAATTTGAAAATAATTTAATTTAATTTGAAAATATTATAATTTAATTTGAAAATAATATAATTTAATGTGAAATTAATATAATTTAATTTGGAAATAATATAATTTAATTTAAAAATAATATAATTTTATTTTTAAAATAATTTAATTTAATTTGAAAATAATATAACTTAATTTGAAAATAATATAATTTAATTTGGAAATAATATAATTTAATTTGAAAATAGTTTACTAAATTTGAAAAAAATATAATTTAATTTGAAAATAATTTAATGTAATTTGAAACTAATATAACTTAATTTGAAAATAATATAATTTAATTTGAAAATAATATAATTTAATTTGAAAATAGTTTAATTTAATTTTAAAATAATATAATTTAATTTGAAAATAATATAATTTAATTTGAAAGTAATTTAATTTAATTTTAAAATAATATAATTTAATTTAAAATTAAAATAATTTAATTTAAAATTAATATAATTTAATTTGAAAATAATATAATTTAATTTGAAAATAATAAAATTTAATTTGAAAGTAATTTAATTTAATTTGAAAATAATATAATTTAATTTATAAATAATATAATTTAATTTGAAAATAATATAATTTAATTTGAAAATAATTTAATTTATTTTTAAAAATAATATAATTTAATTTGAAAATAATTTAATTTATTTTCAAAATAATATAATTCATTTTGAAGATAATTTAATTTGAAAATAATTTAATTTAATTTGAAAATAATATAATTTAATTTAATTTGAAAATAATATAATTTAATTTAAAATTTATATAATTTAATTTAAAAATAATATAATTTAGTTTGAAAATAATTTAATTTAATTCGAAAATAATATAATTTAATATGAAAATAACATAATTTATTTTGAAAATAAGATAATTTAATTTGAAAATAATTAAATTTAATTTGCAACAAATTAAATTTGAAAATAATATAATTTAATTTGAAAATAATATAATTTAATTTAAAATAAATTTAATTTACTTAGAAAATATTATAATTTAATTTGAAAAAATATAATTTTATTTGAAAATAATATAATTAAATATGAAAATAACATAATTTATTTTGAAAATAAGATAATTTAATTTGAAAAAAATTTAATTTAATTTGCAACAAATTAAATTTGAAAATAATATAATTTAATTTGAAAATAATATAATTTAATTTAAAAATAATATAATTTAATTTGAAAACAATTTAATTTAATTTGAAAATAATATAATTCATTTTAAAGATAATTTAATTTGATTTGAAAATAATTTATTTTATTTTGAAAATAAATAAATTTAAAAACAATTTAATTAGAAAATAATTTATTTTAAATTGAAAATAATATAATTTAATTTAAAATTAATTTAATTTAATTTGAAAATAATTTAATTTAATTTGAAAATAATTTTATTTAATTTGAAAATAATATAATTTAATTTGAAAATAATATAATTTAATTTGAAAGTAATTTAATTTAATTTGAAAATAATATAATTTAATTTAAAAATAATATAATTTAATTTGAAAAGAATATAATTTAATTTGAAAATAATATAATTTAATTTGAAAATAATATAAATTAATTTGAAAATAGTTTAATTTAATTTGAAAATAATATAATTTAATTTGAAAATAATTTAATTTAATTTGAAAATAATTTTATTTAATTTGAAACTAATATAACTTAATTTGAAAAAAATATAATTTAATTTGAAAATAATATAATTTAATTTGAAAATAGTTTAATTTAATTTGAAAATAATATAATTTAATTTGAAAATAATATAATTTAATTTGAAAATAATTTGAAAATAATATAATTCATTTTAAAGATAATTTAATTTGATTTGAAAATAATTTAATTTAATTTAAAAATAAATAAATTTAATTGGAAAATAATTTAATTAGAAAATAATTTAATTTAAATTGAAAATAATATAATTTAATTTAAAAATTAATTTAATTTAATTTAAAAATATTATAATTTAATTTGAAAATAATATAATTTTATTTGAAAATAATATAATTTAATTGAAAATAATATAATTTAATTTAAAGTTAATTTAACTTAATTAGAAAATAATTTAATTTAATTTGAAAATGATTTAATTTAATTTGAAAATAATATAATTTAATTTGAAAATAATATAATTTAATGTGAAATTAATATAATTTAATTTGGAAATAATATAATTTAATTTGAAAATAATATAATTTAATTTGAAAATAATATAATTTAATGTGAAATTAATATAATTTAATTTGGAAATAATATAATTTAATTTGAAAATAATTTAATTTAATTTGAAAATATTATAATTTAATTTGAAAATAATATAATTTAATGTGAAATTAATATAATTTAATTTGGAAATAATATAATTTAATTTAAAAATAATATAATTTTATTTTTAAAATAATTTAATTTAATTTGAAAATAATATAACTTAATTTGAAAATAATATAATTTAATTTGGAAATAATATAATTTAATTTGAAAATAGTTTACTAAATTTGAAAAAAATATAATTTAATTTGAAAATAATTTAATGTAATTTGAAACTAATATAACTTAATTTGAAAATAATATAATTTAATTTGAAAATAATATAATTTAATTTGAAAATAGTTTAATTTAATTTTAAAATAATATAATTTAATTTGAAAATAATATAATTTAATTTGAAAGTAATTTAATTTAATTTTAAAATAATATAATTTAATTTAAAATTAAAATAATTTAATTTAAAATTAATATAATTTTATTTGAAAATAATATAATTTAATTTGAAAATAATAAAATTTAATTTGAAAGTAATTTAATTTAATTTGAAAATAATATAATTTAATTTATAAATAATATAATTTAATTTGAAAATAATATAATTTAATTTGAAAATAATTTAATTTATTTTTAAAAATAATATAATTTAATTTGAAAATAATTTAATTTATTTTCAAAATAATATAATTCATTTTGAAGATAATTTAATTTGAAAATAATTTAATTTAATTTGAAAATAATATAATTTAATTTAATTTGAAAATAATATAATTTAATTTAAAATTTATATAATTTAATTTAAAAATAATATAATTTAGTTTGAAAATAATTTAATTTAATTCGAAAATAATATAATTTAATATGAAAATAACATAATTTATTTTGAAAATAAGATAATTTAATTTGAAAATAATTAAATTTAATTTGCAACAAATTAAATTTGAAAATAATATAATTTAATTTGAAAATAATATAATTTAATTTAAAATAAATTTAATTTACTTAGAAAATATTATAATTTAATTTGAAAAAATATAATTTTATTTGAAAATAATATAATTTAATATGAAAATAACATAATTTATTTTGAAAATAAGATAATTTAATTTGAAAAAAATTTAATTTAATTTGCAACAAATTAAATTTGAAAATAATATAATTTAATTTGAAAATAATATAATTTAATTTAAAAATAATATAATTTAATTTGAAAACAATTTAATTTAATTTGAAAATAATATAATTCATTTTAAAGATAATTTAATTTGATTTGAAAATAATTTATTTTATTTTGAAAATAAATAAATTTATAAACAATTTAATTAGAAAATAATTTATTTTAAATTGAAAATAATATAATTTAATTTAAAATTAATTTAATTTAATTTGAAAATAATTTAATTTAATTTGAAAATAATTTTATTTAATTTGAAAATAATATAATTTAATTTGAAAATAATATAATTTAATTTGAAAGTAATTTAATTTAATTTGAAAATAATATAATTTAATTTAAAAATAATATAATTTAATTTGAAAAGAATATAATTTAATTTGAAAATAATATAATTTAATTTGAAAATAATATAAATTAATTTGAAAATAGTTTAATTTAATTTGAAAATAATATAATTTAATTTGAAAATAATTTAATTTAATTTGAAAATAATTTTATTTAATTTGAAACTAATATAACTTAATTTGAAAATAATATAATTTAATTTGAAAATAATATAATTTAATTTGAAAATAGTTTAATTTAATTTGAAAATAATATAATTTAATTTGAAAATAATATAATTTAATTTGAAAATAATTTGAAAATAATATAATTCATTTTAAAGATAATTTAATTTGATTTGAAAATAATTTAATTTAATTTAAAAATAAATAAATTTAATTGGAAAATAATTTAATTAGAAAATAATTTAATTTAAATTGAAAATAATATAATTTAATTTAATTTAAAAATATTATAATTTAATTTGAAAATAATATAATTTTATTTGAAAATAATATAATTTAATTGAAAATAATATAATTTAATTTAAAGTTAATTTAACTTAATTAGAAAATAATTTAATTTAATTTGAAAATGATTTAATTTAATTTGAAAATAATATAATTTAATTTGAAAATAATATAATTTAATGTGAAATTAATATAATTTAATTTTGAAATAATATAATTTAATTTGAAAATAATATAATTTAATTTGAAAATAATATAATTTAATGTGAAATTAATATAATTTAATTTGGAAATAATATAATTTAATTTGAAAATAATTTAATTTAATTTGAAAATAATCTAATTTAATTTGAAAATAACATAATTTAATTTGAAAATAATATAATTTAATTTAAAATTAATATAATTTAATTTGAAAATAATATAATTTAATTTGAAAATAATATAATTTATTTTGAAAATAATATAATTTAATTTGAAAATAATTTAATTTAATTTAAAAATAATATAATTTAAATTAAAAATAATTTAATTTAAATTGAAAATAATATAATTTAATTTAAAAATAATATAATTTAATTTGAAAATAATTTAATTTAATTTGAAAATTATATAATTTAATTTGAAAATAATTTGAAAATAATATAATTCATTTTAAAGATAATTTAATTTGATTTGAAAATAATTTAATTTAATTTGAAAATAAATAAATTTAATTGGAAAATAATTTAATTAAAAAATAATTTAATTTAAATTGAAAATAATTTAATTTAATTTAAAAATTAATTTAATTTAAAAATATAATTTAATTTGAAAATAATATAATTTTATTTGAAAATAATATAATTTATTTGAAAATAATTTAATTTAATTTAAAATTAATTTAATTTAATTAGAAAATAATTTAATTTAATTTCAAAATAATTTAATTTAATTTGAAAATAATTTAATTTCATTTGAAAATAATATAATTTAATTTGAAAATAATTAATTGGAAAATAATATAATAAAATTTGAAAATAATAAAATTTAATTTGAAAATAATTTAATTTAATTTGAAACAAATTGAATTTGAAAATAATATAATTTAATTTGAAAATAATATAATTTAATTTGAAAATAATTTAATTTAATTTGAAAATAATATAACTTAATCCGAAAATAATATAATTTAATTTGAAAATAATCTAATTTAATTTGAAAGTAATTTAATTTAATTTGAAATATATAATTTAATTTAAAAATAATATAATTTAATTTGAAAATAATATTATTTAATTTAAAAATAATTTAATTTAATTTGAAAATAATATAATTAGGTTTGAAAATAATTTAATTCAATTTGAAAAGAATTAATTTAATTTGAAAATAATAAAATTTAATTTTAAAATAATTTAATTTGAAAATAATTACATTTAAAAATAATATAATTTAATTTGAAAATATTTTAATTTAATATGAAAATAATGTAGTTTGAATATGATATAATTTAATTTGAAAATAATATAATTTAATTTGAAAATAATTTAATTTAATTTGATAATAATATAATTTAGTTTGAAAATAATTTAAATTAATTTGAAAATAATTAATTTAATTTTAAAATAATAAAATTTAATTTGAAAAGAATACAATTTAATTTGAAAATAATATAATTTGAAAATAATATAATTTAATTTGAAAATAATATAATTTAATTTGAAAATAATATAACTCAATTTGAAAATAATTTAATTTAATTTGAAAATAATATAATTTAATTTGAAAATAATATAATTTAATTTGAAAATAATATAATTTAATTTGAAAATAATTTAATTTAATTTGAAAATAATATAACTTAATCCGAAAATAATATAATTTAATTTGAAAATAATCTAATTTAATTTGAAAGTAATTTAATTTAATTTGAAATATATAATTTAATTTAAAAATAATATAATTTAATTTGAAAATAATATTATTTAATTTAAAAATAATTTAATTTAATTTGAAAATAATATAATTAAGTTTGAAAATAATTTAATTCAATTTGAAAAGAATTAATTTAATTTGAAAATAATAAAATTTAATTTTAAAATAATTTAATTTGAAAATAATTACATTTAAAAATAATATAATTTAATTTGAAAATATTTTAATTTAATATGAAAATAATGTAGTTTGAATATGATATAATTTAATTTGAAAATAATATAATTTAATTTGAAAATAATTTAATTTAATTTGATAATAATATAATTTAGTTTGAAAATAATTTAAATTAATTTGAAAATAATTAATTTAATTTTAAAATAATAAAATTTAATTTGAAAAGAATACAATTTAATTTGAAAATAATATAATTTGAAAATAATATAATTTAATTTGAAAATAATATAATTTAATTTGAAAATAATATAACTCAATTTGAAAATAATTTAATTTAATTTGAAAATAATATAATTTAATTTGAAAGTAATTTAATTTAATTTGAAAATAATATAATTTAATTTGAAAATAATATAATTTAATTTAATTTGAAAAAATATAATTGTATTTGAAAATAATATAATTTAATTTGAAAATAATATAATTTAATATGAAAATAATATAGTTTGAATATAATATAATTTAATTTGAAAATAATATAATTTAATTTAATTTGGAAATAATATAATTTAATTTAAAAATAATATAATTTAATTTAAAAATAATTTAATTTAATTTGAAAATAATATAACTTAATTTTAAAATAATATAATTTAATTTGGAAATAATGTAATTTGAGTTGAAAATAATTTAATTTAATTTGATAATAATATAATTTAGTTTGAAAATAATTTAAATTAATTTGAAAATAATTAATTTAATTTTAAAATAATAAAATTTAATTTGAAAAGAATACAATTTAATTTGAAAATAATATAATTTGAAAATAATATAATTTAATTTGAAAATAATATAATTTAATTTGAAAATAATATAACTCAATTTGAAAATAATTTAATTTAAATTGAAAATAATATAATTAAATTTAAAAATAATTTAATTTAATTTGAAACTAATATAAATTAATTTGAAAATAATATAATTTAATTTGAAAATAATATAATTTAATTTGAAAATAGTTTAATTTAATTTAAAAATAATATAATTTAATTTGAAAATAATTTAATTTGATTTGAAAATAATTTAATTTAATTTAAAAATAAATAAATGTAATTGGAAAATAATTTAATTAGAAAATAATTTAATTTAAATTGAAAATAATATAATTTAATTTAAAAATTAATTTAATTTAATTTAAAAATATTATAATTTAATTTGAAAATAATATAATTTAATTTGAAAATAATATAATTTAATTTGAAAGTAATTTAATTTAATTTGAAAATAATATAATTTAATTTATAAATAATATAATTTAATTTGAAAATAATATAATTTAATTTGAAAATAATATGATTTAATTTAATTTGAAAATAATATAATTTAATTTAAAATTTATATAATTTAATTTAAAAATAATATAATTTAGTTTGAAAATAATTTAATTTAATTCGAAAATAATATAATTTAATATGAAAATAACATAATTTATTTTGAAAATAAGATAATTTAATTTGCAACAAATTAAATTTGAAAATAATATAATTTAATTTGAAAATATTATAATTTAATTTAAAATAAATTTAATTTACTGAGAAAATATTATAATTTAATTTGAAAATAATATAATTTTATTTGAAAATAATATAATTTAATATGAAAATAACATAATTTATTTTGAAAATAAGATAATTTAATTTGAAAATAATTTAATTTAATTTGCAACAAATTAAATTTGAAAATAATATAATTTAATTTGAAAATAATATAATTTAATTTAAAAATAATATAATTTAATTTGAAAACAATTTAATTTAATTTGAAAATAATATAATTCATTTTAAAGATAATTTAATTTGATTTGAAAATAATTTATTTTATTTTGAAAATAAATAAATTTAAAAACCATTTAATTAGAAAATAATTTAATTTAAATTGAAAATAATATAATTTAATTTAAAATTAATTTAATTTCATTTAAAGATATTATAATTTAATTTGAAAATAATATAATTTAATTGAAAATAATATAATTTAATTTAAAATTAATTTAATTTAATTTGAAAATAATTTAATTTAATTTGAAAATAATTTTATTTAATTTGAAAATAATATAATTTAATTTGAAAATAATATAATTTAATTTGAAAGTAATTTAATTTAATTTGAAAATAATATAATTTAATTTAAAAATAATATAATTTAATTTGAAAAGAATATAATTTAATTTGAAAATAATATAATTTAATTTAATTTGAAAAAATATAATTGAATTTGAAAATAATATAATTTAATTTGAAAATAATATAATTTGATTTAAAAATAATTTAATTTAATATGAAAATAATTTAGTTTGAATATAATATAATTTAATTTGAAAATAATATAATTTAATTTAATTTGGAAATAATATAATTTTATTTAAAAATAATATAATTTAATTTAAAAATAATTTAATTTAATTTGAAAATAATTTAATTTAATTTGAAACTAATATAACTTAATTTGAAAATAATATAATTTAATTTAATTTGAAAATAATTTTATTTAATTTGAAACTAACATAACTTAATTTGAAAATAATATAATTTAATTTGAAAATAATATAATTTAATTTGAAAATAATATAATTTAATTTGAAAATAATATACTTTAATTTGAAAATAATTTGAAAATAATATAATTCATTTTAAAGATAATTTAATTTGATTTGAAAATAATTTAATTTAATTTGTAAATAAATAAATTTAATTGGAAAATAATTTAATTAGAAAACAATTTAATTTAAATTGAAAATAATATAATTTAATTTAAAAATTAATTTAATTTAATTTAAAAATATTATAATTTAATTTGAAAATAATATAATTTTATTTGAAAATAATATAATTTAATTGAAAATAATATAATTTAATTTAAAGTTAATTTAATTTAATTCGAAAATAATTTAATTTAATTTGAAAATGATTTAATTTAATTTGAAAATAATATAATTTAATTTGAAAATAATATAATATAATTTAAAAATAATATAATTTAATTTAAAAATAATTTAATTTAATTTGAAAATAATATAACTCACTTTGAAAATAATATAATTTAATTTGAAAATAATATAATTTAATTTGAAAATAATATAATTTAATGTGAAATTAATATAATTTAATTTGGAAATAATATAATTTAATTTGAAAATAATATAATTTAATTTGAAAATAATATAATTTAATGTGAAATTAATATAATTTAATTTGGAAATAATATAATTTAATTTAAAAATAATATAATTAAATTTGAAAATAATTTAATTTAATTTGAAAATAATACAACTTAATTTGAAAATAATATAATTTAATTTGGAAATAATATAATTTAATTTGAAAATAATATAATTTAATTTGAAAATAATTTAATGTAATTTGAAACTAATATAACTTAATTTGAAAATAATATAATTTAATTTGAAAATAATATAATTTAATTTGAAAATAGTTTAATTTAACTTGAAAATAATATAATTTAATTTGAAAATAATATAATTTAATTTAAAAATAATATAATTTAATTTGAAAACAATTTAATTTAATTTGAAAATAATATAATTCATTTTAAAGATAATTTAATTTGATTTAAAAATAATTTATTTTATTTTGAAAATAAATAAATTTAAAAACAATTTAATTAGAAAATAATTTAATTTAAATTGAAAATAATATAATTTAATTTAAAATTAATTTAATTTCATTTAAAAATATTATAATTTAATTTGAAAGTAATTTAATTTAATTTAAAATTAATTTAATTTAATTTGAAAATATTATAATTTAATTTGTAAATAATATAATTTTATTTGAAAATAATATAATTTAATTGAAAATTATATAATTTATTTTGAAAATAATATAATTTAATTTAAAAATAATATAATTTAATTTAAAAATAATTTAATTTAATTTAAAAATAATATAACTCAATTTGAAAATAATATAATTTAATTTGAAAATAATATAAATTAATTTGAAAATAATACAATTTAATTTGAAAACAATTTAATTTATTTTGAAAACAATATAATTCATTTTAAAGATAATTTAATTTGATTTAAAAATAATTTATTTTATTTTGAAAATAAATAAATTTAAAAACAATTTAATTAGAAAATAATTTAATTTAAATTGAAAATAATATAATTTAATTTAAAATTAATTTAATTTCATTTAAAAATATTATAATTTAATTTGAAAATAATATAATTTAATTTAAAATTAATTTAATTTATTTTGAAAATATTATAATTTAATTTGAAAATAATATAATTTTATTTGAAAATAATATAATTTAATTGAAAATAATATAATTTAATTTGAAAATAATATAATTTAATTTAAAAATAATATAATTTAAATTAAAAATAATTTAATTTAATTTAAAAATATATAACTCAATTTGAAAATAATATAATTTAATTTGAAAATAATATAAATTAATTTGAAAATAATATAATTTAATTTGAAAACAATTTAATTTAATTTGAAAATAATATAATTCATTTTAAAGATAATTTAAATTGATTTGAAAATAATTTATTTTATTTTGAAAATAAATAAATTTATTTTAAAAATAATTTAATTAGAAAATAATTTAAATTGAAAATAATATAATTTAATTTAAAATTAATTTCATTTCATTTAAAAATATTATAATTTAATTTGAAAATAATATAATTTTACTTGAAAATAATATAATTTAATTTGAAAATAATATAATTTCAATGAAAATAACAATTTAATTTGAAAATAATATAATTTACTTTGAAAATAATTTAATTTAATTTCAAACTAATTGAATTTGAAAATAATATTATTTAATTTGAAAATAATATAATTTAATTTGAAAATAATATAATTTAATTTGAAAATAATTTAATTAGATAATAGTTTAATTTAATTTGAAAATGATATAATTTAATTTAAAAATATTTTAATTTAATTTAAAAATAATATAATTTAATTTGAAGATAATTTAATTTAATTTGAAAATAATATAATTTATTTTGAAAATAATTTAATTTAAATTGAAAATAATACAATTTAACTTGAAAATAATATAATTTAATTTAATTTGAAAATAATTTAATTTAATTTGAAAATAATATAATTTAGTTTGAAAATAATATAATTTAATTCGAAAATAATATAATTTAATTTGAATAGGATATAATTTATTTGAAAATAATTTAATTTAATTTGAAAATAAAATAATTTAATTTGAAAATAATATAATTTAATTTGAAAAGGATATAATTTGATTTGAAAATAATTTAATTTAATTTGAAAATAAAATAATTTAATTTGAAAATAATATAATTTAATTTGAAAAAAATGTAATTTTATTTGAAAATAATATAATTTAATTTGAAAATAATACAATTAAATTTGAAAATAACATAATTTAATTTATTTTGAAAATTATATAATTCGTTTTAAAGAAAATTTAATTTGATTTGAAAATAATTTAATTTAATTTAAAAATAAATGAATTTAAGTTGAAAATAATATATTTTAATTTGAAAATAATTTAATTTAATTTGAAAATAATTTAATTTGAAAACAACATGATTTAATTTGATAAAAATATAATTTAATTTATAATTAATATAATTTAATTTGTCAATAATATAATTTAATTAGAAAATAATTTAATTAGAAAATAATTTAATTTAATTTGAAAATAATATAATTTAATTTATAATTAATTTAATTTGAAAATATTATAATTTAATTTGAAAATAATATAATTTTATTTGAAAATAATATAATTTAATTGAAAATAATATAATTTAATTTGAAAATAATATAATTTAATTTGAAAATAATTTAATTTCATTTGAACTAATTGAATTTGAAAATAATATTATTTAATTTGAAAAAAATATAATTTAATTTGAAAATAATTTAATTTAATTTGAAAATAATTTAATTTAATTTAAAAATAATCTAACTTAATTTGAAAATTATTAGTTATATTTTGAAAATAATATACTTTAATTTGAAAATAATATAATTTAATTTGAAAATAATTTAATTTAGTTTGATTATAATATAATTTAATTTGAAAATAATTTAATTCAATTTGAGAATAATATACTTTAATTTGAAAATATTATAATTTAATTTGAAAATAATATAATTTTATTTGAAAATAATATAATTTAATTGAAAATAATATAATTTAATTTGAAAATAATATAATTTAATTTGAAAATAATTTAATTTATTTTGAAAACAATATAATTCATTTTAAAGATAATTTAATTTGATTTAAAAATAATTTATTTTATTTTGAAAATAAATAAATTTAAAAACAATTTAATTAGAAAATAATTTAATTTAAATTGAAAATAATATAATTTAATTTAAAATTAATTTAATTTCATTTAAAAATATTATAATTTAATTTGAAAATAATATAATTTAATTTAAAATAAATTTAATTTATTTTGAAAATATTATAATTTAATTTGAAAATAATATAATTTTATTTGAAAATAATATAATTTAATTGAAAATAATATAATTTAATTTGAAAATAATATAATTTAATTTAAAAATAATATAATTTAAATTAAAAATAATTTAATTTAATTTAAAAATATATAACTCAATTTGAAAATAATATAATTTAATTTGAAAATAATATAAATTAATTTGAAAATAATATAATTTAATTTGAAAACAATTTAATTTAATTTGAAAATAATATAATTCATTTTAAAGATAATTTAATTTGATTTGAAAATAATTTATTTTATTTTGAAAATAAATAAATTTATTTTAAAAATAATTTAATTAGAAAATAATTTAAATTGAAAATAATATAATTTAATTTAAAATTAATTTCATTTCATTTAAAAATATTATAATTTAATTTGAAAATAATATAATTTTACTTGAAAATAATATAATTTAATTGAAAATAATATAATTTAATTTAAAATTAATTTAATTTAATTCGAAAATAATTTAATTTAATTTGAAAATAATTTAATTTAATTTGAAAATAATATAAATTATTTTGAAAATAATATAATTTAATTTAAAAATAATATAATTTAATTTAAAAATAATTTAATTTAATTTGAAAATAATATAACTTAATTTGAAAATAATATAATTTAATTTTAAAATAATATTATTTAATCTGAAAATAATTTAATTTAATTTTAAAATTATATAATTCGTTTTTAAAATAATTTAATTTGATTTGAAAATAATTTAATTTAATTTGAAAATAAATTAATTTAATTTGAAAATAATATAATTTAATTTGAAAATGATTTAATTAGAAAATAATTTAATTTAATTTGAAAATAATATATTTCAATTTGAAAATAATTTAATTTAATTTGAAAATAATATAATTTTTTTTGAAAACAACATTATTTAATTTGATAAAAATATAATTTAATTTTTAATTAATATAATTTAATTTGTCAATAATATAATTTAATTTGAAAATAATTTAAATAGAAAATAATTTAATTTAATTTGAAAATAATATAATTTAATTTAAAATTAATTTAATTTAATTTGAAAATATTATAATTTAATTTGAAAATAATATAATTTAATTTGAAAATAATATAATTTCAATGAAAATAACAATTTAATTTGAAAATAATATAATTTACTTTGAAAATAATTTAATTTAATTTCAAACTAATTGAATTTGAAAATAATATTATTTAATTTGAAAATAATATAATTTAATTTGAAAATAATATAATTTAATTTGAAAATAATTTAATTAGATAATAGTTTAATTTAATTTGAAAATGATATAATTTAATTTAAAAATATTTTAATTTAATTTAAAAATAATATAATTTAATTTGAAGATAATTTAATTTAATTTGAAAATAATATAATTTATTTTGAAAATAATTTAATTTAAATTGAAAATAATACAATTTAACTTGAAAATAATATAATTTAATATAATTTGAAAATAATTTAATTTAATTTGAAAATAATATAATTTAGTTTGAAAATAATATAATTTAATTCGAAAATAATATAATTTAATTTGAATAGGATATAATTTATTTGAAAATAATTTAATTTAATTTAAAAATAAAATAATTTAATTTGAAAATAATATAATTTAATTTGAAAAGGATATAATTTGATTTGAAAATAATTTAATTTAATTTGAAAATAAAATAATTTAATTTGAAAATAATATAATTTAATTTGAAAAAAATGTAATTTTATTTGAAAATAATATAATTTAATTTGAAAATAATACAATTAAATTTGAAAATAACATAATTTAATTTATTTTGAAAATTATATAATTCGTTTTAAAGAAAATTTAATTTGATTTGAAAATAATTTAATTTAATTTAAAAATAAATGAATTTAAGTTGAAAATAATATATTTTAATTTGAAAATAATTTAATTTAATTTGAAAATAATTTAATTTGAAAACAACATGATTTAATTTGATAAAAATATAATTTAATTTATAATTAATATAATTTAATTTGTCAATAATATAATTTAATTAGAAAATAATTTAATTTCATTTGAAAATAATATAATTTAATTTATAATTAATTTAATTTGAAAATATTATAATTTAATTTGAAAATAATATAATTTTATTTGAAAATAATATAATTTAATTGAAAATAATATAATTTAATTTGAAAATAATATAATTTAATTTGAAAATAATTTAATTTCATTTGAACTAATTGAATTTGAAAATAATATTATTTAATTTGAAAAAAATATAATTTAATTTGAAAATAATTTAATTTAATTTGAAAATAATTTAATTTAATTTAAAAATAATCTAACTTAATTTGAAAATTATTAGTTATATTTTGAAAATAATATACTTTAATTTGAAAATAATATAATTTAATTTGAAAATAATTTAATTTAGTTTGATTATAATATAATTTAATTTGAAAATAATTTAATTCAATTTGAGAATAATATACTTTAATTTGAAAATATTATAATTTAATTTGAAAATAATATAATTTTATTTGAAAATAATATAATTTAATTGAAAATAATATAATTTAATTTGAAAATAATATAATTTAATTTGAAAATAATTTAATTTAATTTGAACTAATTGAATTTGAAAATAATATTATTCAATTTGAAAATAATATAATTTAATTTGAATTTAATATAATTTAATTTGAATATAATTTAATTTAATTTGAAAATAATTTAATTTAATTTAAAAATAATCTAACTTAATTTGAAAATTATTAGTTATATTTTGTAAATAATATACTTTAATTTGAAAATAATATAATTTAATTTGAAAATAATTTAATTTAGTTTGATTATAATATAATTTAATTTGAAAATAATTTAATTCAATTTGAGAATAATATACTTTAATTTGAAAATAATAAAATTTAATTTGAAAATAATTTAATTTGAAAAAAAAAATAATCTAATTTGAAAAAAATTTAATTTAATTTAAAAATAAATTAATTTAAAAATAAAATAATTTAATTTAAAAATACTTTAATTTAATTTAAAAATAATATAATTTAATTTGAAAATAATTTAATTTAAATTGAAAATAATACAATTTAATTTGAAAATAATATAATTTAATTTAAAAATAATATAATTTAATTTGAAAATAATAGAATTTAATTTGAAAATAATAAAATTTAATTTGAGAATAATTTAATTTAATTTGAAAATATTATAATTTAATTTGAAAAGAATATAATTTAATTTGAAAATAATTTAATTTAATTTGAAAATAAAATAATTTAATTTGTAAATAATATAATTTAATTTGAAAAAAATTTAATTTCATTTGAAAATAATATAATTTAATTTGAAAATAATATAATTTAATTTAAAAATAATTCAATTTGAAAATAATAAAATTTAATTTGAAAAGAATATAATGTAATTTGAAAATAATATAATTTAATTTGAAAATAATATTATTTATTTTGAAAATAATATAATTTAATTTAAAAATAATATAATTTAATTTAATAATAATATAATTTTATTTGAAAATAACATTATTTAATTTGAAAATAAAATAATATAATTTGAAAATAATAAAATTTAATTTAAAAATAATTTAATTTAATTTGAAAATAATTTAATTTAATTTATAAATAATATAATTTAATTTGAAAATAATATAATTTAATTTGAAAATAATTTAATTTATTTTTAAAAATAATATAATTTAATTTGAAAATTATTTAATTTATTTTCAAAATAATATAATTCATTTTGAAGAAAATTTAATTTGAAAATAATTTAATTTAATTTGAAAATAATATAATTTAATTTAATTTGAAAATAATATAATTTAATTTAAAATTTATATAATTTAATTTAAAAATAATATAATTTAGTTTGAAAATAATTTAATTTAATTCGAAAATAATATAATTTAATATGAAAATAACATAATTTATTTTGAAAATAAGATAATTTAATTTGAAAATAATTTAATTTAATTTGCAACAAATTAAATTTGAAAATAATATAATTTAATTTGAAAATAATATAATTTTATTTGAAAATAATATAATTTAATTGAAAATAATATAATTTAATTTGAAAACAATTTAATTTAATTTGAAAATAATATAATTCATTTTAAAGATAATTTAATTTGATTTGAAAATAATTTATTTTATTTTGAAAATAAATAAATTTAAAAACCATTTAATTAGAAAATAATTTAATTTAAATTGAAAATAATATAATTTAATTTAAAATTAATTTAATTTCATTTAAAGATATTATAATTTAATTTGAAAATAATATAATTTAATTGAAAATAATATAATTTAATTTAAAATTAATTTAATTTAATTTGAAAATAATTTAATTTAATTTGAAAATAATTTTATTTAATTTGAAAATAATATAATTTAATTTGAAAATAATATAATTTAATTTGAAAGTAATTTAATTTAATTTGAAAATAATATAATTTAATTTAAAAATAATATAATTTAATTTGAAAAGAATATAATTTAATTTGAAAATAATATAATTTAATTTAATTTGAAAAAATATAATTGAATTTGAAAATAATATAATTTAATTTGAAAATAATATAATTTGATTTGAAAATAATTTAATTTAATATGAAAATAATTTAGTTTGAATATAATATAATTTAATTTGAAAATAATATAATTTAATTTAATTTGGAAATAATATAATTTAATTTAAAAATAATATAATTTAATTTAAAAATAATTTAATTTAATTTGAAAATAATTTAATTTAATTTGAAACTAATATAACTTAATTTGAAAATAATATAATTTAATTTGAAAATGATATAATTTAATTTGAAAATAGTTTAATTTAATTTGAAAATAATAAAATTTAATTTAATTTGAAAATAATTTTATTTAATTTGAAACTAACATAACTTAATTTGAAAATAATATAATTTAATTTGAAAATAATATAATTTAATTTGAAATTAATATAATTTAATTTGAAAATAATATACTTTAATTTGAAAATAATTTGAAAATAATATAATTCATTTTAAAGATAATTTAATTTGATTTGAAAATAATTTAATTTAATTTGTAAATAAATAAATTTAATTGGAAAATAATTTAATTAGAAAACAATTTAATTTAAATTGAAAATAATATAATTTAATTTAAAAATTAATTTAATTTAATTTAAAAATATTATAATTTAATTTGAAAATAATATAATTTTATTTGAAAATAATATAATTTAATTGAAAATAATATAATTTAATTTAAAGTTAATTTAATTTAATTCGAAAATAATTTAATTTAATTTGAAAATTTTTTAATTTAATTTGAAAATAATATAACTTAATTTGAAAATAATATAATTTAATTTGGAAATAATATAATTTAATTTGAAAATAGTTTATTTAATTTGAAAATAATATAATTTAATTTGAAAATAATTTAATGTAATTTGAAACTAATATAACTTAATTTGAAAATAATATAATTTAATTTGAAAATAATATAATTTAATTTGAAAATAGTTCAATTTAACTTGAAAATAATATAATTTAATTTGAAAATAATATAATTTAATTTGAAAATAATTTAATGTAATTTGAAACTAATATAACTTAATTTGAAAATAATATAATTTAATTTGAAAATAATATAATTTAATTTGAAAATAGTTTAATTTAACTTGAAAATAATATAATTTAATTTGAAAATAATATAATTTAATTTAAAAATAATATAATTTAATTTGAAAACAATTTAATTTAATTTGAAAATAATATAATTCATTTTAAAGATAATTTAATTTGATTTAAAAATAATTTATTTTATTTTGAAAATAAATAAATTTAAAAACAATTTAATTTGAAAATAATTTAATTTAAATTGAAAATAATATAATTTAATTTAAAATTAATTTAATTTCATTTAAAAATATTATAATTTAATTTGAAAGTAATATAATTTAATTTAAAATTAATTTAATTTAATTTGAAAATATTATAATTTAATTTGAAAATAATATAATTTTATTTGAAAATAATATAATTTAATTGAAAATAATATAATTTAATTTGAAAATAATATAATTTAATTTAAAAATAATATAATTTAATTTAAAAATAATTTAATTTAATTTAAAAATAATATAACTCAATTTGAAAATAATATAATTTAATTTGAAAATAATATAAATTAATTTGAAAATAATATAATTTAATTTGAAAACAATTTAATTTATTTTGAAAACAATTTAATTCATTTTAAAGATAATTTAATTTGATTTAAAAATAATTTATTTTATTTTGAAAATAAATAAATTTAAAAACAATTTAATTAGAAAATAATTTAATTTAAATTGAAAATAATATAATTTAATTTAAAATTAATTTAATTTCATTTAAAAATATTATAATTTAATTTGAAAATAATATAATTTAATTTAAAATTAATTTAATTTATTTTGAAAATATTATAATTTAATTTGAAAATAATATAATTTTATTTGAAAATAATATAATTTAATTGAAAATAATATAATTTAATTTGAAAATAATATAACTTAATTTAAAAATAATATAATTTAATTTAAAAATAATTTAATTTAATTTAAAAATATATAACTCAATTTGAAAATAATATAATTTAATTTGAAAATAATATAAATTAATTTGAAAATAATATAATTTAATTTGAAAACAATTTAATTTATTTTGAAAATAATATAATTCATTTTAAAGATAATTTAATTTGATTTGAAAATAATTTATTTTATTTTGAAAATAAATAAATTTATTTTAAAAATAATTTAATTAGAAAATAATTTAAATTGAAAATAATATAATTTAATTTAAAATTAATTTCATTTCATTTAAAAATATTATAATTTAATTTGAAAATAATATAATTTTACTTGAAAATAATATAATTTAATTGAAAATAATATAATTTAATTTAAAATTAATTTAATTTAATTTGAAAATAATTTAATTTAATTTGAAAATAATTTAATTTAATTTGAAAATAATATAAATTATTTTGAAAATAATATAATTTAATTTAAAAATAATATAATTTAATTTAAAAATAATTTAATTTAATTTGAAAATAATATAACTTAATTTGAAAATAATATAATTTAATTTTAAAATAATATTATTTAATCTGAAAATAATTTAATTTAATTTTAAAATTATATAATTCGTTTTTAAAATAATTTAATTTGATTTGAAAATAATTTAATTTAATTTGAAAATAAATTAATTTAATTTGAAAATAATATAATTTAATTTGAAAATGATTTAATTAGAAAATAATTTAATTTAATTTGAAAATAATATAATTTAATTTGAAAATAAATGAATTTAATTTGAAAATAATATATTTCAATTTGAAAATAATTTAATTTAATTTGAAAATAATATAATTTTTTTTGAAAACAACATGATTTAATTTGATAAAAATATAATTTAATTTTTAATTAATATAATTTAATTTGTCAATAATATAATTTAATTTGAAAATAATTTAAATAGAAAATAATTTAATTTAATTTGAAAATAATATAATTTAATTTAAAATTAATTTAATTTAATTTGAAAATATTATAATTTAATTTGAAAATAATATAATTTAATTTGAAAATAATATAATTTCAATGAAAATAACAATTTAATTTGAAAATAATATAATTTACTTTGAAAATAATTTAATTAAATTTCAAACTAATTGAATTTGAAAATAATATTATTTAATTTGTCAATAATATAATTTAATTTGAAAATAATTTAAATAGAAAATAATTTAATTTAATTTGAAAATAATATAATTTAATTTAAAATTAATTTAATTTAATTTGAAAATATTATAATTTAATTTGAAAATAATATAATTTAATTTGAAAATAATATAATTTCAATGAAAATAACAATTTAATTTGAAAATAATATAATTTACTTTGAAAATAATTTAATTTAATTTCAAACTAATTGAATTTGAAAATAATATTATTTAATTTGAAAATAATATAATTTAATTTGAAAATAATATAATTTAATTTGAAAATAATTTAATTAGATAATATTTTAATTTAATTTGAAAATGATATAATTTAATTTAAAAATATTTTAATTTAATTTAAAAATAATATAATTTAATTTGAAGATAATTTAATTTAATTTGAAAATAATATAATTTATTTTGAAAATAATTTAATTTAAATTGAAAATAATACAATTTAACTTGAAAATAATATAATTTAATTTAATTTGAAAATAATTTAATTTAATTTGAAAATAATATAATTTAGTTTGAAAATAATATAATTTAATTCGAAAATAATATAATTTAATTTGAATAGGATATAATTTATTTGAAAACAATTTAATTTAATTTAAAAATAAAATAATTTAATTTGAAAATAATATAATTTAATTTGAAAAGGATATAATTTGATTTGAAAATAATTTAATTTAATTTGAAAATAAAATAATTTAATTTGAAAATAATATAATTTAATTTGAAAAAAATGTAATTTTATTCGAAAATAATATAATTTAATTTGAAAATAATACAATTAAATTTGAAAATAACATAATTTAATTTATTTTGAAAATTATATAATTCGTTTTAAAGAAAATTTAATTTGATTTGAAAATAATTTAATTTAATTTAAAAATAAATGAATTTAAGTTGAAAATAATATATTTTAATTTGGAAATAATTTAATTTAATTTGAAAATAATTTAATTTGAAAACAACATGATTTAATTTGATAAAAATATAATTTAATTTATAATTAATATAATTTAATTTGTCAATAATATAATTTAATTAGAAAATAATTTAATTAGAAAATAATTTAATTTAATTTGAAAATAATATAATTTAATTTATAATTAATTTAATTTGAAAATATTATAATTTAATTTGAAAATAATATAATTTTATTTGAAAATAATATAATTTAATTGAAAATAATATAATTTAATTTGAAAATAATACAATTTAATTTGAAAATAATTTAATTTCATTTGAACTAATTGAATTTGAAAATAATATTATTTAATTTGAAAAAAATATAATTTAATTTGAAAATAATTTAATTTAATTTGAAAATAATTTAATTTAATTTAAAAATAATCTAACTTAATTTGAAAATTATTAGTTATATTTTGAAAATAATATACTGTAATTTGAAAATAATATAATTTAATTTGAAAATAATTTAATTTAGTTTGATTATAATATAATTTAATTTGAAAATAATTTAATTCAATTTGAGAATAATATACTTTAATTTGAAAATATTATAATTTAATTTGAAAATAATATAATTTTATTTGAAAATAATATAATTTAATTGAAAATAATATAATTTAATTTGAAAATAATATAATTTAATTTGAAAATAATTTAATTTAATTTGAACTAATTGAATTTGAAAATAATATTATTCAATTTGAAAATAATATAATTTAATTTGAATTTAATATAATTTAATTTGAATATAATTTAATTTAATTTGAAAATAATTTAATTTAATTTAAAAATAATCTAACTTAATTTGAAAATTATTAGTTATATTTTGTAAATAATATACTTTAATTTGAAAATAATATAATTTAATTTGAAAATAATTTAATTTAGTTTGATTATAATATAATTTAATTTGAAAATAATTTAATTCAATTTGAGAATAATATACTTTAATTTGAAAATAATAAAATTTAATTTGAAAATAATTTAATTTGAAAAAAAAATAATCTAATTTGAAAAAAATTTAATTTAATTTAAAAATAAATTAATTTAAAAATAAAATAATTTAATTTAAAAATACTTTAATTTAATTTAAAAATAATATAATTTAATTTGAAAATAATTTAATTTAAATTGAAAATAATACAATTTAATTTGAAAATAATATAATTTAATTTGAAAATAATATAATTTAATTTGAAAATAATAGAATTTAATTTGAAAATAATAAAATTTAATTTGAGAATAATTTAATTTAATTTGAAAATATTATAATTTAATTTGAAAAGAATATAAGTTAATTTGAAAATAATTTAATTTAATTTGAAAATAAAATAATTTAATTTGTAAATAATATAATTTAATTTGAAAAAAATTTAATTTCATTTGAAAATAATATAATTTAATTTGAAAATAATTAATTGGAAAATAATATAATAAAATTTGGAAATACGAAAATTTAATTTGAAAATAATTTAATTTAATTTAAAAATAATATAATTTAATTTGAAAATAATATAATTTAATTTGAAAATGATTTCATTGAATTTGAAAATAACATAATTTAATTTGAAAATAAAATAATTTACGTTGAAAATAATAAAATTTAATTTGAAAAAAATTTAATTTAATTTGAAAATTATAAAATTTAATTTGAAAATAATTCAATTTAATTTGAAAATAATATAATTTAATTTGAAAATAATTTAATTTGAAAATAAAATAATTTAATTTGAAAAAAATTTAATTTAATTTAAAAATAATTTAATTTGAAAATATTTTAATTTAATTTAAAAATAATATAATTTAATTTGAAAATAATTTAATTTAAATTGAAAATAATACAATTTAATTTGAAAATAATATAATTTAATTTAATTTGAAAATAATTTAATTTAATTTGAAAATAATAAAATTTAATTTGAAAATAATTTAATATAATTTAAAAATAATTTAATTTAATTAGAAAATATTATAATTTAATTTGAAAATAATTTAATTTGAATTGAAAATAATACAATTTAATTTGAAAGTAATAAAATTTAATTTAATTTGAAAATAATTTAATTTAATTTGAAAATAATATAATTTAATTTGAAAATAATATAATATAATTTGAAAATAATAGAATTTAATTTGAAAATAATAAAATTTAATTTGAGAATAATTTAATTTATTTTGAAAATAATATAATTTAATTTGAAAAGAATATAATTTAATTTGAAAATAATTTAATTTAATTTGAAAATAAAATTGTTTAATTTGTAAATAATATAATTTAATTTGAAAATAATTTAATTTCATTTGAAAATAATATAATTTAATTTGAAAATAATTAATTGGAAAATAATTTAATAAAATTTGAAAATACGAAAATTTAATTTGAAAATAATTTAATTTAATTTGAAAATTATAAAATTTAATTTGAAAATAATATAATTTAATTTGAAAATAATATAATTAAATTTGAAAATAATAAAATTTAATTTGAAAATAATTTAATTTGAAAATAATTAAATTTAAAAAATAATATAATTTAATTTGAAAATAATATAATTTAATATGAAAATAATTTAGTTTGAATATAATATAATTTAATTTGAAAATAATATAATTTAATTTAAAAATAATTCAATTTGAAAATAATAAAATTTAATTTGAAAAGAATATAATGTAATTTGAAAATAATATAATTTAATTTGAAAATAATATTATTTATTTTGAAAATAATATAATTTAATTTAAAAATAATAAAATTTAATTTAATAATAATATAATTTTATTTGAAAATAACATTATTTAATTTGAAAATAAAATAATATAATTTGAAAATAATAAAATTTAATTTAAAAATAATTTAATTTAATTTGAAAATAATATAATTTAATTTGAAACTAATATAATTTAATTTGAAAATAATTTAATTTATTAATAATGTGACGACTCGCGATTAGTTTACCGTGAGTTAAGATGTTACGTGCAAATTAATGTTATATTTGCACCAAAAAAAGTCTTTATGATGTAGGACAAAGAATTAAGGGATTGGATGAATTAAGTTAAGAATATAAGTAATTCTTATATTAAACGAGACACGATTGTAAATGTTACTCGATTTTATTCTTAAACTTAAAAGCTACAAAAAGCGCTACAAAGTATGAAACTTGAATAACTCGAATAACTCCTTAAAAGAGGTAACACAATCTATTTTATGCTAAAATAAATCTAGGAGTTACACCTACAAGGTAGGAAAATCAGGGGTAGGAAAATTCGGCAACCAATAGTGAAACAGGAAAGTGATTAGAAGGCGGGATAATTACCTAGTCCTGCACTTCGAAGACTATGCAGGGAAGGGGAGAAAGGTGCAAGACTTTCTACCTGGATGGGCAATTTACGAATGGGATTTACAAATATTTCCACAAATTATTTTGTAATTATAATATTAAAATGCAGACAAAAAACTATCCAATCAGATAACTTATGAAATATACAAGCTGATCAGTAAAAATACCAAAAAGCATTATTATGGGAAATATCTACACAATATATTTACAATTATAAGTAGATTAAAAACTAGCAAATAACTTAAGTATCCAACAATATGGCCTAGACATGACGATAAGCTATATAAGGCTTGGAAATTTCCAGCCATAAATAAATCGAAAAACAACTAAATGTATTTAAAATTAAAATGAAATAAAAGGACTTAAATCCATAAAAATAGATTGTTTATGGCTGCATAAAAGAGGTAAAGGTTTTAAAAATAATTAAAAATAATTATATTATTAGCTACACGACGGAACACGCTCAAGAGCTGCGAAATCATTTTTGGCACACAGAAACTACACCACAAGACGAACAAGTCGATGTGTAAATTGTCCGGAAATATTCAATAATTCGTCGATAAATTTCAAACTGAAATTTACCCGATTCTAAATTTTCAAAAAATTGATTCAAAATTTCTTCAATTTTAGCAGGCGAAAGTGAACCGAAAGAGCTAGCGAAATATAATTTGCATATCTGTAATCAGCAGCAAAAATGGTTTCAAAAACGATTTTAAATTTTGTAGTGACTCAAAAATAACGATTTTTAATAAAATCGATTTTCTCGCATTTCGTCGTTTCCCAGGTCTAGACTTCCCGAGTCGATGGTATTTCTTAACTGAAATGATCCCAGGGAATATTATATACGTTTTCAGACGAAATTTTGGATGCTGAATCGATTAGTGAAGACTAGAAGTCTCTGTGGTGAGCGGTTCAAAAGTTATGACAGCTTAAATTCAGTAGGAAATGTGTGATTGTGTACAGGGAAAAAAATATAACAAATTTTCATTTGTAACTTGTAACTAGAGCGAAATAAAGTGGAAAACCGTTTGCAGCAATTCGATTTCCTTCGTGTAACCAAATAAAAAATCAGGAAAAAAATTTCCAACAAAATTTTCGACAAAATTTTCCATCATTTCGCTCAAAAATACTTGCTTTTTCGGTTTTTCTCGATTTTTTCAAAAACGGTCAAGAGCATCGAAATAATTTTTGGCACATCGAAACTACACGACAAGACGAACAAGTCGATAAGTAAATTGTCATTCAATATTTCGAAAAATTCAATATTTCGTAGATAACTTTCAAACTGAAATTTACCCGATTCTCGATATGCTAAGTAGATATCTCAAAAACGGTTGCATCGAATTAAAAATCGATTACGGCATCGTTTTCAGAAGATCATTTTCGTATAAATACGCTAAGACTGTCAGCGGAAGATTGACGACTTTCCGAGATCTCCACTAGAGCGCCGAAATTTCATAATAATTTCTTCAATTTTTGCAGGCGAAAGTGAACCGAAAGAGCTAGCAAAATATAATTTGCATATCTGTAATCATTAGCAAAAAATGCTTTCAGAAACGTTTTTAAATTTTGCTGTGCCTCGAAAAATAACGATTTTGAAAAAATCGATTTTCTCCCGAGTCGATGTATTTCTTAACTAAAAGCTTCCCAGGGAATTATATATACTATAAAAATTTCAAACTGAAATTTACCCGATTCTGGATTTGCTAAGTAGATATCTCGGAAACGGTTGCATATAATTAAAAACAGATTGCGGCATCGTTTTCAGAAGCCCATTTTCCTATAGGTACACTAAGATTGTCGGCGGGAAATTCACGACTTTCCGAGATCTCCACTAGAGCGAAGAAATTTCATAAAAATTTCTTCAATTTTTGCAAGCGAAAGTGAACCGAAAGAGGTAGCGAAATATAATTTGCATATCTGGAATCAGCAGCAAAATTGCTTTCAGAAAGGTTCTTAAATTTTGCTGTGACAAAAAATAATGATTTTGAAAAATTCGATTTTCTCGCATTTCGTCGATTCCGCGGTCTAGACGTTCCGAGTCGATGGTATTTCTTAACGCAAAGCTTCCCAGGGAATATTATATACGTTTTGGGACTAATTTTGGGACGCTGAATCGATTGGTGAAGACTAGAAGTGGTGAGCGGTTCAAAAGTTATGACAGCGTCAAATCAGTAGGAAATGTGTGATTGTGTGAAAGCGAAAAAAAATATAAAGTTTGTTTATTTCTTACTTTAGAGCGAAATAGACTGCAAAACCAGCACTTCGTTTTCAGCGCTTCGATTTCCTTCGTGTAACCAAAAAAAAAATCACGAAAAAAATTTGCAAAAAAAAAATTCATGTATTTTCAAATTAAATTATATTATTTTTTAATTAAATTATATTATTTTCAAATTAAATTATATTATTTTTAAATTAAATTATATTATTTTCAAATTAAAATGTATTATTTTCAAATCAAAATAAATTATTTTCAAATTAAATTATATAATTTCCAAAATAAATTATATTATTTTCAAATTAAATTAAATTAAATTAAATTATTTTTAAATTAAATTATATTATTTTCAAATTAAATTATATTATTTTCAAATTAATTAATATTATTTTCAAATTAAATTATATTATTTTCAAATTAAATTATATTATTTTTAAATTAAATTATATTATTTTCAAATTAAAATGTATTATTTTTAAATCAAAATAAATTATTTTCAAATTAAATTATATTATTTTCAAATTAAATTATATTACTTTCAAATTAAATTATATTATTTTCTAATTAAATTATATTCAACATATTGAAAAAGAATTTACGATTTAATGTGTCAGTGCACAAGATGTAGGTCGTACATAAAATAAATGAAGGATTAATATCTAAAAGACAAAGAGCACGATCTAATGATGTCTAACAATACTACGGACAATCTTCAGTCACTTTTAGCACATGGGTTCAAGATACTCCCTGTGAGCCGTTTCGCTGCGTCAAAGCAAGCGACTATGAAACGGTCAAGACCTATAGTGTCAGGGCCTGAAGGCCTGCAGTCTTACAAATAACTAAAAAGCGACTAAAAACTGGATGTTAACTTAACTATTGGTAGATTATCCCTTTTTCCCATCCCATTTCCTATTTCCCATTCACTAGCTCTTTCGGTTCACTTTCGTCTGCAAAAATTGAAGAAATTTTTATGAAATTTCGGCGCTCTAGTGGAGATCTCGGAAAGTCGTGAATTTCCCGCCGACAATCTTAGTGTATCCATAGGAAAATCACCTTCTTAAAACGATACCGCATTCCGAGATATCTACTTAGCAAATCAAGAATCGGGTAAATTTCAGTTTCATATTTATCGATGAAATAATGAATATTTCCGTACAATTTCCACATCGACTTGTTCGTCTTGTCGTGTAGTTTCAATGTACCCAAAATTATTTCGCTGCTCTTTAGCGTTTTCAAAAAATCGAAAAAAACATGTATTTTTCGAACGAAATGATGGAAAAATTTTGTCGAAATTTTTTTTTGCAAATTTTTTTCGTGATTTTTTTTGGTTACATGAAGAAAATCGAAGTGCTCAAAACGGTTTTCCAGTCTATTTCTCTCTAAAGTAACAAATAAACAAATTTTTTATTTTTTTTAGCTTTACACAATCACACATTTCCTACTGATTTGACGGTTTAGCGGTTCAAAAGTTTTAAACTTTTGAACCGCTCACCACAGAGGCTTCTAGTCTTCACCAAACGATTCAGCGTCCCAAAATTATTCCGAAAACGTATATAACATTCCCTGGGAAGCTTTCAGTTAAGAAATACCATCGACTCGGAAGTCTAGACCGCGGAAACGACGAAATGCGAGAAAATCAATTTTTTCAAAATCGTTATTTTTTGAGTCACGGCAAAATTTAAAAACGTTTCTGAAAACATTTTTGCTGCTGATTACAGATGTGCAAATTATATATCGCTAGCTCTTTCGGTTCACTTTCGCCTGCAAAAATTAAAGAAATTTTGAATCAATTTTTTGAAAATAACTGTATTCAAAAAAATTGAAAAAATCAAAAAAACCGTTTTCGAAAAAATCATATAAACCGAAAAAGCATGTATTTTTTGAACGAAATGATTGAAAATTTTTGTCGAATTTTTTTTGCAAATTTTTTTGTGATTTTTTTTTTTGTTACACGAAGGAATTCGAAGCGCTGATAACGGTTTTCCAGTCTATTTCGCTCTAAAGTAACAAATAAACAAATTTTATATTTTTTTTCGCTGTACAGAATCACATATTTCCTACTGTTTGACGCTGTTATAACTTTTGAACCGCTCACCACAAGGAATTCTAGTCTCCACCAATCGATTCAGCGTCCAAAAATTAGTCCGAAAACGTATACAATATTCCCTGGGAAGCTTTCAGTTAAGAAATACCATCGACTCGGGAAGTCTAGACCGCGGAATCGACGAAATGCGAGAAAATCGATTTTTTCAAAATCGTTATTTTTTGAGTCGCAGCAAAATTTAAAAACGTTTCTAAAAGCATTTTTGCTGCTGATTACAGATATGCAAGTTATATTTCGCTAGTTGTTTCAGTTCACTTTTGCCTGCAAAAATTGAAGACATTTTTATTAAATTTCCGCGCTCTAGTGGAGATCTCGGAAAGTGGTGAATTTCCTGCCCACAATCTTAGTAATTCTATAGGAAAATGACCTTAGCAAATCGAGAATCGGGTAAATTTTAGTTTGAAATTTATCGACGAATTGATGAATATTTCCGGACAATTTACACATCGGCTTCTTCGTCTTGTCGTGTAGTTTCTGTGTGCCCAAAATGATTTCGCTGCTCTTTACCGTTTTCGAAAAAATTTAAAAAAACCGAAAAAGCATTTATTATTCGTACGAAATAATGTCGAAATTAATTTTTTTCGTGATATTTTTTTGGTTACACGACGGAAATCGAAGCGCTGAAAACGGTTTTCCAGTCTATTTCGCTCTAAAGTAACAAACAAACAAATTTTATATTTTTTTTCGATGTACGCAATCATACATTTCCTACTGATTTGACGCTGTCATAAATTTTGAACCGCTCACCACAGAGACTTCTAGTCTTCAACAATCGATTCAGCGTCCCAAAATTAGTCCGAAAACGTATACAATATTCCCTGGGAAGCTTTCAGTTAAGAAATACCATCGACTCGGGAAGTCTAGACCGCCGAATCGACGAAATGCGAGAAAATCGTTTTTTTCAAAATCGTTATTATTTGAGTCACAGCAAAATTTAAAAACGTTTCTAAAAGCATTTTTGCTGCTGGTTACAGATATGCAAATTATGTTTCACTAGTTGTTTCAGTTCACTTTTGCCTGCAAAAATTAAAGAAATTTTTTTTAAATTTCTGCGCTCTAGCGGAGATCTCGGAAAGTGGTGAATTTCCTGCCGACAATCTTAGTGATTCTATAGGAAAATGACCTTAGCAAATCGAGAATCTTGTAAATTTAGTTTGAAATTTATCGACGAATTAATAAATATTTCCGGACAATTTACACATTGACTTCTTCGTCTTGTCGTGTAGTTTCTGTGTGGCCAAAATGATTTCGCTGCTCTTTACCGTTTTCGACAAAATTGAAAAAACCGAAAAAGCATTTATTTTTCGTACGAAATGATGTCTAAATGAATATAATATTCCCTGGGATGCTTTCAGTTAAGAAATACCATCGACTGGGAAGGCTAGACCGCGGAAACGACAAAATGCGAGAAAATGCGATTTTTAAAAAATCGTTATTTTTTGAGTCACAGCAAAATTTAATAACGTTTCTGAAAGCATCTTTGCTGCTGACTACAGATATGCAAATAATATTTCGGTAGCTCTTTCTGTTCACTTTCGCCTGCAAAAATTGAAGAAATTTTTATGAAATTTCGGCGCTATAGTGGAGATCTCGGAAAGTCGTAAATTTCCCGCCCACAATCTTAGTGTAGCTATAGAAAAATGACCTTCTCAAAACGATTCCGCAATCCGTTTTTAATTATATGCAACCGTTTCTGAGTTATCTACTTAGCAAATCGAGAATCGGGTAAATTTCAGTTTAAAATTTTTCGACGAATTATTGAATATTTCCGGACAATTTATACATCGCCTTGTTCGTCTTGTGGTGTAGTTTCTGTGTGCCAAAAATTATTTTTCTGCTCTTGACCGTTTTCGAAAAATCGAAAAAAAACGAAAAAGCATGTAATTTTCGAACGAAATGATTGATTTTTGTCGAAATTTTTTTTGCAAATTTTTTTTTTATTTCTTAGCTTATACGAAGGAAATCGAAGTGCTGAAAACGGTTTTCGTGTTTATTTTGCTCTAAAGTTACAAATAGACACATTTTTTTTTTCGCTGTACACAATCACACATTTCGTAGAGATTTGATGCTGTCATTACTTTTGAACCGCTCAACACAGAAACTTCTAGTCTTCACCAATCGATTCATCGTCCCAAAATTAGTCCGAAAACGTATATAATATTCCCTGGGAAGCTTTCAGTTAAGAAATACCATCAACTCGGTAGTATAGACCGCGGAAACGACGAAATGCGAGAAAATCGATTTTTTCAAAATGGTTATTTTCTGAGTCACAGCTAAATTTAAAAACGTTTCTTAAAGCATTTTTGCTGCTGATTACAGAAATGCAAATTACATTTCGATAGCTATTTCGGTTCACTTTCGCCTGCAAAAATTGAAGAAATTTTTATGAAATTTGGGCGCTCTAGTGGAGATCTCGGAAAGTCGTGAATTTCCGGCCGACAACCTTCGTGTATCAATTGGAAAATGACCTACTGAAAACGATGCCGCAATCCGTTTTTAATTATATGCAACCGTTTCCGAGATACCTACTTAGCAAATCGAGAATCGGGTAAATTTCAAGTTGGAATTTGAAAATTGAAATTTCGGCGCTCTAGTGGAGATCTCGGAAAGTCGTGAATTTCCCGCCGACAATCTTAGTGTATCTATAGGAAAATGTCTGACTTCTAGTCTCCACCAATCGATTCAGCGTCCCAAAATTAGTCCGAAAACGTATATAATATTCCCTGGAAAGCTTTCAGTTAAGAAATACCATTGACTCGGAAGTCAAAACCGCGGAAACGATGAAATGCGAGAAAATCGACTTTTTCAAAGTCGTTATTTTTTGAGTCACATCAAAATTTAAAAACGTTTCTTAAAGCATTTTTGCTGCTGATTACTGATATGCAAATTATATGTCGCTAGCTCTTTCGGTTCACTTTCGCCTGCTAAAATTGAAGAAATTTTTATGAAATTTCGGCGCTCTAGTGGAGACTTCGGAAAGTCGTGTAACTTAGTGTATCCATAGGAAAATGACCTTTATTAAACCCTAATTTTCTAAGTAGAGAGATCTACTTAAAAAATCGAGAATCGGGTAAATTTCAGTTTAAAATTTATCGACGAATTATTGAATATTTCCCGACAATTTACATATCGACTTGTTCCTCTTGCCGTGTAGTTTCTGTGTGCCAAAAATGATTTCGCGGCTCTTCACCGTTTCGAAAAAATCGAAGAAAACCGAAAAAGCATGTATTTTTCGAAAGATCTGATTTTTGTCGAAAAATTTTGTGCAAATTTTTTTCGTGATATTTTTTTGGTGGCACGAAGGAAATTGAAGTGCCGAAAACGGTTTTCCAGTTTATTTCGCTCTAAAGTTACAAATAAACAAATTTTATATTTTTTTCGCTGTACACAATCACACATTTCCTACTGATTTGACGCTGTCATAACTTTTGAACCGCTCGCCACATAGACTTCTAGTCCTCACCAATCGATTCAGCGTCAAAAAATTACTCCGAAAATGTATTTAATATTCCCTGGGAAGCTTTTAGTTAAGAAATACCATCGACTCGGAAGTCTAGACCGCGGAAACGACGAAATGCGAGAAATTCGATTTCTTAAAAATCGTTATTTTTTGTCACAGCAAAATTTAAAAACGTTTCTCGCTCATTTTTTGCTGCTGATTGCAGATATGCAAATTATATTTCGCTAGCTCTTTCGGTTCTCTTTCGCTTTCAAAAATTGATGAAATTTTTATGAAATTTCGGCGCTCTAGTGGAGATCTCGGAAAGTTGTGAATTTCCGGCCGACAATCTTAGAGTATTCATTCCCTCACGTGGAAGTCACCTTGTCGCGGTGTGAGGGCTTAGTTTCGCAACATACCTTTGGACGTCACGACGGGAACAACTCCGGTCGGGGCGTTCGGCGGAGGGCGAACAACCAAGAACTTCCAAACCCTTAATCCCAAGGTGTCATGCGACCCGTGCCAAAGGGACTGGTTGATGGCCAAGGGCAACCGGCCATCGCTTACGGAGCCCCTCTGATACCTGGCGACCTCAGAGGGTATCCAGCCCTACCACTATCAAGCGGGGCTCTGATGTGGTGGACCTTTAGTTCCCTTGCGACTCGTGGGATTTATATGAATTCCAAAAGTAAAAATAATCCATGTGTACGGGACCTAACCGACACAGAGAACAAAGAAGTCAGCCCGGATTCCCGGGAAGACCACCTTGACCTCACACTCGTAGACATGAGCAGTCCAGCCATGTCTACAGAGGCAGAGGTAGATGTTCTTGTAGGGACAGAGGAGGACTTGCCGCCTCCTGTCACAAAACAAGAATGACCAGCAGGCGCACCAAAATAGCCCACGTGAACATCCATCATGCCAAAGCAGCTTCAGCTGTGATGGCTAGGATGTTCACCAAGCAGCACCTAGGGCTAGCGCTGCTTCAAGAACCCTGGACCTACGGAGGTAAGATCAGAGGCCTTAGCAACAGGGAATGTAAATTGGTATGGGACAGCCGTGAGGTCTCCCCTAGAACTTGCATTATGGTAAGAAATGGCATAAATTACTTATGTCTTTCAGAATTTTTAACGCGGGATTTAGTACCGATTCAGGCCCTCATCAAGATCGAGGGTCTCCACCGCGAAGTAGTGATCGCATCAGCATACTTCCCTGGCGATGGTAACAGCATACCACCCATTGAAGTACAAAAGCTGGTGGAACACTGTATTAGGAGAAGGCTGCCACTCATCCTGGGATGTGACGCGAACGCACACAATGAGATGTGGGGCAGCACGGACACTAATAAGAGGGGTGAGTACCTTTTAGAATACCTCATTAAAGAGAACTTAATTGTGTACAACGTTGGGAACACACCAACATTTGTCACTAAAGTCAGAAATGAGGTACTGGATATTACGGTAGGTAGCGCTAACGTAAGTAAACTAATTAAAAAGTGGAGGGTTTCAAGTGAGCCCTCAATGTCAGATCATAGGATCATAGAGTTTGAGCTGGAAGGAGCGAGTGAGGAAAACACCCCCATTCGACACCCCAGACAAACTGTGTGGCCTATGTTTAGTTCCCAACTAAAAGAAAACCTAGAGCAGGTGACAGTGCGGGGTAGTATCAAACACTACACCGTGCTGTAGCAGGCTGTAGGAGAAATAAATGTAGCAATCACCACGGCATTTGAATCCAGCTGCCCGGTAAAAACCGTGAAGGAGCATAAGGACGAAAAATGGTGGAACAAAAATTTGTCTACATTAAGAGCAAAAGTACGTAGGCTTTTCAACAAAGCCAAGCAATACGGAAATTGGCTAGAATACTCTGAGGTGCTTACCACCTACAACAAAGAGATCAGAAGGGCAAAAAGGGAAAACTTTAGGACCTTCTGTGAAAACATAGAATGCACGCCGGTGGCAGCTAGACTGCACAAAGCACTAGCGAAGGATAGAGTGGAAATGACAACCACTCTCAAGAAACCGGATGGGACCTTCACGGAGGATGAAGAGCAAAGAGCTCTCCTCCTACTAGAAACCCATTTTCCGGAGTGTAGAGGATACAGGGAGAACGAGGGCTTGATGCAACCACGGAAACCAAGTCGGGCCGACTGGAAGAAGGCGGCGTCCATCTGTACGGAAAACCGAATCAGATGGGCTATCGGCACTTTCCAGACTTTTAAGGCCCCAGGTGTGGACGGACTAGTTCCTGCCTTCCTACAAAAGGGAGAGAGAGAACTAATGCCGTATCTTCTAAATATCTTTAGAAGTAGCTTAGTGCTCGGATATATACCGGAGCTATGGAGAAGGGCTAAGGTAGTATTTATACCGAAGGTGGGGAAGAAAGACACCACTCAACCGAAGTCATTTAGACCCATTAGTCTAACATCTTTTATGTTAAAGACATTGGAGAAGGTGATTGATAATTACTTTAGGACTATAGTGCTGGTAGGTACACCACTACACAGGAGTCAGTATGCTTACAGAGCAGGGAAATCCACAGAAACCGCCCTGTATCAGCTGACAAACCAAATAGAAGCAGCACTAGAGATAAAGGAAGTAGCGATATATGCCTTCTTGGATATAGAGGGAGCTTTTGACAACACCTCACACGAGGCTGTCAGGGCGGCCCTCGAAAGAAGCAATATCGACAGCACTATCTCAAAGTGGATGGGAGAAATGCTGAGAACTAGAAGGGCGGAGACACGAGTGGGAAAAGACACCATTAAGATCTCCACAACTCGAGGGTGCCCACAGGGAGGTGTACTATCACCGCTAATGTGGAGCCTGGTAGTTGATGAACTACTGGTTAGGCTAAACGACCTAGACATCAAATGTCAAGGTTATGCCGATGACATAGTTATAATGGCCAGAGGAAAATTTAAAGGAACGCTCTGTGAAATTGTTCAGAGAGGCCTCAAAGTAACTAGTAGATGGTGTCAAACAGTGGGATTGAGACTCAACCCGAGCAAAAGCACGGTGATACCATTTACTAGATGGAGAAAACTAAACTGCCTACATCCCATACTCATAGATGGGAAGGCAGTAGAATACCAACAGGAGATAAGGTATCTGGGTATCACACTAGATAGCAAACTCCTATGGAATAGACACGCTGAGGCAGTGGTAGGTAAAGCCAAACGCGCCCTAATGGTGTGCAGAAATCTGGCAGGAAAAACGTGGGGTTGTAACCCCACTATCCTGCGATGGATGTACACCATGATAGTGAGACCTGCAATCACTTATGGGGCGGTTGCGTGGGGAAGTAGAATCAAGCTGGCCTCTACGAGGAAACAGCTTGAGAAGATTCAAAGACTGGCGTGTGTCTGCATCACGGGGGCGATGGGGTCGTGTCCGACAGCAGCATTGGAGCTGCTGCTGGATCTGACTCCGCTGCACCTTGTGGTGGAGAGCGCCGCCAGATCGGCGATCGTAAGTTTAACAAGGAAGGAATGGGCAGAGGCAAAATAATCGGGAGCAGAGACCGAAACAGCCACGCTGCCAAGATCCCCTGGCTGGAAGTACCAAAAGACGAAATGGTATGCAAATACCACTTCGAGAAAAACTACACAGCAATGTGTAGTAGTAAAGCCGATTGGAGCGACGAATCCTCAGCATACCACATAGAGCAAAATGCCATCAAGTGGTATACAGATGGTTCGAAGACAAAGGAAGGTACTGGTGCAGGAGTGTTTGGACCTCGTACCAGATACTCCGAATCCACGGGAACATCCCCAATTATCTTCCAAGCAGAGGTACACGCAATCGAAAGATGTGCACAGTTTAACCTCGACAGGAAGTACCGCAAAAAACGAATTGCTATCCTGTCAGATAGCCAAGCAGCCATCAAGGCCATTAGCTCATACACCATCAGATCCAAACTGGTATGGGACTGTGTGGGGAAGCTGAACAAGCTTGGCAGGGATAATAAAGTAACGCTATACTGGGTACCAGGATACACTGGTATAGACTGAACGAAGAAGCCGATCACCTAGCAAACAAGGGATCCAGTAGCCCCTTTATAGGTCCGGAACCCTTTTGCGGTATGAGCGTGAACACCATCCGCAAAAGTTTAGATGAAGAAATAAGAGGAAAATGGATGAAAACCTGGGAAGAACTTCCAGGGCTAAGGCAATCCAAAGTGATGCTGGGATCTTTTAACCAGAAGAGAACTAAAGCTTGCCTGAAACTAAGCAGGAACAAGCTCAGAATTCTGACAGGAGCCCTGACGGGACACTGCAGACTTTGGAAACATCTCAAGGCCCTAGGCCTAGAGGAGGATGATGGATGCAGATTCTGTGGCTCAGCAGAGGAAACCCCGATACATCTGTTCAAAGACTGCGGAGCATTGCTCCGCAAGAGACAGATGTACCTTGGGGCTCACTGCTTGAACACAGAGGAGCTGCAGGCCTTGAATCCCACCCAGATCCTGAGATTCCTAAAGGAATCAGGATTAGAGGAGGCGCTCTAAATGGGTAAGTACACCAACACTTGGAGGAGGAGGGTGGGGTACAATAGATCTATAAAGGTCGCAGTACAAGTTGTCACCACCATATCTACAATCTACATCTACATCTAGAGTATTCATTTGAAAATGACCTTCTGAAAACGATGCCGTAATCCGTTTTTAATTATATGCAACCGTTTTTGAGATATTTACTTAGCAAATCGAGAATCGGGTAAATTTCAGTTTGAAATTTCTCGACGAATTATTGAATATTTCCGGACAATTTACACATCGGCTTGTTCGCCTTGTGGTGTAGTTTCTGTGTGCCAAAAATTATTTTTCTGCTCTTGACCGTTTTCGAAAATATCGAAAAAACCGAAAAAGCATGTAATTTTCGAACGATATGATTTGATTTAAAATTATATTAAGACAACGCGAGTTCTTGTTGTTATACTATCTTCCTTCAACACAGCATGATGAGGAAGAAAGAAACCTTTATCAGTGGTATTTTGGTCTTTTGCAAGAAACATATGACCTAATGCTAAATATTCATCTAAAAATGCAATATAATATAATATAATAGCATAGAAGCGTTTTAATGCAGCAGAATACGATTCACCTAAACCAGATTTTTTATTATTAAATGGTAAACGTACTTGATACCTTCCATCAGTATTTCTCGTTGTGTTAAGAGCGTAATGCTCTTCACAAGCCTTTTCCTTAGGGAATAAAACAGTAGTTGACAGTTCTTCAAGCTCCCAAAAACGGGTACAATTTACATCAGCAGGACCTGATTCTATAGAAATATGGCAAGATACGAGCGAAGGTTGATAATGCGTACTGATTTCACCCGCGAGAACCCAACCCAGCTGAGTTTTTTGAAAAATTGCATTGGGGTGATTTTTTAATGATATTTGTCCTACAACAAGCAATTTATAAAATAATTTAACGCCAATCAAAGCGTCAGCCTTTGAAGACTTAAAGAATTCGGGATCTAGTGGAGGATTCTAGTGGAGGTATTATCAATTCCAGTAACATAAATATTAGCTGGTTTTTTAATTAGATTCAAAAAATTTGCATTTAGTTTTCCCTTGATAATTTAGAATGTCAACCAAGGCGGTAGCCAGTAGAGCATGTTGAGCTTGCAAGCTAGTATTATTGGACACAAAATGCGAAGAAACTTGAGAGTTTGCTGGCTGATTAGAAGAATTATTTGTTTTTTCAAAATGTAAAAGAGTATGATGTTTTTGATTACAATTTCGACAAGATTGGAAGACACATTTGGACGCTCTTTGGCAATTTTTTAGACAATTAGTACACCAACCACCGTTTTTCGATGCCTCGTAACGGGCATGAGAATCTAAAGCCGCAAATTGGCTGCATTTGTAAACTAGATGATTAGTTTCATCACAGTATACGCAGAAAATAATTCATTAATTTTTAATTAATTAATTTTGTAGATTTACGAACAGGTTGAATATTTCATCTTTTAGTTTTTAAATGCATCTACAAATAGTTAGGCCCCCTTAATTTTCAATTATTCTAAACCGTCACGGTATTGGCCGCAACCCTTTCTACACTTCGAACAACTAAAAAAGTAGACCTAACCTCCGAAAAAGACCAAGTAAGTGTGTTTTGATTAATTTTAATTGTTAATTAAATAAAAAAAAGCTGCAGTGATGAGAGGTAGACCTCGAAACGCGTCTGCAGATCGCTTCAGTCACCTAATTTGTGTATTGGTATTAGCCAGGGAAGTAGTTGTTTCATGACATTTGTCAAAGTCCTAGTAGGACTTAAATAATTTTTAATTAATTAGTTTTGTAGATTTACGAACTGGTTGAATATTTCATATTTTAGTTTTTAAATTAAATTATTTTTAAATTTAATTAAATTATTTTCAAATTAAATTATATTATTTTTAAATTAAATTATATTATTTTTAAATTAAATTATTTTCAAATTAAATTATATTATTTTCAAAATAAATTATTTTCAAATTAAATTAAATTATTTTCAAATTAAATTAAATTATTTTCAACTTAAATTAAATTATTTTTAAATTTAATTAAAAAAAAATATTTTCAAATTAAATTAGTTTATAATTAAATTAAATTATTTTGAAATTAAATTAAAATATTTTGAAATTTAATTAAATTATATTGAAATTAAATTAAATTATTTTCAAATCAAATTAAAATATTATCAAAATAAATTAACTTATTTTGAAAAAAAATTAAATTATTTTGAAATTTAATTAAATTATTTTGAAATTAAATTAAATTATTTTCAAACTAAATTCATTTATTTTTAAATTTTATAACATTAAGGCATTTTCAAATTAAATTAAATTATTTTCAAACTAAATTAAATTACTTTCAAATTAAATTAAATTATTTTTAAAAAACCTAATTTCAAATTAAACAATTTTTTTTTAAATTTAATTAAATTAAATTATTATCAAATTAAATTAATTTATTTTTAAATTAAATTAAATTATTTTAAAATTAAATCACATTATTTTTAAATTAAATTAAATTATTTAAATAATAAATTAAAATATTTTCAAATTTAATAAAATAAAATAAAATAATTTTATAAATAAATTAAATTATTTTTAAATTTAATTAAGTTAAATTATTTACAAATTAAGTTAAATTATTTTCAAACTAAATTAAATTAATTTCAAATTAAATTAAATTAATTTCAAAATAAATTAAATTATTTCCAAATTAAATTAAATTACCAACCACCCTTTCTCGATGCCTCGTAACGGGCGTGAGAATCTTAATCCGCAAATTGGCTGCATTTGTAAACTAGATGATTAGTTTCATCACAGCATACGCAGAAAATAATTAATTAATTTTTAATTAATTAATTTTGTAGATTTACGAACAGGTTGAATATTTCATCTTTTATTTTTTAAATGCATCTACAAATAGTTAGGCCCCCTTAATTTTCAATTACTCTAAACCTTCTAAATCTTTCTACACTTCGAACAACTAAGAAAGTAGACCTAACCTCCGAAAAAGACCAAGGAAGTGTGTTTTGATTAATTTTAATTGTTAATTAAATAAAAATAAGCTGCACTGATGAGAGGTAGACCTCGAAACGCGTCTGCAGATCGCTTTAGTCACCTAATTTGTGTATTGGTATTAGCCAGGGAAGTAGTTGTTTCATGACATTCGTCAAAGTCCTAGTAGGACTTAATTAATTTTTAATTAATTAATTTTGTAGATTTACGAACAGGTTGAATATTTCATATTTTAGTTTTTAAATTAAATTATTTTTAAATTTAATTAAATTATTTTCAAATTAAATTATATTATTTTCAAAATAAATTATTTTCAAATTAAATTAAATTATTTTCAAATTAAATTAAATTATTTTCAACTTAAATTAAATTATTTATAAATTTATTAAAAAAAAATATTTTCAAATTAAATTAGTTTAAAATTAAATTAAATTATTTTGAAATTAAATTAAATTATTTTAAAATTAAATTAAAATATTTTGAAATTAATTTAAATTATTTTCAAATCAAATTAAAATATTATCAAATTAAATTAACATATTTTGAAAAAAAAAAATTATTTTGAAATTTAATTAAATTATTTTGAAATTAAATTAAATTATTTTCAAACTAAATTAATTTATTTTTAAATTTTATTACATTAAGGCATTTTCAAATTAAATTAAATTATATTCAAACTAAATTAAATTACTTTCAAATTAAATTAAATTATTTTTAAATTAACCTAATTTCAAATTAAACATTTTTTTTTTAAATTTAATTAAATTTAATTATTTTCAAATTAAATCACATTATTTTTAAATTAAATTAAATTATTTAAATAATAAATTAAAATATTTTCAAATTTAATTAAATGAAATTATTTTCAAATAAAATAAAATAATTTTATAATTAAATGAAATTATTTTTAAATTTAATTAGATTAAATTATTTACAAATTAAATTAAATTATTTTCAAACTAAATTAAATTATTTTCAAATTAAATTAAATTAATTTCAAAATAAATTAAATTATTTCCAAATTAATTTAAATTATTTTTAAATTTAATTAAATTATATTATTTTCAACTTAATTTTAGTTATTTTCAAATTAAATTAAATTATTTTTATATTAAATTAAATTATTTTAAAATTAAATTAAATTATTTTCAAATTAAATTAAATTATTTTTAAATTAAATTAAATTGTTTTTAAATTTAAATAAATTAAATCATTTTTAAATTTAATTTATTTATTTTCAAATTAAATTAAATTATTTTCAAAATAAATTAAATTATTGTCAAACTAAATTAAATTATTTTTAAATTTCATTAATTTAAATTATTTTCAAATTATGTTAAAGAATTTTCAAATTATATTAAATTATTTTGAAATTTAATTAAATTAAATTATTTTCAAATTAAATTAAATTATTTTAAAATTAAATAAAATTGATTTCAAATGAAATTATATTATTTTCAAATTACACTAAATTATTTTTAAATTTAATTAAATTAAATTATTTTCAAATTAAATTAAATTTTTTTCAAATTAAATTAAACTATTTTTATATTGAATTAATTTAAATCTTTTCAAATTAAATTATTTTCAAATTAAATTAAATTATTTTCAAATTTAATTAAATTAAATTATTTTTAAAATAAATTAATTTAAATTATTTTCAAATTATATTAAATTATTTTCAAAAAAAATTTAAAAAATTTCAAATTAAATTAAATTATATTCAAATTAAATTAAATTATTTTTAAATTTAATTAAGTTAAATTATTTTCAAATAAAATTAAATTATTTTCAAACTAAATTAAATTATTTTCAAATTAGATTAAATTATTTTCAAACTAAATTAAATTATTTCCAAATTAAATTAAATGATTTCTAAATTAAATTTAATTAAATTATTTTCAAATTAACATATATTCAAATTAAATTATTTTTAAATTTAATTAATTTAATTTTTTTTCAAATTAAAATAAATTATTTTTAAATTTAATTGAATTAAATTATTTTTAAATTAAATTATTTTCAAATTAAAATAAATTATTTTAAATATAATTAAATTAAATTATTTTTAAATTAAATTAAATTAGTTTTAAATTTAATTAAATTAAGTTATTTTTAAATTTAATTAAATTAAATTATTTTCAAATTATTTTCAAATTAAATTAAATTATTTTTAAATTTAATTAAAAAAATAAATTTTCAAATTAAATTAAATTTGTTTAAAATTAAATTAAATTATTTTGAAATTAAATTAAATTATTTTGAAATTAAATTGAAAGATTTTGAAATTTAATTAAATTATTTAGAAATTAAATTAAATTATTTTCAATTCAAATTGAAACATTATCAAATTAAATTAAATTATTTTGAAAAAAAATTAAATTATTTTAAAATTTAATTAAATTATTTTGAAATTAAATTAAAATATTTTTAAACTAAATTAATTTATTTTTAAATTTTATTACATTAAGGTATTTTCAAATTAAATTAAATTATTTTCTAATAAAATTAAATTACTTTCAAATTAAATTAAATTATTTTTAAATTAACATATTTTCAAATTATATTCAAATTACATTAAATTATTTTTAAATATAATTAAATTAAATTAATTTCAAATAAAATAAAATTATTTTTAAATTAATTTAATTTATTTTTAAATTAAATTAAATTAAATTATTTACAAATTAAATTAAATTATTTTCAAACCAAATGAAATTATTTTCAAATTAAATTAAATTAATTTCAAAATAAATTAAATTATTTCCAAATTAAATTAAATTATTTTTAAATTTGATTAAATTATATTATTTTCAAATAAATTTTAATTATTTTCAAATTAAATTGAATTAATTTTATATTAAATTAAATTAAATTATTTTAAAATTAAATTATTTTCATACTAAATTAAATTATTTTTAAATTTAATTAATTTAAATTATTTTCAAATTATATAAAATTATTTTCAAATTAAATTAAATTATTATTAAATTAAATTACATTTAATTATTTTCAAATTAAATAAAATTATTTTGAAATTTAATTAAATTAAATTATTTTCAAATTGAATTAAATTATTTTAAAATTAAATTAAATTGATTTGAAATAAAATAAAATTATTTTCAAATTACATTAAATTATTTTAAAATTTAATTAAATTAAATTATTTTCAAATTAAATTAAATTATTTAAAATTTTATTAATTTTATTTATTTTTAAATTTGATTAAATTAAATTATTTTCAAATTAAAATAAATTATTTTTATATGTAATTAAATTAAATTATTTTTAAATGAAATTAAATTATTTTCAAATGTGATTAAATTAAATTATTTTCAATTTAAATTAAATTATTTTTAAATTAAAATTAATTATTTTCAAATTGAATAAAGTTATTTTTAAATTCAATTTTTTTGTTTTAAATTAAATTAAATTATTTTCAATTTAAATTTTAATTAACAAATTAAATAAAATTATATTTAAATTTAATTAAAATAAATTATTTTCAAATAAAAAAAAATATTTTTAAATTAGATTAATTTAAATTATTTTCAAATTAAATTAAATTATTTTCAAATTAAATTAAATTATTTTCAAATTCAATAAAATAATTTTCAATTTAAATCAAATTATTTTCAAATTAAATTAAGTTACTTTCAAATTAAATTAAATTACTTTCAAATTCAATTAAATTATTTTCAAATTAAATTAAATTATTTTCAAATTAAATTAAATTATTTTCAATTCAAATCAAATTATTTTCAAATTAAATTACTTTCAAATTAAATTAAATTGTTTTTTAATTGAATTAAATTATTTTCAAGTTAAATAATTTTCAATCTAAATCAAATTATTTTCAAATTAAATTAAATTACTTTCAAATTAAATTAAATTATATTCAAATTAAATTAAGTTATTTTCAAATTAAATTAATTTTTTTTAAATGAAATTAAATTATTTTTAAATGAAATTGTTATTAACAAATTAAATTAAATTATATTTAAATTTAATTAAATTAAACTATTTTCAAATAAAAAATATTATTTTAAAATTAGATTATTTTAAATTATTTTCAAATTAAATTAAATTATTTTTAAATTAAATTAAATTATTTTTAAATTAGAATAAATTATTTGAAAACTAAAGTAAATTATTTTCAAATTAAATTAAATAATTTTCAAATTAAATTAAAATATTTTCAAATTTAATTAATTTAATTTTTTTTCAAATTAAATTAAGTTATTTTGAAATTAAATTAATTTTTTTTAAATTAAATTAAATTATTTTCATATTAAATTAAATTATTTTTAAATTTAATTAAACTAAATTATTTTCAACTTAAATTAAATTATTTTCAAATTAAATTAAATTATTTTCAAATTAAATTAATTTAATTTTTTTCAAATTAAATTAAGTTATTTTGAAATTAAATTAATTTTTTTTTAATTAAATTAAATTATTTTCATATTAAATTAAATTATTTTTAAATTTAATTAAACTAAATTATTTTCAACTTAAATTAAATTATTTTCAAATTAAATTAAATTATTTTCAAATTAAATTAAATTTTTTTCAAATTAAATTAAATTATTTTCAAATTATATGAAATTATTTTTGAATTTAATTTAACTAATTTATTTTCAAATTAAATTAAATTATTTTCAAATTAAATTAAATTATTTTCAAATTAAATTAAATTATTTTCAAATTAAATTAAATTATTTTCAAATTAAATTAAATTATTTTCATATTAAATTAAATTATTTTTGAATTTAATTTAACTAAATTATTTTTAATTTAAATTAAATTATTTTCAAATTAAATTAAATTATTTTCAAATTAAATTAAATTATTTTCATAATAAATTAATTTTTTTTTTTTATTTAATTAAACTAAATTTTTTTCAAATTAAATTAAATTATTTTCAAATTAAATTAAATTATTTTCAAATTAAATTAAATTATTTTTAAATGAAATTATATTATTTTCAAATTAAATTATATTGTTTTTAAATAAAATTATATTATTTTAAAACTAAATTATATTATTTTCAAATTAAATTAAATTGTTTTCAAATTAAATTGTATTATTTTCAAATTAAATTATTTTCAAATTGAATTATTTTCAAATTAAAATAAATTATTTTCAAAATAAATTATATTATTTTTAAATTAAATTATATTATTTTCAAAATAAATTAAATTATTTTCAAATTGAATTAAATTATTTTTAAACTAAATTATTTTAATTTCAAATTAAATTATATTATTTTCAAATTAAATAATTTTCAAATTAAATTAAATTATCCAAATTAAATTAAATTATTTTCTAATTAAATTATATTATTTTCAAATAAAATTATATTTTCAGATTAAATTATATTATTTTCTAATTAAATTATATTTTCAATCTAAATTATTTTCAAAATAAATTTAATTACTTTTAAATTCAATTAAATTATTTTTAAATTCAATTATATTATTTTCAAATTAAATTTAATTATTTTCAAATTAAATCAAACTATTTTTAAATTAAATTATATTATTTTCAAATTAATTTATATTATTTTCAAATTAAATTATATTATTTTCAAAGTAAATTACATTGTTTTCTATTAAATTATATTATTTTCAAATTAAATTATTTATTTTCAAATTAAATTAAATAATTTTCAAATTAAATTATGTTGTTTTCAAATTAAATTATATTATTTTCAAAATAAATTATAATATTTTAAATATAAATTATATTGTTTTCAAATTAAATTATATTATTTTCAAATTAAATTACATTGTTTTCTAAATAAATTATAATATTTTCAAATTAAAATATTTTATTTTCAAATTAGATTAAATTATTTTCAAATTAAATAATTTTCAAATTAAATTATTTTCAAATTAAATTAAATTATTTTCAAATTAAATTATATTATTTTCAAATTAAATTATATTATTTTCAAATTAAATTAAGATATTTTCAAATTAAATTATATTATTTTCAAACTAAATTATTTTAACTTAAAATTTAATTATATTATTTTCAAATTAAATTAAATTATTTTCAAATTAAATTATATTATTTTCAAATTAAATTATATTATTTTCAAATTAAATTAAGATATTATCAAATTAAATTATATTATTTTCAAATTAAATTATATTATTTTCAAATTAAATTATATTGTTTTCAAATTAAATTATATTATTGTCAAATTAAATTATATTATTTTCAAATAAAATTATTTTATTTTCAAATTAAATTATTTTCATACTAAATTAAATTATTTTCAAATTAAATTAAATTAATTTCAAATTAAATTAAATTAATTTCAAATTAAATTATAATATTTTCAAATTAAATTATATTATTTTCAAATAAAATTATATTATTTTCAAATAAAATTATATTGTTTTTAAATTAAATTATAATATTTTCAAATTAAATTGTATTATTTTCAAATTAAATTATATTATTTTCAAATTAAATTATTTTTAAATTAAATTAAATTATTTTCAAATTAAATTATATTATTTTCAAATTAAATTATATTATTTTCAAATTAAATTAAGATATTATCAAATTAAATTATATTGTTTTCAAATTATATTATTGTCAAATTAAATTATATTATTTTCCAATAAAATTATATTATTTTCAAATTAAATTATTTTCATGCCAAATTAAATTATTTTCAAATTAAATTAAATTTATTTCAAATTAAATTATAATATTTTCAAATTAAATTATATTATTTTCAAATAAAATTATATTATTTTCAAATAAAATTATATTGTTTTTAAATTAAATTATAATGTTTTCAAATTAAATTGTATTATTTTCAAATTAAATTATATTATTTTCAAATTAAATTATATTAGTTTCAAATTAAATTATATTGTTTTCAAATTAAATTATAATATTTTCAAATTAAATTGTATTATTTTCAAATAAATTTTATTAATATCAAATTAAATTATATTGTTTTCAAATTATATTATATTGTTTTCAAATTAAATTATATTATTGTCAAACTAAATTATATTATTTTCAAATTAAATTATATTACTTTAAAATTAAATTATATTAATTTCAAACTAAAATGTATTGTTTTCAAATTAAATTACATTATTTTCAAATAAAATTATATTGTTTTCAAATTAAATTATAATATTTTTAAATTAAATTGTATTATTTTCAAATTAAATTATAATATTTTCAAATTAAATTATATTATTTTCAAATTAAATTATATTGTTTTCAAATTAAATTATATTATTTTCAAACTAAATTGTATTATTTTAAAATTAAATTATATTATTTTCAAAATCAATTATATTATTTTCAATTTAAATTATATTACTTTCAAATTAAATTATATTGTTTTCAAATTAAATTATAATATTTTCAAATTAAATTGTATTATTTTCAAATAAATTTTATTAATATCAAATTAAATTATATTATTTTCAAATTAAATTGTATTATTTTAAAATTAAATTATATTATTTTTAAATTAAATTATATTGATTTCTAATTAAATTAAATAATTTTCAAATTAAATTATTTTTAAAATAAATTAAATTATTTTCAAATTAAATAATTTAATTTGAAAATAATATAATTTAATTTGAAAATAATATAATTTTATTTGAAAACAATATAATTTAATTTGAAAATAATTTAACTTAGTATAAGATTAATTTAATTTGAAAAAAATATAATTTAATTTGAAGTTAAAATAATTTAATTTGAAAATAAAAAAATTTAATTTGAAAAGATCTTAATTTAATTTGAAAATAATATAATTTAATTTGAAAATAATATAAATTAATTTGAAAATAATATAATATAATTTGAAAATATCTTAATTTAATTTGAAAACAATTTAATTTAATTTGAAAATAAAATAATTTAATTTAATTTGAATATTATTTAATTTGAAAATAATTTAATTTAATTTGTAAATAAAATAATTTAATTTGAAAATAATTTAATTTAATTAAAAAACAATGTAATTTAATTTGAAAATAATATAATTTAATTTGAAAATAATTTAATTTTTATTTGAAAATAATATGATTTAATTTGAAAATAATATAATTTAATTTGAACACAATATAATTTAATTTGAAAATAATATAATTTAATTTGAAAATAATATAATTTAATTTGAAAATGATATAATTTAATTTGAAAATAATATAATTTATTTTGAAAACAATATAATTTAATTTGAAAATAATATAATTTAATTTGAAAATAATAAAATTCAATTTAAAATTAATATAATTTAATTTGAAAACAATATAATTTTATATGAAAATAATATAATTTATTTTGAAAATAATATAATTTAATTAAAAAACAATATAATTTAATTTGAAAATAAAATAATTTAATTGGAAAATAATATAATTTAATTCGAAAATAATTTTATTTAATTTGAAAATAATATAATTTAATTTGAAAATAATATAATTTAATTTGAAAATAATATAATTTAATTTGAAAATAATATAACTTAATTTGAAAACAATATAATTTATTTTAAAATTAATATAATTTAATTTGAAAACAATATAATTTTATTTGAAAATAATATAATTCAATTTGAAAATAATATAATTTAATTTGAAAATAATGTAATTTAATTTGAAAATAATAAATTTAATTTGAAAATAATTTAATTAGAAAATAAAATAATTTAATTTGAAAATAATATAATTTAATTAAGAAACAATGTAATTTAATTTGAAAATAATATAATTTATTTTTAAAATAATTTAATCTAATTTAAAAATAATATAATTTAATTTGAAAATAATATAATTTAATTTGAAAATAATATAATTTAATTTAAAAATAGTTAGATTTAATTTGAAAATAATTAAATTAAATTTGAAAATAATTTCATTTGAAAATAATTTAATTTAATTTGAAAATAATATAATTTAATTTGAAAATAATATAATTTAATTTGAAAATAATATAATTTAATTTGAAAATAATATAATTTAATTTGAAAATAATATAATTTAATTTAAAAATAGATTTAATTTGAAAATAATTAAATTAAATTTGAAAATAATTTCATTTGAAAATAAAATAATTTAATTTGAAAATAATTTAATTTAATTTGAAAATAATATAATTTAATTTAAAACTAATGTTATTAAATTTAAAATTAATATTATTTAATTCGAAAATAATTTAATTTAATTTGAAAATAATTTAATTTAATTTTAAAATAATATAATTTAATTTGAAAATAATTTAATTTAATTTGAAAATAATATAATTTAGATTAGATTAGATTCCTTTTATTGGCATAAATAACTACAGTTTACATATAACAGTGCTACCATCCATGTTAACCAAATAATTACACACACGCTCCAACCTAAGACAGAACAAAAAATAATAAATAACTAGAATAAAACAAACAAAAAGAAAGAGAAAAAAAATAATCCTCTCAAAAACAACATTTCCTCTCAAATAATAATAATAATAAAATCACGCGTCACCAGATGGTAAAAGAACTAAAGTATTATTCTTTTTTAACTCCACCACTCTTTTCATCAAGGGCCATCCCGCTCCGTCCTCCCTCATACACGAGCCCCAGTCTTCTACTACCACACTCTCCTCTCGGCGCCACTGACATCCTGCACAGCTTTGAGCCCAATGCGCCCACACGTCACTAGCTTCCCCACATATCTCACATCGTTTAAAGCGGGAGCCCATCCAGTATCTCCTGCCCTTTTCCTCTGACCCGCATCTGTGCCGTGCTATCAATGCTTGAGGAAGTCTATCTCTTGTAAGGTACAACGGGAGCTTTTGGAACACTTGCTCGCTCCCATATTCAGGTAGAAAATTACTCCCCTCGATCATCCTCTTAACCTTTAATTAACCTTTCATATACCAGTTCTTCCACCTTCCTTCCACTCACAAACATTCTCGCAATTTCCCCGTATGCCCGTCCGCAGCTTTCATACAACTTCTTCCTTTCACTCCCCCATTTAGTCACCTTATGAATACCTAAACCTTCCATTCTTACAACTCTCAGTACTTCTTTTACAATTCGTTCATTGCCCATTCTATACACTTTCCTTTCAAACTTGACGACCCTCCTAGCTGCTTGCGAAAACACTTTCACCATATTAGTTTCTTGCAGCACAATGTATGTCGGCGTGGACCTGTCTAGTTTGAGGGCCATTTTTAGAAACTGCAGCTGCACTCTCTCAATTCTCTTCTCCTCTCTGACTCCCCACACTTCCGCTCCATACAAAAGAATACTTCTCACACATGCCCTCCACACTACCATTTTCGCTGCAAAGTTATTGATCAAGCACTCCTTCCATACATTCCATAGCCCGTTTGCAGCCACCCACGCCTTTTTACAAATATATTTCACATGGTCTTTAGCGGACCCATCCTGCCCAAACATAAACCCAAGGTATTTTAAGCTGCTAACTTGCTCAATTATGCTGCTTCCCCACTTAAACGATTCACTCCTATTACCCGCTCTCTTTCGAAACACCTTCCATTTAGTCTTTTTCACATTCACTACCAGTCTCCTCTTTTCAAAAAATCTTTTCACCCGATCGATCATCTCTGACATTTCTCCTTTCGTACTAGCTAAGATCACAACGTCGTCCGCGTAAGCCAAACTCAATACTTTCCTTTTACCAATTACTACCCCTCCAGCTTGACCTTTGCTCAGTACACTCTCTAAATCAGCCGTGTACAGGATAAATAATATTGGACTCAACGGACAACCCTGCCTTAGCCCCATTCTAACCTCAAACCTTTCTGAAACTTCCGCACCTACTTTCACTCTGCAACAGGTATTCTGATATAAATCCCTGATTCTCTCGATTAACTGCCGCGCTATACCTTTTATTCTCAGACATTCCCATATTCTCTCCCTCCCCACAGTGTCGTAAGCTGCCTTCAAATCTATAAACAGAGCGTAAAGCTTCCCTTGTTTCTTAACCAATTCCTTCTCCACAATATATTTCAACGTCACCAAGTGCTCCACCGTACTATAATGTTTTCTAAATCCAGCTTGCACATCTGGGATTAGGCCTTTATCTTCCTCCTCCCATAAAAGCTTTTGCTCCAACAGCTTTGCATAGATTTTATAAGACGAGTCCATAACCGTTATTCCTTTGTAGTTAGCTAAGTCTTCCCTATCTCCACCTTTATATATTGGTACAATTAAGCCTTCCTTCCAGCTCTCCGGCACCCTTTTACAACCTCTGTACATCTTGTTTAGCTCTTTGAAAAGCTCTTGCTGGATGAGTATCGGCGCATGCTTCCACGCTTCATTCGGGATACTGTCCAAGCCCACTCCTTTTTTTTGGGAAGCCTATCCACCACACTTGTAAATTCTTCCCACGTAAATTCATCACTGCCAATTACTGCCCCATTAACCCCTCCTGTATCTTTAGACCCCTCCTGAGAGTTAGCAGCTCTTTAAAGTAGATTCTCCACTGGTCCAGCGGCTTATCACAACACCCTTATTTTCGTCTATAAGCTGACACTATTTTCCAAATATCCGCTTCATTGTGGATCTCCTTTAACTTCTCGAACTGCGCGGCGTCCCTCTCCTTCTTCTTTTGGAGTTCCAGCTCCTTCAGCTGCTTACTGCACCTATTGTATTCCTCCATCGAGTCCTGGAACTCCTTCCACCTATTGAACTTCTTCCTCACAGACCTCTTAAGTTCCTTGACTTCATCGTCAACCATATATGTTTCTTTAGCCCCTCCACATTTGATCTTGACCCGAACCATGGCCTCTCGAACCACTTCCATTAAATGCTGCAAACTACCGACTCCCGGGGTTATTCTTTTTAGATTGCTTTGGAACTTAACAATGCCTTTATCGTTCCAAACCGAGACTACTTTAGCATAACTATTCTCTCTTGGCACTGTCCTGATTTCACCTTCCCACGTTATTTCCAATGGAAAATGATCAGACTCATCTCTCTCGCCTATTTGCATGTTCATTATGCGCATTCTTGCTACCTCATTGACTACTACATGATCAATTACCGATGCCCCTCTCCCACCAGCATAAGTGAATTCCCCGCTCCAGTCTCCTTCAACACACCCGTTAATTACATTCCATTCCTTATCTTCCACCCATTCCATCCATTTTCTGCCTTCTTTGGTAACTAATTTATCCCTCGATCTTCTCGTTATCTTCGAACCCTCCGCACTTATATTTCCTGTTTGGAGTTCACCTATCCTTACGTTCCAATCTCCTGCCAAGACAATTCTTTCTCCTGACACGTCGCTAGCTCTTCTGTTAATTTCTTTCATAAACAGCTCCAAATTTTGGTTGTTATAGATTATGAACAATCTTAACACCTCCCCATTGATTTCTAGGGCCCTCTCTTGAATACCTTCAAATTCCTCCTGATAGTTCTCTCTTGTTATTATTCCTCCCCTCGCTCTACCTTTGACCTGTTCCTTCAGGGCACCTTGACACTCCCATCTAAATCCCCTAGGTAACTTAGATTTAACATCTGGCCAGTCTTTCTCTTCCACCCACGTTTCCACCAAACCTATTATGTGAAAACTTTTCAAATAATCACATAAGTCCGACTTCCTCGCCCCTCCGACTTTTTTTTTAAGACCAGCTATATTCCATACCAATATTTTAATTTGTTCTAGACCCTCCCCCAAACCCCCAATCCGCCCCCTACCGCCACCGCCCCCACTCACTGAAAAACCTTTTTCTCCAAAGATAATGTCACTTCATTTAAAATGAACCATACATTATCTATCTTCAACTTCTGATGCGCTAGTTTCACTTCTTTCCCTCCCAACTTTGCCACTCTTGCCCTCTTTCTAAGTTATTGTTGAATTTTCCTCTGCCTCACGGTTAAGTCGTCATCTATATAAATATTACAGCCGGCTAATTTATTTTTATTTCTCATCACAACCATTTTCTCTTCCCATTTACTTAGTTTAACTACCATGGGTGAAACGCCATTTCCGCTTGCTTTTCCCACTTTATACATCTCCAGGATTGCGGGCTCCAACATGAGTGCATTCGAAAATACCTTCTTCACTTCCACTTTCCAATTCTCCACCTCTTTAATACCATTTATAACTATGTTACATTTCCTATTCTGTTTGTCCTTTTCTTCTTCTAACTTGAAAAGTTCATCCAATCTTCTTCCTACCAGTTCGTTTTTTTTTCCTAGTTCTATTTCTAGCACCTCATTTTTAACCTTAACTTCTTTAAGCTCCTTTTCCAGGTTGGCCACTCTTTCCCTGGTCTCATTGTTGTCCGCACTAATAGATTTCAGCTGCTTCATCAGCCCAGCTTTCCACACTTTGTCCTCCTCCTTCTCCATAGTCATTTTTCTTATTAGACTCACTATCTGATCTTTCACCTCAACCATCTCCTTTAACAATATTTCCATCGATATCGGGTCTACTTCTCCGGCTGGACTTTCATTCTCCTTCCTCTTTTTTTTATAAGAAGCTTCTGGAGTTCGATCTAACCGCCTAGTTCTTCTAAACGGCGCGAATTCCTCTCTATCGCTCTCGAAGATGCTGCCTCTTTCCCCGCTTCCGACCATCGCGCGCTTCGCAGAATCCACCGCGCCCACTACCGCTCACTCTTCACGGTTCTGCACTCCTAATACCCGCGCTGGCTTAATAATTTGATACACAGGGCCCCCTTATTTGTTTACTCAATCGCTTGCAATGATAATGACTTTATAGGCTCTAGGCCTCCGCTAGAAATTCGACGCTAGCGACCAAACACCGGGAAACACTCTAACTTGGTATAACACGACTGTCGCACTTCTCTTCAACGCTTCAACCCAAGGGGGTCCAATGTTTCTGAATATAATTTAATTTGAAAACAATATAATTTAATTTGAATATAATACAACTTAATTTAAAAATAGAATAATTTAATTTGAAAATAATATAATTTAAATTGAAAATAATTTATTTAATATGAAAATAATATAATTTATTTTGAAAATAATATAATTTAATTTAAAAATATCTTAATTTAATTTAAAAATAATATAATTTAATTTGAAAATAATATAATTTAATTTAAAAATAATATAATTTAATTTGAAAATAATATAATTTAATTTGAAAATAATTTAATTTGAAAATTATTTAAAATGGAAATGATATATTTTAATTTGAAAATAATATAATTTAATTTGAAAATAATATAATTTAATTTGAAGTTAAAATAATTTAATTGGAAATTAATATAATTTAATTTGAAAACAATATAATTTTATTTGAAAATAATATTATTTAATTTGAAAATATTATAATTTAATTTAAAAATAATTTAATTTAATTCGATAATAATATAATTTAATTTGAAAATATTATAATTTAAATTGAAAATAATATAATTTAGCTTGAAAATGATATAATTTAATTTGAAAACAATATAATTTAATTTGAAAATAATATAATTAAATTTAAAAATAATTTAATATAACTTGAAAATAATTTAATTTAATTTAAAAATAATTAAATTTGAAAATAATTTAATTTAATTAAATTTAAAAATAATTTCATTTAATTTGAAAATAATTTAATTTATTTTGAAAATAATTCAATTTAATTTGAAAATAATTAAATTTAATTTGAAAATAATGTAATTTAATCATATTTAAAAATAATATAATCCAATTTGGAAATAAAATTTGAATTTAAAAATAATTTAATTTAATTTATAAATAACTTAATTTAAATTAATTTAAAAATAATTTAATTTAATTTGAAAATAACTTAAATTAATTTGAAAATAATGTTATTTAATTTGAAACTAATTTAATTCAATTCAATTTAAAAATAATTTAATTTAGTTTGAAAATAATTTAATTTATTTTGAAAATATTATAATTTGAATTGAAAATATTTTAATTTAATTTAATTTGAAAATAATTTAATTTAATTTTAAAATAATTTAATTTAATTACATTTAAAAACAATTTAATTTAATTTGAAAATAGTTTAATTTAATTAAATTTAAAAATAATTTAATTAAATTTGAAAATAATTTAATTAAATTAAAAAATAATTTTATTTAATCTGAAATTAAATTTGAATATAATTTAATTAAATTTAATAGTTTAATTTAACATGAAATTAACTTAATTTAAATAAATTTAAAAAATAATTTAATTTAATTTGAAAATAATTTAATTTAATTTGAAAATAATTTAATTTAATTTTAAAATAATTTTTTTTAATCAAATTTTAAAATAGTTTAATTTAATTTGGAAATAAAAATTTAATTTGAATATAGTTTAATTTAATTTAAAAATATCTTAATTTAATTTCAAGATAACTAAATTTAATTTAATTTCAAAATTATTTAATTTGCAAATAATTTAATTTAATTAGAAAATAACTTAATTTAATTGAAAAATAATTTGATTTCAATTGAAAATAATTTAATTGAATTTGAAAATAACTTAATTTATTTTAAAATAATTTAATTTAATTTGAAATTAATTTAATTTAATTTGAAAATAATTTAATTTAATCAAATTTAAAAATAATTTAATTTTATTTTAAAAAAATTAAATTTAATTTAATTAAAAATAATGTAATTTAATTTGAAAATAATTTAATTTAATGATAATTTAATTTAATTAAATTTAAAAATAATTTAATTTATTTTCAAGATAATTGTATTTAACTTAAAAATAATTTAATGTAATTTAAAAATGACTTAATTTAATTTGATAATAACTTAATTTATTTTTAAAATAATTTAATTTAATTTGAAAATAATTTAATTGAATTTCAAAAAAATTTAATTGAATTTCAAAAAAATTTAATTTATTTTGAAAATAGTGTAATATAATTAAATTAAAAATTAATTTAAATTAATTTCAAAATAATTTAATTCAATTTCAAAATAATTTAATTTAATTAATTTTAAAAATAATTTAATTTAATTTGAAAATAATTGTGTTTAATTTTAAAATAATTTAGTTCAATTAAATTAAAAAATTGTTTAATTTAAAAAAAAATTAAATTTAATTAAAAATAAAAAAAAAATTAAATTAATTAAAAATAATTTAATTTAATTTGAAAATATTTTAATTTAATTTGAAAATAATTTAATTTAATTAAATTTCAAAATAATTTAATTTATTTTGAAGATAATTTTATTTAATTTAAGAATAATTTAATTTAAAAATAACTTAATTTAATTTGATAATAACTTAATTTAATTTTAAAATAATTTAATTTAAATTGAAAATAATTTAATTTAATTTTAAAAAAAATTAATTTATTTTAAAAATAGTTTAATTTAATTAAATTAAAAAATAATTTAATTTAATTGGAAATAAATTTAATTTAATATAAAAATAATTCAATTAATTATGAAAATAATTTAATTTAATTTGGAAATAATTTAATTAAATTTAAAAATAATTTAATTTAATTTCAAAATAATTTGATTCAATTTCGAAAAAAAATAATTTATTTTGAAAATAGTTTAATTTAATTAAATTTAAAAATAATTTAATTTAATTTCAAAATAATTTAATTCAATTTCGAAAAAAAATAATTTATTTTGAAAATAGTTTAATTTAATTAAATTTAAAAATAATTTAATTAATTTGAAAATAATTTAATTTAATTTCAAAATAATTTTATTTAATTTGAAAATAATTTTATTTAAATTGAAAATAACTTAATTTAATTAAATTTCAAAATAATTTAATTTAATTTGTAAATGATTAAATTTAAAATAGATTATTTTAATTTGAAAATAATTATTTTTAAATTGAAAATAATTTAATTCAATTCAATTTAAAAATAATTTATTTTAATTTGAAAATAATTTAATTTAATTAAATTTCAAAATAATTTAATTTAATTTGAAAATAATTTAATTTCATATACAAATAATTTAATTTAATTTGAAAATAATTTAATTTGGAAAGATTTAAATAAATTTAATATAAAAATAATTTAATTTAATTTGAAAATAATTTAAATTAATCAAATTTAAAAATAATTTAATGTAATTTGAAAATATATTAATTTAATTTGAAATCAGCTTAATTTAATTTTAAAATAATTAAATTTATTATGAAAATAATTAAATTTAATTAAATTTCAAAATAATTTAAGGTAATTTGAAAATAATTAAATGTAATTTAATTTAAAAATAATTTAATTTAATTTGAAAATAATTTAATTTAATTTGAAAATAATATTATTTAATTTAAAATTAATATAATTTAATTTGAAAATAATATAATTTAATTTAAAAATAATATAATTTTGTTTAATTTTCAATTAAAGTTCAATTAAATTAAAAAATTGTTTAATTTAAAAAAAAAATTAAATTTAATTAAAAATAAAAAAAAATTAAATTAATTAAAAATAATTTAATTTAATTTGAAAATATTTTAATTTAATTTGAAAATAATTTAATTTAATTAAATTTCAAAATAATTTAATTTATTTTGAAGATAATTGTATTTAATTTAAGAATAATTTAATTTAAAAATAACTTAATTTAATTTGATAATAACTTAATTTTATTTTAAAATAATTTAATTTAAATTGAAAATAATTTAATTTAATTTTAAAAAAAATTAATTTATTTTAAAAATAGTTTAATTTAATTAAATTAAAAAATAATTTAATTTAATTGGAAATAAATTTAATTTAATATAAAAATAATTCAATTAATTATGAAAATAATTTAATTTAATTTGGAAATAATTTAATTAAATTTAAAAATAATTTAATTTAATTTCAAAATAATTTAATTCAATTTCGAAAAAAAATAATTTATTTTGAAAATAGTTTAATTTAATTAAATTTAAAAATAATTTAATTAATTTGAAAATAATTTAATTTAATTTCAAAATAATTTTATTTAATTTGAAAATAATTTTATTTAAATTGAAAATAACTTAATTTAATTAAATTTCAAAATAATTTAATTTAATTTGTAAATGATTAAATTTAAAATAGATTATTTTAATTTGAAAATAATTATTTTTAATTTGAAAATAATTTAATTCAATTCAATTTAAAAATAATTTATTTTAATTTGAAAATAATTTAATTTAATTAAATTTCAAAATAATTTAATTTAATTTGAAAATAATTTAATTTCATATACAAATAATTTAATTTAATTTGAAAATAATTTAATTTGAAAAGATTTAAATAAATTTAATATAAAAATAATTTTATTTAATTTGAAAATAATTTAAATTAATCAAATTTAAAAATAATTTAATGTAATTTGAAAATATATTAATTTAATTTGAAATCAGCTTAATTTAATTTTAAAATAATTAAATTTATTATGAAAATAATTAAATTTAATTAAATTTCAAAATAATTTAAGGTAATTTGAAAATAATTAAATGTAATTTAATTTAAAAATAATTTAATTTAATTTGAAAATAATTTAATTTAATTTGAAAATAATATTATTTAATTTAAAATTAATATAATTTAATTTGAAAATAATATAATTTAATTTAAAAATAATATAATTTTGTTAAATTTAAAAATAATTTAATTTAATTTAAATTAAAAAGAATTTTATTTAATTTGAAAATAATTTAATTTAATTTAAAAATAATATAATTTTATTAAATTTAAAAATAATTTAATTTAATTTGGTAATAATTTAATTAATTTTGAAAATAATTTAATATAATTTGAAAATAATTTAATTTAGTTTGAAAATAATTTAATTTAATTTGTAAATAATTTACCTTAATTAAATTTAAAAATAATTTAATTTAATAGTAAAATAATTTAATTAAATTTGAAAATAATTTAATTTAATTAAATTTGAAAATAATATAATTTAATTTAAAGATAATTAATTTAGTTTGAAGATAATATAATTTAATTTGAATATAATAATATAATTTAATTTGAAAAAAAATATAATTTAATTTGAAAATAATTTAATTTAATTTAAAAATAATTTAATTTAAAAATAATATAAATTAATTTGAAAATAATATAATTTAATTTGAAAATAACATAATTTAATTTGAAAATAATATAATTTAATTTGAAAATAATTAATTTAATTTGAAAATATTATAATTTAGTTTTAAAATAATATAATTTAATTTGAGAATAATTTAATTTAATTTGAAAATAAAAATAATTTAATTTGAAAATAATTTATTTTAATTTGAATATAATATAATCTAATTTGAAAATAATTTTTTTTAATTTAATAATAATTTAATTTATTTTGACAATAATATAATTTGATTTGAAAATAATATAATTTAATTTGAAAATAATTTAATTTAATTTGAAAATAATATAATTTAATTTGAAAATAAATTAATTTAATTTGAAAATAATTTAATTTAAAAATAATATAATTTAATTTGAAAATAATTTATTTTAAATTGAAAATAAAATAATTTTATTTGAAAATAATTTAATTTCAATATATTATAATTTAATTTGAAAATAATTTTATTTAATCTGAAAAACATTTAATTTATTTTGAAAATAATATATTTTAATTTTAAAATATTATAATTTAATTTGAATATAATATAATTTAATTTTAAAATAATATAGTTTGATTTGAAAATAATATATTTTAATTAGAAAACAATATAATTTAATTTGAAAATTAATTAATTTATTTTGAAACCAATTTAATTTGAAAATAATATAATTAAATTTGAAAATAATTTAATTTAATTTGAAAATAATATAAATTGAAAATAATATAATTTAATTTAAAAAGAATATGATTTAATTTGAAAATAACATAATTTAATTTGAAAATAATATAAGTTAATTCGAAAATAATTTAATGTAATTTGAAAATAATATAATTAAATTTTAAAATTATATAATTTAATTTGAAAACATTATAATTTAATTTGAAAATAATATAATTTAATTTGAAAATAATATAATTTAATTTAAAAATGATTTAATTTAATTTGAAAATAATTTAATTTAATTTGAAAATTATATAATTTAATTTGAAAATAATTTAATTTATTTTGTAAATATTATAATTTAATTTGAAAATAGTTTAATTTAATTTGAAAATAATATAATTTAATTTGAAAATAATTTAATTTAATTGGAAAATAATATAATATGAAAATAATATAATTTCATTTGAAAATAATATAATTTAATTTGAAAATAATATAATTTAATTGGAAAATGATATAATTTAATTTGAAAATAATTTAATTTAATTTGAAAATAATATAATTTAATTTGAAAATAATTTAATTTAATTTGAAAATAATATAATTTATTTGGAAAATAATATAATTTTATTTGAAAATAATATAATTTAATTTGAAAATAATATAATTTAAAAATAATATAGTTTAATTTGAAAATAATTTAATTCAAATTGAAAATAATTTCATTTAATTAGAAAATAATATAACTTAATTTGAAAATAGTTTAATTCAATTTGAAAATAATATAATTTAATTTGAAAATAATTTCATTTAATTTGAAAATAATTTCATTTAATTAGAAATTAATATAACTTAATTTGAAAATAGTTTAATTCAATTTGAAAATAATATAATTTAATTTGAAAATGATATAATTTCAAAATAGTTTAATTTGATTTAAATATAATAATATTTAATTTGAAAATAATTTAATATAATTTGAAATTAATTTGAAAATAATTTAATTTAATTTGAAAATGAAATAATTTTAATTTGGAAATAATTTAATTTGAAAATAATATAATTTAATTTGAAAATAATATAATTTAATTTAAAATTAATATAATTTAATTTAAAAAGAATATAATTTATTTGGAAAATATTATAATTTTATTTGAAAATAATATAATTTAATTTGAGAATAATATAATTTAATTTAAAAATAATTTAATTTAATTTGAAACCAATTGAATTTTAAGATAATATAATTTATTTTGAAAATAATATAGTTCAATTTGAAAATAATACAAATTAATTTGAAGATAATTTAATATAATTTGAAACTAATTGAATTTGAAAGTAATTTAATTTAATTTGAAAATAATATAATTTAATTTGAAAATAATTTCATTTAATTTGAAAATAATTTCATTTAATTTGAAAATAATATAACTTAATTTGAAAATAATTTAATTTAATTTGAAAATAATATAATTTATTTTGAAAATAATATAATTTTAAAATAATTTAATTTGATTTGAATATAATAATATTCAATTTGAAAATAATTTAATTTAATTTGAAAATAACATAATTTAATTTTAAAATAATTTAATTTAATTTGAAAATAATATAATTTAATTTGAAAATAATTTAATTTGAAAATAATTTAATTTGAAAATAATATAATTTAATTTGAAAATAATTAAATTTAATTTGAAAATAATTTAATTTAATTTAAAAATAATTTAATTTAATTTCAAAATAATATAATTTAATTTGAAAATAATTTAATTTATTTTGAAAATAATATAGCTTAATTTAAAAATAATTTAGTTTAATTTGAAAATGAAATAATTTTAATTTGGAAATAATTTAATTTAATTTGAAAATAATATAATTTCATTTTTAATTAATTTAATTTAATTTGAAAATAAAATAATTTAATTTGAAAATAATATAATTTAATTTGGAAATAATGTAATTTAATTTAAAAATAATATAATTTAATTTAAAAATAATTTAATTTAATTAAATTTATAAATAAGTTAATTTAATTTTAATATAAAAATAATTTAATTTAATACGAAAATAATTTAATTTAATTTGAAAACAATTTAATTAAATTTGAAAATAATTTAATTTATTTTGAAAATAAATTAATTTGTAAATAATATAATTTAATTTGAAAATAATTTAATTTAATTTTAAAATAATATAATTTGAAAATAATATAATTTCATTTAAAAATAATATAATTTAATTTGAAAATACTATAATTTAATTTGAAAATGATATAATTTGATTTGAAAATAATTTAATTTAATTTGAAAATAATATAATTTAATTTGAAAATAATTTAATTTAATTTGAAAATAACGTAATTCATTTTAAAAATAATTTAATTTAATTTAAAAATAATTTAATTTGAAAATAATAGAATTTAATTTGAAAATAATTTAATTTAATTTGAAAATAATATAATTTAATTTAAAAATAATTTAATTTAATTTGAAAATAATATAATTTAATTTGAAAATAATATAATTTAATTTGAAAATAATATAATTTAATTTAAAATTAATATAATTTAATTTATAAAGAATATAATTTATTTGGAAAATAATATAATTTTATTTGAAAATAATATAATTTAATTTGAGAATAATATAATTTAATTTAAAAATAATTTAATTTAATTTGAAACTAATTGAATTTTAAGATAATATAATTTATTTTGAAAATAATTTCATTTAATTTGAAAATAATTTCATTTAATTTGAAAATAATTTCATTTAATTTGAAAATAATTTTATTTAATTTGAAAATAATATAACTTAATTTGAAAATAATTTAATTTAATTTGAAAATAATATAATTTATTTTGAAAATAATATAATTTCCAAAAAATTTAATTTGATTTGAATATAATAATATTCAATTTGAAAATAATTTAATTTAATTTGAAAATAACATAATTTAATTTTAAAATAATTTAATTTAATTTGAAAATAATATAATTTAATTTGAAAATAATTTAATTTGAAAATAATATAATTTAATTTGAAAATAATTTAATTTGAAAATAATATAATTTAATTTGAAAATAATTTAATTTAATTTAAAAATAAATTAATTTAATTTGCAAATAATTTAATATAATTTGAAAATAATTTAATTTATTTTGAAAATAATATAATTTAATTTGAAAATAATTTAATTTTATAATAATATATTTTTTTTCAAAATAATTTAATTAAATTTAAAATTAATTTAATTTGTAAATAAATAATTAAGTTTGAATTGAATTTAATTTGAAAATAAATAATTTAAAAATAATTTAATTTAATTTGAAAATAATATAGTATAATTTAAAAATAATTTAATTTGAAAATAATATAATATAATTTGAAAATAATTTAATTTAATTTGAAAATAATTTAATTTAATTTAAAAATAATTTAATTTAATTTCAAAATAATATAATTTAATTTGAAAATAATTTAATTTATTTTGAAAATAATATAGCTTAATTTGAAAATAATTTAGTTTAATTTGAAAATGAAATAATTTTAATTTGGAAATAATTTAATTTAATTTGAAAATAATATAATTTCATTTTTAAATAATTTAATTTAATTTGAAAATAAAATAATTTAATTTGAAAATAATATAATTTAATTTGAAAATAATATAATTTAATTTAAAAATAATATAATTTAATTTAAAAATAATTTAATTTAATTAAATTTATAAATAAGTTAATTTAATTTTAATATAAAAATAATTTAATTTAATACGAAAATAATTTAATTTATTTTGAAAACAATTTAATTTGAAAATAATATAATTTAATTTGAAAATAATTTAATTTAATTTTAAAATAATATAATTTGAAAATAATATAATTTCATTTAAAAATAATATAATTTAATTTGAAAATAATATAATTTAATTTAAAAATGATATAATTCAATTTGAAAATAATTTAATTTAATTTAAAACTAATATAATTTAATTTGAAAATAATTTAATTTAATTTGAAAATAATATAAGTTAATTTAAAAATAATTTAATTTAATTTGAAAATAATATAATTTAATTTGAAAATAATTTAATTTGAAAATAATATAATTTAATTTGAAAATAATTTAATTTAATTTAAAAATAATTTAATTTAATTTGCAAATAATTTAATTTAGTTTGAAAATAATTTAATTTATTTTAAAAATAATATAATTTAATTTGAAAATAATTTAATTTTATAATAATATATTTTTTTTCAAAATAATTTAATTAAATTTAAAATAAATTTAATTTGTAAATAAATAATTAAGTTTGAATTGAATTTAATTTGAAAATAAATAATTTTAAAATAATTTAATTTAATTTGAAAATAATATAGTTTAATTTAAAAATAATTTAATTTGAAAATAATATAATTTAATTTGAAAATAATTTAATTTAATTTGAAAATAATTTAATTTAATTTAAAATTAATTTAATTTAATTTCAAAATAATATAATTTAATTTGAAAATAATTTAATTTATTTTGAAAAAAATATAGCTTAATTTGAAAATAATTTAGTTTAATTTGAAAATGAAATAATTTTAATTTGGAAATAATTTAATTTAATTTGAAAATAATATAATTTCATTTTTAAATAATTTAATTTGAAAATAAAATAATTTAATTTGAAAATAATATAATTTAATTTGAAAATAATATAATTTAATTTAAAAATAATATAATTTAATTTAAAAATAATTTAATTTAATTAAATTTATAAATAAGTTAATTTAATTTTAATATAAAAATAATTTAATTTAATACGAAAATAATTTAATTTAATTTGAAAACAATTTAATTAAATTTGAAAATAATTTAAATTATTTTGAAAATAAATTAATTTGAAAATAATATAATTTAATTTGAAAATAATTTAATTTAATTTTAAAATAAAATAATTTGAAAATAATATAATTTCATTTAAAAATAATATAATTTAATTTGAAAATACTATAATTTAATTTGAAAATGATATAATTTGATTTGAAAATAATTTAATTTAATTTGAAAATAATATAATTTAATTTGAAAATAATTTAATTTAATTTTAAAATAATATAATTTGAAAATAATATAATTTCATTTAAAAATAATATAATTTAATTTGAAAATAATATAATTTAATTTGAAAATGATATAATTTAATTTGAAAATAATTTAATTTAATTTGAAAATAATATAAGTTATTTTAAAAATAATTAAATTTAATTTAAAAATAATTTAATTTGAAAATAATAGAATTTAATTTGAAAATAATTTAATTTAATTTGAAAATAATATAGTTTAATTTAAAAATAATTTAATTCAATTTGAAAATAATATAATTTAATTTGAAAATAATATAATTTAATTTGAAAATAATATAATTTAATTTAAAATCAATATAATTTAAATAGAAAATAATATAATTAATTTGGAAAATAATATAATTTTATTTTAAAATAATATAATTTTATTTCAAAATAATATAATTTAATTTAAAAATAATTTAATTTAATTTGAAACTAATTGAATTTTAAGGTAATATAATTTAATTTCAAAATAATATAGTTTAATTTGAAAATAATACAAATTAATTTGAAAATAATTTAATATAATTTGAAACTAATTGAATTTGAAAAAAAATTAATCTAATTTAAAAATAATATAATTTAATTTGAAAATAATATAATTTAATGTGAAACTAATATAATTTAATTTGAAAATAATATAATTCCAAAATAATTTAATTTTATTTGAATATAATAATATATAATTTGAAAAAAATTAATATAATTTGAAATGAAAATAAATTAATTTGAAAATAATTTAATTTTATTTGAAAATAATATAATTTAATTTGAAAATAATTTAATTTAATTTGAAAATAATATAATTTAATTTGAAAATAATTTAATTTAATTTGAAAATAATATAATTTAATTTAAAAATAATTTAATTTGAAAATAATATAATTTAATTTGAAAATAATTTAATTTGAAAATAATATAATTTAATTTGGAAATAATATAATTTAATTTGAAAATAATTTAATTTAGAACTAATTTAATTTAATTTGCAAATAATTTAATTTAATTTGAATATAATTTAATTTATTTTGAAAATAATATAACTTAATTTGAAAATAATTTAATTTGATAATAATATTTTTTTTTTCAAAATAGTTTAATTAAATTTGAATTGAATTTAATTTAAAAATAAATAATTTGAAAATAATTTAATTTAATTTGAAAATAATATAGTTTAATTTAAAAATAATTTAATTTGAAAATAATATAATTTAATATGAAAATAATTTAATTTATTTTGAGAATAATATAAATTAATTTGAAAATTATTTAGTTTAATTTGAAAATGAAATAATTTTATTTTGGAAATAATTTAATTTAATTTGAAAATAATTTAATTTAATTAGAAAATAATTTAATTTAATTTGAAAATAATTTAATTTAATTTGAAAATAATTTAATATGAAATTATAATTTAATTTGAAAATAATATAATTTAATTTGAAAATAATATAGTTTAATTAGAAAATAATATAATTTAATTAGAAAATAATTTAATTTAATTTGAAAATAAATGAATTTAATTTGAAAATAAATTAATTTGAAAATAATATAATTTAATTTGTAATTAAAATAATTTAATTTGAAAATAATTTAATTTGAAAATAATATAATTTAATTTGAAAATAATACAATTTAATTTGAAAACAATATCATTTAATTTAAAAATAATATAATTTAATTTAAAAATAATTTAATTTAAATTAAAAATAATTTAATTGAATTTAAAAAAAAATTAATTCAATTAAAACTAAAAAAAAGTTATGTTAATTTGAAAATAATTTAATCTACTTAAAAAATAATTTAATTTTATTTGAAAATAATTTAATTTAATTTCAAAATAATATAATTTAATTTGAAAATAATTTAATTTAATTTGAAAATAATTTAATTTATTTTGAGAATAATATAAATTAATTTGAAAATTATTTAGTTTAATTTGAAAATGAAATAATTTTATTTTGGAAATAATTTAATTTAATTTGAAAATAATTTAATTTAATTTGAAAATAATTTAATTTAATTTGAAAATAATTTAATTTAATTTGAAAATAATTTAATATGAAATTATAATTTAATTTGAAAATAATATAATTTAATTTGAAAATAATATAGTTTAATTAGAAAATAATATAATTTAATTAGAAAATAATTTAATTTAATTTGAAAATAAATGAATTTAATTTGAAAATAATTTAATTTTAAAATAATATAATTTAATTTGAAAATAATTTAATTTAATTTGAAAATAATATAATTTAAAAATAATATGATTTTATTTGAAAATAATTTAATTTAATTTGAAAATAAATTAATTTAATTTGAAAATAATTTAATTTAATTTGAAAATAATTTAATTTCATTTGAAAATAATTTAATATAATTTGAAAATAAAATAATTTAATTCAAAAATAATATAATTTAATTTTTAAATAATACAATTTAATTTGAAAACAATTTAATGTAATTTGAAAATAATTTAGTTAAATTTGAAAATAATTTAATTTGGAAATAATATAATTTAATTTGAAAATAATTTAATTTAATTTGAAAATAATATAATTTAATTTGAAAATAATTTTATTTAACTTAAAAATAATTTAATTTAATTTAAAAATAATTTAATTTAATTAAATTTATAAATAAGTTAATTTAATTTTAATATAAAAATAATTTAATTTAATACGAAAATAATTTAATTTAATTTGAAAACAATTTAATTAAATTTGAAAATAATTTAATTTATTTTGAAAATAAATTAATTTGAAAATAATATAATTTAATTTGAAAATAATTTAATTTAATTTTAAAATAAAATAATTTGAAAATAATATAATTTCATTTAAAAATAATATAATTTAATTTGAAAATACTATAATTTAATTTGAAAATGATATAATTTGATTTGAAAATAATTTAATTTAATTTGAAAATAATATAATTTAATTTGAAAATAATTTAATTTAATTTTAAAATAATATAATTTGAAAATAATATAATTTCATTTAAAAATAATATAATTTAATTTGAAAATAATATAATTTAATTTGAAAATGATATAATTTAATTTGAAAATAATTTAATTTAATTTGAAAATAATATAAGTTATTTTAAAAATAATTTAATTTAATTTAAAAATAATTTAATTTGAAAATAATAGAATTTAATTTGAAAATAATTTAATTTAATTTGAAAATAATATAATTTAATTTAAAAATAATTTAATTCAATTTAAAAATAATATAATTTAATTTGAAAATAATATAATTTAATTTGAAAATAATATAATTTAATTTAAAATCAATATAATTTAAATAGAAAATAATATAATTAATTTGGAAAATAATATAATTTTATTTTAAAATAATATAATTTTATTTCAAAATAATATAATTTAATTTAAAAATAATTTAATTTAATTTGAAACTAATTGAATTTTAAGGTAATATAATTTAATTTCAAAATAATATAGTTTAATTTGAAAATAATACAAATTAATTTGAAAATAATTTAATATAATTTGAAACTAATTGAATTTGAAAAAAAATTAATCTAATTTAAAAATAATATAATTTAATTTGAAAATAATTTAATTCAATGTGAAACTAATATAATTTAATTTGAAAATAATATAATTCCAAAATAATTTAATTTTATTTGAATATAATAATATATAATTTGAAAAAAATTAATATAATTTGAAATGAAAATAAATTAATTTGAAAATAATTTAATTTTATTTGAAAATAATATAATTTAATTTGAAAATAATTTAATTTAATTTGAAAATGACATAATTTAATTTGAAAATAATTTAATTTAATTTTAAAATAATATAATTTAATTTAAAAATAATTTAATTTGAAAATAATATAATTTAATTTGAAAATAATTTAATTTGAAAATAATATAATTTAATTTGGAAATAATATAATTTAATTTGAAAATAATTTAATTTAGAACTAATTTAATTTAATTTGCAAATAATTTAATTTAATTTGAATATAATTTAATTTATTTTGAAAATAATATAACTTAATTTGAAAATAATTTAATTTGATAATAATATTTTTTTTTTCAAAATAGTTTAATTAAATTTGAATTGAATTTAATTTGAAAATAAATAATTTGAAAATAATTTAATTTAATTTGAAAATAATATAGTTTAATTTAAAAATAATTTAATTTGAAAATAATATAATTTAATATGAAAATAATTGAATTTAATTTGAAAATAATTTAATTTTATTTGAAAATAATTTAATTTAATTTCAAAATAATATAATTTAATTTGAAAATAATTTAATTTAATTTGAAAATAATTTAATTTATTTTGAGAATAATATAAATTAATTTGAAAATTATTTAGTTTAATTTGAAAATGAAATAATTTTATTTTGGAAATAATTTAATTTAATTTGAAAATAATTTAATTTAATTAGAAAATAATTTAATTTAATTTGAAAATAATTTAATTTAATTTGAAAATAATTTAATATGAAATTATAATTTAATTTGAAAATAATATAATTTAATTTGAAAATAATATAGTTTAATTAGAAAATAATATAATTTAATTAGAAAATAATTTAATTTAATTTGAAAATAAATGAATTTAATTTGAAAATAAATTAATTTGAAAATAATATAATTTAATTTGTAATTAAAATAATTTAATTTGAAAATAATTTAATTTGAAAATAATATAATTTAATTTGAAAATAATTTAATTTGAAAATAATATAATTTAATTTGGAAATAATATAATTTAATTTGAAAATAATTTAATTTAGAACTAATTTAATTTAATTTGCAAATAATTTAATTTAATTTGAATATAATTTAATTTATTTTGAAAATAATATAACTTAATTTGAAAATAATTTAATTTGATAATAATATTTTTTTTTTCAAAATAGTTTAATTAAATTTGAATTGAATTTAATTTGAAAATAAATAATTTGAAAATAATTTAATTTAATTTGAAAATAATATAGTTTAATTTAAAAATAATTTAATTTGAAAATAATATAATTTAATATGAAAATAATTGAATTTAATTTGAAAATAATTTAATTTTATTTGAAAATAATTTAATTTAATTTCAAAATAATATAATTTAATTTGAAAATAATTTAATTTAATTTGAAAATAATTTAATTTATTTTGAAAATAAATTAATTTGTAAATAATATAATTTAATTTGAAAATAATTTAATTTAATTTTAAAATAATATAATTTGAAAATAATATAATTTCATTTAAAAATAATATAATTTAATTTGAAAATACTATAATTTAATTTGAAAATGATATAATTTGATTTGAAAATAATTTAATTTAATTTGAAAATAATATAATTTAATTTGAAAATAATTTAATTTAATTTGAAAATAACGTACTTCATTTTAAAAATAATTTAATTTAATTTAAAAATAATTTAATTTGAAAATAATAGAATTTAATTTGAAAATAATTTAATTTAATTTGAAAATAATATAATTTAATTTAAAAATAATTTAATTTAATTTGAAAATAATATAATTTAATTTGAAAATAATATAATTTAATTTGAAAATAATATAATTTAATTTAAAATTAATATAATTTAATTTATAAAGAATATAATTTATTTGGAAAATAATATAATTTTACTTGAAAATAATATAATTTAATTTGAGAATAATATAATTTAATTTAAAAATAATTTAATTTAATTTGAAACTAATTGAATTTTAAGATAATATAATTTATTTTGAAAATAATTTCATTTAATTTGAAAATAATTTCATTTAATTTGAAAATAATTTCATTTAATTTGAAAATAATTTTATTTAATTTGAAAATAATATAACTTAATTTGAAAATAATTTAATTTAATTTGAAAATAATATAATTTATTTTGAAAATAATATAATTTCAAAATAATTTAATTTGATTTGAATATAATAATATTCAATTTGAAAATAATTTAATTTAATTTGAAAATAACATAATTTAATTTTAAAATAATTTAATTTAATTTGAAAATAATATAATTTAATTTGAAAATAATTTAATTTGAAAATAATATAATTTAATTTGAAAATAATTTAATTTGAAAATAATATAATTTAATTTGAAAATAATTTAATTTAATTTAAAAATAAATTAATTTAATTTGCAAATAATTTAATTTAATTTGAAAATAATTTAATTTATTTTGAAAATAATATAATTTAATTTGAAAATAATTTAATTTTATAATAATATATTTTTTTTCAAAATAATTTAATTAAATTTAAAATTAATTTAATTTGTAAATAAATAATTAAGTTTGAATTGAATTTAATTTGAAAATAAATAATTTAAAAATAATTTAATTTAATTTGAAAATAATTTAATTTGAAAATAATATAATATAATTTGAAAATAATTTAATTTAATTTGAAAATAATTTAATTTAATTTAAAAATAATTTAATTTAATTTCAAAATAATATAATTTAATTTGAAAATAATTTAATTTATTTTGAAAATAATATAGCTTAATTTGAAAATAATTTAGTTTAATTTGAAAATGAAATAATTTTAATTTGGAAATAATTTAATTTAATTTGAAAATAATATAATTTCATTTTTAAATAATTTAATTTAATTTGAAAATAAAATAATTTAATTTGAAAATAATATAATTTAATTTGAAAATAATATAATTTAATTTAAAAATAATATAATTTAATTTAAAAATAATTTAATTTAATTAAATTTATAAATAAGTTAATTTAATTTTAATATAAAAATAATTTAATTTAATACGAAAATAATTTAATTTATTTTGAAAACAATTTAATTTGAAAATAATATAATTTAATTTGAAAATAATTTAATTTAATTTTAAAATAATATAATTTGAAAATAATATAATTTCATTTAAAAATAATATAATTTAATTTGAAAATAATATAATTTAATTTAAAAATGATATAATTCAATTTGAAAATAATTTAATTTAATTTAAAACTAATATAATTTAATTTGAAAATAATTTAATTTAATTTGAAAATAATATAAGTTAATTTAAAAATAATTTAATTTAATTTGAAAATAATATAATTTAATTTGAAAATAATTTAATTTGAAAATAATATAATTTAATTTGAAAATAATTTAATTTAATTTAAAAATAATTTAATTTAATTTGCAAATAATTTAATTTAGTTTGAAAATAATTTAATTTATTTTAAAAATAATATAATTTAATTTGAAAATAATTTAATTTTATAATAATATATTTTTTTTCAAAATAATATAATTAAATTTAAAATAAATTTAATTTGTAAATAAATAATTAAGTTTGAATTGAATTTAATTTGAAAATAAATAATTTTAAAATAATTTAATTTAATTTGAAAATAATATAGTTTAATTTAAAAATAATTTAATTTGAAAATAATATAATTTAATTTGAAAATAATTTAATTTAATTTGAAAATAATTTAATTTAATTTAAAATTAATTTAATTTAATTTCAAAATAATATAATTTAATTTGAAAATAATTTAATTTATTTTGAAAAAAATATAGCTTAATTTGAAAATAATTTAGTTTAATTTGAAAATGAAATAATTTTAATTTGGAAATAATTTAATTTAATTTGAAAATAATATAATTTCATTTTTAAATAATTTAATTTGAAAATAAAATAATTTAATTTGAAAATAATATAATTTAATTTGAAAATAATATAATTTAATTTAAAAATAATATAATTTAATTTAAAAATAATTTAATTTAATTAAATTTATAAATAAGTTAATTTAATTTTAATATAAAAATAATTTAATTTAATACGAAAATAATTTAATTTAATTTGAAAACAATTTAATTAAATTTGAAAATAATTTAATTTATTTTGAAAATAAATTAATTTGAAAATAATATAATTTAATTTGAAAATAATTTAATTTAATTTTAAAATAAAATAATTTGAAAATAATATAATTTCATTTAAAAATAATATAATTTAATTTGAAAATACTATAATTTAATTTGAAAATGATATAATTTGATTTGAAAATAATTTAATTTAATTTGAAAATAATATAATTTAATTTGAAAATAATTTAATTTAATTTTAAAATAATATAATTTGAAAATAATATAATTTCATTTAAAAATAATATAATTTAATTTGAAAATAATATAATTTAATTTGAAAATGATATAATTTAATTTGAAAATAATTTAATTTAATTTGAAAATAATATAAGTTATTTTAAAAATAATTTAATTTAATTTAAAAATAATTTAATTTGAAAATAATAGAATTTAATTTGAAAATAATTTAATTTAATTTGAAAATAATATAATTTAATTTAAAAATAATTTAATTCAATTTGAAAATAATATAATTTAATTTGAAAATAATATAATTTAATTTGAAACTAATTGAATTTTAAGGTAATATAATTTAATTTCAAAATAATATAGTTTAATTTGAAAATAATACAAATTAATTTGAAAATAATTTAATATAATTTGAAACTAATTGAATTTGAAAAAAAATTAATCTAATTTAAAAATAATATAATTTAATTTGAAAATAATTTAATTCAATGTGAAACTAATATAATTTAATTTGAAAATAATATAATTCCAAAATAATTTAATTTTATTTGAATATAATAATATATAATTTGAAAAAAATTAATATAATTTGAAATGAAAATAAATTAATTTGAAAATAATTTAATTTTATTTGAAAATAATATAATTTAATTTGAAAATAATTTAATTTAATTTGAAAATGACATAATTTAATTTGAAAATAATTTAATTTAATTTGAAAATAATATAATTTAATTTAAAAATAATTTAATTTGAAAATAATATAATTTAATTTGAAAATAATTTAATTTGAAAATAATATAATTTAATTTGGAAATAATATAATTTAATTTGAAAATAATTTAATTTAGAACTAATTTAATTTAATTTGCAAATAATTTAATTTAATTTGAATATAATTTAATTTATTTTGAAATTAATATAACTTAATTTGAAAATAATTTAATTTGATAATAATATTTTTTTTTTCAAAATAGTTTAATTAAATTTGAATTGAATTTAATTTGAAAATAAATAATTTGAAAATAATTTAATTTAATTTGAAAATAATATAGTTTAATTTAAAAATAATTTAATTTGAAAATAATATAATTTAATATGAAAATAATTGAATTTAATTTGAAAATAATTTAATTTTATTTGAAAATAATTTAATTTAATTTCAAAATAATATAATTTAATTTGAAAATAATTTAATTTAATTTGAAAATAATTTAATTTATTTTGAGAATAATATAAATTAATTTGAAAATTATTTAGTTTAATTTGAAAATGAAATAATTTTATTTTGGAAATAATTTAATTTAATTTGAAAATAATTTAATTTTTTTAGAAAATAATTTAATTTAATTTGAAAATAATTTAATTTAATTTGAAAATAATTTAATATGAAATTATAATTTAATTTGAAAATAATATAATTTAATTTGAAAATAATATAGTTTAATTAGAAAATAATATAATTTAATTAGAAAATAATTTAATTTAATTTGAAAATAAATGAATTTAATTTGAAAATAAATTAATTTGAAAATAATATAATTTAATTTGTAATTAAAATAATTTAATTTGAAAATAATTTAATTTGAAAATAATATAATTTAATTTGAAAATAATACAATTTAATTTGAAAACAATATCGTTTAATTTAAAAATAATATAATTTAATTTAAAAATAATTTAATTTAAATTAAAAATAATTTAATTGAATTTAAAAAAAAATTAATTCAATTAAAACTAAAAAAAAGTTATGTTAATTTGAAAATAATTTAATCTACTTAAAAAATAATTTAATTTTATTTGAAAATAATTTAATTTAATTTCAAAATAATATAATTTAATTTGAAAATAATTTAATTTAATTTGAAAATAATTTAATTTATTTTGAGAATAATATAAATTAATTTGAAAATTATTTAGTTTAATTTGAAAATGAAATAATTTTATTTTGGAAATAATTTAATTTAATTTGAAAATAATTTAATTTAATTTGAAAATAATTTAATTTAATTTGAAAATAATTTAATTTAATTTGAAAATAATTTAATATGAAATTATAATTTAATTTGAAAATAATATAATTTAATTTGAAAATAATATAGTTTAATTAGAAAATAATATAATTTAATTAGAAAATAATTTAATTTAATTTGAAAATAAATGAATTTAATTTGAAAATAATTCAATTTTAAAATAATATAATTTAATTTGAAAATAATTTAATTTAATTTGAAAATAATATAATTTAAAAATAATATGATTTTATTTGAAAATAATTTAATTTAATTTGAAAATAAATTAATTTAATTTGAAAATAATTTAATTTAATTTGAAAATAATTTAATTTCATTTGAAAATAATTTAATATAATTTGAAAATAAAATAATTTAATTCAAAAATAATATAATTTAATTTTTAAATAATACAATTTAATTTGAAAACAATTTAATGTAATTTGAAAATAATTTAGTTAAATTTGAAAATAATTTAATTTGGAAATAATATAATTTAATTTGAAAATAATTTAATTTAATTTGAAAATAATATAATTTAATTTGAAACTAATATAATTTAACTTAAAAATAATTTAATTTAATTTGGAAATAATATATTTTTATTTGAAAATAATATAATTTAATTTAAAAATAATATAATTTAATTTAAAAATAATATAATTTAATTTAAAAATAATATAATTTAATTTGAAAACAATTTAATTTATTTTGAAATTAATTTAGTTTAATTTGAAAATAATTTAATTTGGAAATAATATAATTTAATTTGAAAATAATTTATTTTAATTTGAAAATAATTTTATTTAACTTGAAAATAATTTAATTTAATTTGGAAATAATATATTTTAATTTGAAAATAATATAATTTAATTTGAAACTAATATAATTTAATTTAAAAATAACTTAATTTACTTTAAAAATAATATAATTTAATTTGAAAACAATTTAATTTAATTTGAAATTAATTTAGTTTAATTTGAAAATAATTTTATTTGGAAATAGTATAATTTAATTTGAAAATAATTTAATTTAATTTGAAAATAATATAAATTGAAAATAATATAATTTGATTTGAAAATAATTTAATTTAATTTGAAAATAAATTAATTTAATTTGAAAATAATTTAATTTAATTTGAAAATAATTTAATTTAATTTGAAAATAATCTAATATGAAAATAATATGTTTTAATTTGAAAATAATATAATTTGAAAATAATATAATTTGATTTGAAAATAATTTAATTTAATTTGAAAATAATATAATTTAATTTGAAAATAATTTAATTTAATTTGAAAATAATTTAATTTAATTTGAAAATAATATAAATTAATTTGAAAATAATTTAATTTAATTTGAAAATTATATAATTTTATTTAAAAATATTTTAATTTAATTTGAAAATAATATGAATTAGTTTAAAAATAATTTAATTTAATTTGAAAATAATAATATTTAATTTGAAAATAATATAATTTAATTTGAAAATAATATAATTTTATTTAAAAATAATTTAATTTAATTTGAAAATAATATAAATTAGATTGAAAATAATTTATTTTAATTTGAAAATAATAATATTTAATTTGAAAATATTATAATTTAATTTGAAAATAATATAATTTAATTTAATTTGAAAATAATAATATTTAATTTGAAAATAATGTAATTTAATTCAAAAATATTATAATTTAATTTAATTTGAAAATAATATAAATTAATTTGAAAATATTTTAATTTAATTTAAAAATAATATAATTTAATTTGAAAATAATTTAATTTGAAAATAATATAATTTAATTTAAAAATAATATAATTTAATTTGAAAATAATATAATTTTTGAAAATAATATAATTTAATTTGAAAATAATATAATTTAATTTGAAAATAATATAATTTAATTTGAAAATAATTTAATTTAATTTGAAAATAATATAATTTAATTTGAAAATAATTTAATTTAATTTAAAAAAAATATAGATTAATTTGAAAATAATATAATTTAATTTGAAAATAATATAATTTAATTTGAAAATAATATAATTTAATTTGAAAATAATATAAATTAATTTGAAAATAATTTAATTTAATTTGAAATTAATATAATTTAATTTGAAAATAATATAATTTAATTTGAAAATAATATAATTTAATATAAAAATAATTTAATTTAATTTGAAAATAATATAATTTAATTTAAAAATTATATAATTTAATTTGAAAATAATAAAATTTAATTTGAAAATAATATAATTTAATTAAAAAATAATTTAATTTGAAAATAATATAATTTAATTTGAAAATAATATAACTTAATTTAATTTGAAAATAATATAAATTAATTTGAAAATAATTTAATTTAATTTGAAAATAATATAATTTAATTTTAAAATAATATAATTTAATTTGCAAATATTATAATATCATTTTAAAATAATATAATTTTATTTGAAAATAATTTAATTTAATTTAATTTGAAAATAATATAAATTAGTTTGAAAATAATTTAATTTAATGAGAAAATAATATAATTTAATTTGAAAATAATATAATTTAATTTAAAAATAATTTAATTTAATTTGAAAATAATATAATTTAATTTAAAAATAATTTAATTTAATTTAAAAATAATATAATTTAATTTGAAAATAATATAATTTAATTTAAAAATAATTTAATTTTATTTGAAAATAATTTAATTTAATTTGAAAATAATTTAATTTAATTTGAAAATAATATAAATTGGTTTCAAAATAATTTAATTTAATTTGAAATAATTTAATTTAATTTGAAAATAATTTAATTTAATTTGAAAATAATATAATTTAATTTGAAAATAATAAAATTTAATTTAAAAACAATTTAATTTAATTTGAAAATAATTTAATTTAATTTGAAAAAAATATAATTTAATTTGAAAATAATATAATTTAATTAAATAATAATATAATTTAATTTGAAAATAATATAATTTAATTTTAAAATAATTTAATTTAATTTTAAAATAATATAAATTAATTTGAAAATAATATAATTTAATTTGAAAATAATATAATTTAGTTTAAAAATAATATAATTTAATTTGAAAATAATATAAATTAATTTGAAAATAATTTAATTTGAAAATAATAGAATTTAATTTGAAAATAATATAATTTAATATAAAAATAATTTAATTTAATTTGAAAATAATTTAATTTAATTTAAAAATAATTTAATTTAATTTGAAAATTATAAAATTTAATTTAAAAATAATATAATTTAATTTAAAAATAATTTAATTTAATTTGAAAATAATATAATTTAATTTAAAAATAATATAATTTTATTTGAAAATAATTCAATTTAATTTGAAAATAATATAAATTAGTTTGAAAATATTTTAATTTAATTTGAAAATAATATTATTTAATTTGAATAATTTAATTTAATTTGAAAATAATATAAATTAATTTGAAAATAATTTAATTTAATTTGAAAATAATATAATTTAATTTGAAAATAATTTAATTTAATTTGAAAATAATTTAGTTTAATTTGAAAATTATTAAATTTAATTTGAAAATAATTTAATTTAATTTGAAAATAATATAATTTAATTTGAAAATAATATGATTTAATTTGAAAATAATATAATTTAATTCGAAAATAATATAATTTAATTTAAAAACAATTTAATTTATTTTGAAAATAATTTAATTAAATTTGAAAATAATATAATTTAATTTGAAAATAATATAATTTAATTTGAAAATAATATAATTTAATTTGAAAATAATTTAATTTAATTTGAAAATAATATAATTTAATTTGAAAATAATTTAATTTAATTTGAAAATAATTTAATTTAATTTGAAAATAATATAATTTAATTTGAAAATAATATAATCTAATTTGAAAATAATATAATTTAATTTGAAAATAATTTAATTTAATTTGAAATTAATATAATTTAATTTGAAAATAATATAATTTAATTTAAAAACAATTAAGTTTAATTTGAAAATAATATAATTTAATTTGAAAATAATTTAATTTAATTTGAAAATAATTTAATTTAATTTGAAAATAATATAAATTAATTTGAAAATAATTTAATTTAATTTGAAAATAATATAATTTAATTTGAAAATAATTTAATTTGAAAATAATATAATTTAATTTAATAATAATATAATTTAATTTGAAAATAATATAATTTAATTTGAAAATAATTTAATTTAATTTGAAAATATTATAATTTATTTTAAAAAAATTTAATTTAATTTGAAAATAATAATATTAAATTTGAAAATAATATAATTTAATTTGAAAATAATATAAATTAATTTGAAGATAATATAATTTAATTTGAAAATAATATAATTTAATTTGAAAATAATATAATTTAATTTGAAAATAATATAAATTAATTTGAAAATAATTTAATTTGAAAATAATATAATTTAATTTGAAAATAATATAATTTAATATAAAAATTATTTAATTTAATTTGAAAATAATTTACTTTAATTTAAAAATAATTTAATTTAATTTGAAAATTATAAAATTCAATTTAAAAATAATATAATTTAATTTAAAAATAATTTAATTTAATTTGAAAATAATATAAATTAGTTTGAAAATATTTTAATTTAATTTGAAAATAATAATATTTAATTTGAAAATAATTTAATTTAATTCGAAAATAATATAATTTAATTTGAAAATAGTATAAATTAATTTAAAAATAATTTAATTTAATTTGAAAATAATATAATTTAATTTGAAAATAATTTAATTTAATTTGAAAATAATTTAGTTTAATTTGAAAATAATTAAATTTAATTTGAAAATAATTTAATTTAATTTGAAAATAATTTAATTTAATTTGAAAATAATAATATTTAATTTAAAAATAATATAATTTAATTTGAAAACCATATAATTTAATTTGAAAATAATTTAATTTAATTTGAAAATAATATAAATTAATTTGAAACTAATATAATTTTATTTGAAAATAATATAATTTATTTTGAAAAAAATTTAATTTAATTTGAAAATAATATAATTTACTTTAAAAATAATATAATTTAATTTGAAAATAATATAATTTAATTTGAAAATAATTTAATTTAATTTGAAAATAATATTATTTTAATTTGAAAATATTATAAATTAATTTAAAAATAATATAATTTAATCTGAAAATAATATAATTTAATTTGAAAATAATTTAATTTAATTTGAAAATAATATAATTTAATTTGAAAATAATACAATTTAATCTGAAAATAATATAATTTAATTTGAAAATAATTTAATTTAATTTGAAAATAATATAATTTAATTTGAAAATATTATAAATTAATTTTAAAATAATATAATTTAATCTGAAAATAATATAATTTAATTTGAAAATAATTTAATTTAATTTGAAAATAATATAATTTAATTTAAAAATAATAAAATTTAATTTGAAAATAATTTAATTTAATTTAAAAATAATATAATTTAGGTTGAAAATAATATAATTTAATTTGAAAATAATATAATTTAATTCGAAAATAATATAATTTAAAAACAATTTAATTTAATTGGAAAATAATTTAATTTAATTTGAAAATAATATAAATTAATTTGAAAATAATTTAATTTAATTTGAAAATAATATAATTTAATTTGAAAATAATATAAATTAATTTGAAAATAATTTAATTTAATTTGAAAATAATATAATTTAATTTGAAAATAATATAATTTAATTTGAAAATAATTTAATTTAATTTGAAAATAATATAATTTACTTTAAAAATAATATAATTTAATTTGAAAATAATATAATTTAATTTGAAAATAATTTAATTTGAAAATAATATAATTTAATTTGAAAATAATATAAATTAATTTTAAAATAATACAATTTAATCTGAAAATAATTTAATTTTATTTGAAAATAATTTAATTTAATTTGAAAATAATATAATTTAATTTGAAAATAATACAATTTAATCTGAAAATAATTTAATTTAATTTGAAAATAATATAATTTAATTTAAAAATAATATAGTTTAATTTGAAAATAATTTAATTTAATTAAAAAATAATATAATTTAATTTGAAAATAATATAATTTAATTTGAAAATAATATAATTTAATTCGAAAATAATATAATTTAATTTAAAAACAATTTAATTTAATTTGAAAATAATTTAATTTAATTTGAAAATAATATAATTTAATTCGAAAATAATATAATTTAATTTAAAAACAATTTAATTTAATTTGAAAATAATTTAATTTAATTTGAAAATAATATAATTTAAATTGAAAATAATATAATTTAATTTGAAAATAATATAATTTAATTTGAATATAATTTAATTTAATTTGAAAATAATATAATTTAATTTGAAAATAATATAAATTAATTTGAAAATAATTTAATTTAATTTGAAAATAATTTAATTTAATTTGAAATTAATATAATTTAATTAGAAAATAATATAATTTAATTCAAAAACAATTTAATTTAATTTGAAAATAATATAATTTAATTTGAAAATAATTTAATTTAATTTGAAAATAATTTAATTTAATTTGAAAATAATATAAATTAATTTGAAAATAATTTAATTTAATTTGTAAATAATATAATTTAATTTGAAAATAATTTAATTTGAAAATAGATTAGTTTAACTTGAAAATAATTAAATTTATTTTGAAAATAATATAATTTAATTTAAAAATAATTTAATTTGAAAATAATATAATTTAATTTAATAATAATATAATTTAATTTGAAAATAATATAATTTAATTTGAAAATAATTTAATTTAATTTGAAAATAATATAATTTATTTTAAAAAAATTTAATTTAATTTGAAAATAATAATATTAAATTTGAAAATAATATAATTTAATTTGAAAATAATATAATTTAATTTTAAAAAAATTTAATTTAATTTGATAATAATATAAATTAATTTGAAAATAATATAATTTAATTTTAAAATAATATAATTTAATTTAAAAATAATATAATTTAATTTAAAAATAATATAAATTAATTTGAAAATAATTTAATTTAAAAATAATATAATTTAATTTGAAAATAATATAATTTAATATAAAAATTATATAATTTAATTTGAAAATAATATAATTTAATTTGAAAATAATATAATTTATTTCGAAAATAATATAATTTAATTTAAAAACAATTTAATTTAATTTGAAAATAATTTAATTTAATTTAAAAATAATATAATTTAATTCGAAAATAATATAATTTAATTTAAAAACAATTTAGTTTAATTTGAAAATAATTTAATTTAATTTGAAAATAATATAATTTAATTTGAAAATAATATAATTTAATTTGAAAATAATATAATTTAATTTGAAAATAATACAATTTAATCTGAAAATAATTTAATTTATTTTGAAAATAATATAATTTAATTTAAAAATAATATAATTTAATTTGAAAATAATTTAATTTAATTTAAAAATAATATAATTTAATTTGAAAATAATACAATTTAATCTGAAAACAATTTAATTTAATTTGAAATTAATATAATTTAATTTAAAAATAATAAAATTTAATTTGAAAATAAATTAATTTAATTTAAAAATAATATAATTTAATTTGAAAATAATATAATTTAATTTGAAAATAATATAATTTAATTCGAAAATAATATAATTTAATTTAAAAACAATTTAATTTAATTTGAAAATAATTTAATTTAATTTGAAAATAATATAAATTAATTTGAAAATAATTTAATTTAATTTGAAAATAATATAATTTAATTTGAAAATAATATAAATTAATTTGAAAATAATTTAATTTAATTTAACAATAATATAATTTAATTTGAAAATAATATAATTTAATTTGAAAATAATTTAATTTAATTTGAAAATAATATAATTTACTTTAAAAATAATATAATTTAATTTGAAAATAATATAATTTATTTTAAAAAAATTTAATTTAATTTGAAAATAATAATATTAAATTTGAAAATAATATAATTTAATTTGAAAATAATATAATTTAATTTAAAAAAAATTTAATTTAATTTGAAAATAATATAAATTAATTTGAAAATAATATAATTTAATTTGAAAATAATATAATTTAATTTGAAAATAATATAATTTAATTTAAAAATAATATAAATTAATTTGAAAATAATTTAATTTAAAAATAATATAATTTAATTTGAAAATAATATAATTTAATATAAAAATTATATAATTTAGTTTGAAAATAATATAATTTAATTTGAAAATAATATAATTTATTTCGAAAATAATATAATTTAATTTAAAAACAATTTAATTTAATTTGAAAATAATTTAATTTAATTTAAAAATAATATAATTTAATTCGAAAATAATATAATTTAATTTAAAAACAATTTAATTTAATTTGAAAATAATTTAATTTAATTTGAAAATAATATAATTTAATTTGAAAATAATATAATTTAATTTAAAAATAATATAATTTAATTTGAAAATAATTTAATATGAAATTATAATTTAATTTGAAAATAATATAATTTAATTTGAAAATAATATAATTTAATTTAAAAATAATATAATTTAATTTGAAAATAATTTAATTTAATTTGAAAATAATATAATTTAATTTGAAAATAATTTAAATTAATTTGAAAATAATTTAATTTAATTTGAAAATAATATAATTTATTTTGAAAATAATATAATCTAATTTAAAAATAATATAATTTAATTTGAAAATAATTTAATTTAATTTGAAATTAATATAATTTAATTTGAAAATAATATAATTTAATTCAAAAACAATTTAATTTAATTTGAAAATAATATAATTTAATTTTAAAATAATTTAATTTAATTTGAAAATAATTTAATTTAATTTGAAAACAATATAAATTATATATAATATATATATAATTTAATTTTAAAATAATTTAATTTAATTTGAAAATAATATAATTTAATTTGAAAATAATTTAATTTAATTTGAAAATAATTTAATTTAATTTGAAAATAATATAATTTATTTTGAAAATAATATAATCTAATTTTAAAATAATATAATTTAATTTGAAAATAATTTAATTTAATTTGAAATTAATTTAATTTAATTTGAAAATAATATAATTTAATTCAAAAACAATTTAATTTAATTTGAAAATAATATAATTTAATTTGAAAATAATTTAATTTAATTTGAAAATAATTTAATTTAATTTGAAAATAATATAAATTAATTTGAAAATAATTTAATTTAATTTGAAAATAATATAATTTAATTTGAAAATAATTTAATTTAATTTGAAAATAATTTAGTTTAATTTGAAAATTATTAAATTTAATTTGAAAATAATATAATTTAATTTAAAAATAATTTAATTTAATTTGAAAATAATAATATTTAATTTGAAAATAATATAATTTAATTTGAAAATAATATAATTTAATTTAAAAATAATTTAATTTAATTTGAAAATTACATAAATTAATTTGAAACTAATACAATTTTATTTGAAAATATTTTAATTCAATTTGAAAATAATATAACTTAATTTAAAAATAAAATAATTTAATTTGAAAATAATTTAATTTAATTTGAAAATAATATAAATTAATTTGAAAATAATTTAATTTAATTTGAAAATAATATAAATTAATTTGAAAATAATTTAATTTAATTTGAAAACAATATAAATTATATAATATATATATAATTTAATTTTAAAATAATTTAATTTAATTTGAAAATAATATAATTTAATTTGAAAATAATTTAATTTAATTTGAAAATAATTTAATTTAATTTGAAAATAATATAATTTATTTTGAAAATAATATAATCTAATTTGAAAATAATATAATTTAATTTGAAAATAATTTAATTTAATTTGAAATTAATTTAATTTAATTTGAAAATAATATAAATTAATTTGAAAATAATTTAATTTAATTTGAAAATAATTTAATTTAATTTGAAAATAATATAATTTAATTCAAAAACAATTTAATTTAATTTGAAAATAATATAATTTAATTTGAAAATAATTTAATTTAATTTGAAAATAATTTAATTTAATTTGAAAATAATATAATTTATTTTGAAAATAATATAATCTAATTTGAAAATAATTTAATTTAATTTGAAAATAATATAATTTATTTTGAAAATAATATAATCTAATTTTAAAATAATATAATTTAATTTGAAAATAATTTAATTTAATTTGAAATTAATTTAATTTAATTTGAAAATAATATAATTTAATTCAAAAACAATTTAATTTAATTTGAAAATAATATAATTTAATTTGAAAATAATTTAATTTAATTTGAAAATAATTTAATTTAATTTGAAAATAATATAAATTAATTTGAAAATAATTTAATTTAATTTGAAAATAATATAATTTAATTTAAAAATAATTTAAGTTAATTTGAAAATTATAAAATTCAATTTAAAAATAATATAATTTAATTTAAAAATATTTTAATTTAATTTGAAAATAATATTATTCAATTTGAATAATTTAATTTAATTTGAAAATAATATAATTTAATTTGAAAATAATTTAATTTAATTTGAAAATAATTTAGTTTAATTTGAAAATTATCAAATTTAATTTGAAAATAATATAATTTAATTTGAAAATAATTTAATATAATTTGAAAATAATAATATTTAATTTGAAAATAATATAATTTAATTTGAAAATAATATAATTTAATTTAAAAATAATTTAATTTAATTTGAAAATTACATAAATGAATTTGAAACTAATACAATTTTATTTGAAAATATTTTAATTCAATTTGAAAATAATATAACTTAATTTAAAAATAAAATAATTTAATTTGAAAATAATTTAATTTAATTTGAAAATAATATAAATTAATTTGAAAATAATTTAATTTAATTTGAAAATAATATAAAATAATTTGAAAATAATTTAATTTAATTTGAAAATAATATAATTTAATTTGAAAACAATATAATTTAATTTGAAAATAATTTAATTTAATTTGAAAATAAGATTATTTAATTTAATTTGAAAATTATAAAATTTAATTTGAAAATAATATAATTTATTTTAAAAATAATTTAATTTAATTTGAAAATAATATAAATTAATTTGAAATTAATTTAATTTAATTTGAAAATAATTTAATTTAATTTGAAAATAATATAATTTAATTCAAAAACAATTTAATTTAATTTGAAAATAATATAATTTAATTTGAAAATAATTTAATTTAATTTGAAAATAATTTAATTTAATTTGAAAATAATATAATTTAATTTGAAAATAATTTAATTTAATTTGAAAATAATTTAATTTAATTTGAAAATAATATAATTTATTTTGAAAATAATATAATCTAATTTTAAAATAATATAATTTAATTTGAAAATAATTTAATTTAATTTGAAATTAATTTAATTTAATTTGAAAATAATATAATTTAATTCAAAAACAATTTAATTTAATTTGAAAATAATTTAATTATGTTGAAAATAATTTAATTTAATTTGAAAATAATTTAATTTAATTTGAAAATAATATAAATTAATTTGAAAATAATTTAATTTAATTTGAAAATAATATAATTTAATTTAAAAATAATTTAAGTTAATTTGAAAATTATAAAATTCAATTTAAAAATAATATAATTTAATTTAAAAATATTTTAATTTAATTTGAAAATAATATTATTCAATTTGAATAATTTAATTTAATTTGAAAATAATATAAATTAATTTGAAAATAATTTAATTTAATTTGAAAATAATATAATTTAATTTGAAAATAATTTAATTTAATTTGAAAATAATTTAGTTTAATTTGAAAATTATTAAATTTAATTTGAAAATAATATAATTTAATTTGAAAATAATTTAATATAATTTGAAAATAATAATATTTAATTTGAAAATAATATAATTTAATTTGAAAATAATATAATTTAATTTAAAAATAATTTAATTTAAAAAAATTATATAATTAGTTTGAAAATAATATAATTTAATTTGAAAATAATATAATTTATTTCGAAAATAATATAATTTAATTTAAAAACAATTTAATTTAATTTGAAAATAATTTAATTTAATTTAAAAATAATATAATTTAATTCGAAAATAATATAATTTAATTTAAAAACAATTTAATTTAATTTGAAAATAATTTAATTTAATTTGAAAATAATATAATTTAATTTGAAAATAATATAATTTAATTTAAAAATAATATAATTTAATTTGAAAATAATTTAATTTAATTTGAAAATAATATAATTTAATTTGAAAATAATTTAATTTAATTTAAAAATAATTTAATTTAATTTGAAAATAATATAAATTAATTTGAAAATAATTTAATTTAATTTGAAAATAATATAATTTAATTTGAAAATAATTTAATTTAATTTGAAAATAATTTAGTTTAATTTGAAAATTATTAAATTTAATTTGAAAATAATATAATTTAATTTAAAAATAATTTAATTTAATTTGAAAATAATAATATTTAATTTGAAAATAATATAATTTAATTTGAAAATAATATAATTTAATTTAAAAATAATTTAATTTAATTTGAAAATTACATAAATTAATTTGAAACTAATACAATTTTATTTGAAAATATTTTAATTCAATTTGAAAATAATATAACTTAATTTAAAAATAAAATAATTTAATTTGAAAATTTTTTAATTTAATTTGAAAATAATATAAATTAATTTGAAAATAATTTAATTTAATTTGAAAATAATATAAATTAATTTGAAAATAATTTAATTTAATTTGAAAACAATATAAATTATATAATATATATATAATTTAATTTTAAAATAATTTAATTTAATTTGAAAATAATATAATTTAATTTGAAAATAATTTAATTTAATTTGAAAATAATTTAATTTAATTTGAAAATAATATAATTTATTTTGAAAATAATATAATCTAATTTGAAAATAATATAATTTAATTTGAAAATAATTTAATTTAATTTGAAATTAATTTAATTTAATTTGAAAATAATATAAATTAATTTGAAAATAATTTAATTTAATTTGAAAATAATTTAATTTAATTTGAAAATAATATAATTTAATTCAAAAACAATTTAATTTAATTTGAAAATAATATAATTTAATTTGAAAATAATTTAATTTAATTTGAAAATAATTTAATTTAATTTGAAAATAATATAATTTATTTTGAAAATAATATAATCTAATTTGAAAATAATTTAATTTAATTTGAAAATAATATAATTTATTTTGAAAATAATATAATCTAATTTTAAAATAATATAATTTAATTTGAAAATAATTTAATTTAATTTGAAATTAATTTAATTTAATTTGAAAATAATATAATTTAATTCAAAAACAATTTAATTTAATTTGAAAATAATATAATTTAATTTGAAAATAATTTAATTTAATTTGAAAATAATTTAATTTAATTTGAAAATAATATAAATTAATTTGAAAATAATTTAATTTAATTTGAAAATAATATAATTTAATTTAAAAATAATTTAAGTTAATTTGAAAATTATAAAATTCAATTTAAAAATAATATAATTTAATTTAAAAATATTTTAATTTAATTTGAAAATAATATTATTCAATTTGAATAATTTAATTTAATTTGAAAATAATATAAATTAATTTGAAAATAATTTAATTTAATTTGAAAATAATATAATTTAATTTGAAAATAATTTAATTTAATTTGAAAATAATTTAGTTTAATTTGAAAATTATTAAATTTAATTTGAAAATAATATAATTTAATTTGAAAATAATTTAATATAATTTGAAAATAATAATATTTAATTTGAAAATAATATAATTTAATTTGAAAATAATATAATTTAATTTAAAAATAATTTAATTTAATTTGAAAATTACATAAATTAATTTGAAACTAATACAATTTTATTTGAAAATATTTTAATTCAATTTGAAAATAATATAACTTAATTTAAAAATAAAATAATTTAATTTGAAAATAATTTAATTTAATTTGAAAATAATATAAATTAATTTGAAAATAATTTAATTTAATTTGAAAATAATATAAAATAATTTGAAAATAATTTAATTTAATTTGAAAATAATATAATTTAATTTGAAAACAATATAATTTAATTTGAAAATAATTTAATTTAATTTGAAAATAAGATTATTTAATTTAATTTGAAAATTATAAAATTTAATTTGAAAATAATATAATTTATTTTAAAAATAATTTAATTTAATTTGAAAATAATATAAATTAATTTGAAAATAATTTAATTTAATTTGAAAATAATTTAATTTAATTTGAAAATAATATAATTTAATTCAAAAACAATTTAATTTAATTTGAAAATAATATAATTTAATTTGAAAATAATTTAATTTAATTTGAAAATAATTTAATTTAATTTGAAAATAATATAATTTATTTTGAAAATAATATAATCTAATTTGAAAATAATTTAATTTAATTTGAAAATAATATAATTTATTTTGAAAATAATATAATCTAATTTTAAAATAATATAATTTAATTTGAAAATAATTTAATTTAATTTGAAATTAATTTAATTTAATTTGAAAATAATATAATTTAATTCAAAAACAATTTAATTTAATTTGAAAATAATATAATTTAATTTGAAAATAATTTAATTTAATTTGAAAATAATTTAATTTAATTTGAAAATAATATAAATTAATTTGAAAATAATTTAATTTAATTTGAAAATAATATAATTTAATTTAAAAATAATTTAAGTTAATTTGAAAATTATAAAATTCAATTTAAAAATAATATAATTTAATTTAAAAATATTTTAATTTAATTTGAAAATAATATTATTCAATTTGAATAATTTAATTTAATTTGAAAATAATATAAATTAATTTGAAAATAATTTAATTTAATTTGAAAATAATATAATTTAATTTGAAAATAATTTAATTTAATTTGAAAATAATTTAGTTTAATTTGAAAATTATTAAATTTAATTTGAAAATAATATAATTTAATTTGAAAATAATTTAATATAATTTGAAAATAATAATATTTAATTTGAAAATAATATAATTTAATTTGAAAATAATATAATTTAATTTAAAAATAATTTAATTTAATTTGAAAATTACATAAATTAATTTGAAACTAATACAATTTTATTTGAAAATATTTTAATTCAATTTGAAAATAATATAACTTAATTTAAAAATAAAATAATTTAATTTGAAAATAATTTAATTTAATTTGAAAATAATATAAATTAATTTGAAAATAATTTAATTTAATTTGAAAATAATATAAAATAATTTGAAAATAATTTAATTTAATTTGAAAATAATATAATTTAATTTGAAAACAATATAATTTAATTTGAAAATAATTTAATTTAATTTGAAAATAAGATTATTTAATTTAATTTGAAAATTATAAAATTTAATTTGAAAATAATATAATTTATTTTAAAAATAATTTAATTTAATTTGAAAATAATATAATTTAGTTTGAAAATAATATAATTTTATTTGCAAATATTATAATTTAATTTAAAAATAATATAATTTTATTTGAAAATAATTTAATTTAATTTGAAAATAATATAAATTAGTTTGAAAATATTTTAATTTAATTTGAAAATAATAATATTTAATTTGAAAATAATTTAATTTAATTCGAAAATAATATAATTAAATTTGAAAATAATATAATTTAATTTGAAAATAATATAAATTAATTTAAAAATAATTTAATTTAATTTGAAAATAATATAATTTAATTTGAAAATAATTTAATTTAATTTGAAAATAATTTAGTTTAATTTGAAAATAATTAAATTTAATTTGAAAATAATATAATTTAATTTTAAAATAATTTAATTTAATTTGAAAATAATAATATTTAATTTAAAAATAATATTATTTAATTTGAAAACCATATAATTTAATTTGAAAATAATTTAATTTAATTTGAAAATAATATAAATTAATTTGAAACTAATATAATTTTATTTGAAAATATTATAATTTGATTTGAAAATAATATAATTTAATTTAAAAATAATATAATTTGATTTGAAAATAATTTAATTTAATTTGAAAATAATATAATTTAATTTGAAAATAATTTAATTTAATTTGAAAATAATATAAATTAATTTGAAAATAATTTATTTTAATTTGAAAATAATATAATTTAATTTGAAAATAATATAATTTAATTTGAAAATAATTTAATTTAATTTGAAAATAATATAAATTATTTTAAAAATAATATAATTTAATTTGAAAATAATATAATTTAATTTAAAAATAATTTAATTTAATTTGAAAATAATATAATTTAATTTGAAAATAATATAATTTAATTTGAGAATAATATAATTTAATTTAAAATTAATATAAATTAATTTTAAAATAATATAATTTAATCTGAAAATAATTTAGTTTAATTTGAAAATAATTTAATTTAATTTGAAAATAATATAATTTAATTTGAAAATAATATAATTTAATCTGAAAATAATTTAATTTGAAAATAATATAATTTAATTTAAAAATAATATAATTTAATTTGAAAATAATTTAATTTAATTTAAAAATAATATAATTTAATTTGAAAATAATATAATTTAATTTGAAAATAATTTAAATTAATTTGAAAATTATATAATTTAATTTGAAAATAATATAATTTAATTTGAAAATAATTTAATTTAATTTAAAAATAATATAATTTAATCTGAAAATAATTTAATTTAATTTGAAAATAATATAATTTATTTTAAAAATAATATAATTTAATTTGAAAATAATATAATTTAATTTGAAAATAATATAATTTAATTTGAAAATAATATAAATTAATTTTAAAATAATATAATTTAATCTGAAAATAATTTAATTTAATTTGAAAATAATTTAATTTTATTTGAAAATAATATAATTTAATTTGAAAAAAATATAATTTAATTTGAAAATAATTTAATTTAATTTGAAAATAATATAAATTAATTTGAAAATAATTTAATTTAATTTGAAAATAATATAAAATAATTTGAAAATAATTTAATTTAATTTCAAAATAATATAATTTAATTTGAAAACAATATAATTTAATTTGAAAATAATTTAATTTAATTTGAAAATAAGATAATTTAATTTAAAAATAATTTAATTTAATTTGAAAATTATAAAATTTAATTTGAAAATAATATAATTTATTTTAAAAATAATTTAATTTAATTTGAAAATAATATAATTTAGTTTGAAAATAATATAATTTTATTTGCAAATATTATAATTTAATTTAAAAATAATATAATTTTATTTGAAAATAATTTAATTTAATTTGAAAATAATATAAATTAGTTTGAAAATATTTTAATTTAATTTGAAAATAACAATATTTAATTTAAAAATAATTTAATTTAATTCGAAAATAATATAATTTAATTTGAAAATAATATAATTTAATTTGAAAATAATATAAATTAATTTAAAAATAATTTAATTTAATTTGAAAATAATATAATTTAATTTGAAAATAATTTAATTTAGTTTGAAAATAATTTAGTTTAATTTGAAAATAATTAAATTTAATTTGAAAATAATATAATTTAATTTTAAAATTATTTAATTTAATTTGAAAATAATAATATTTAATTTAAAAATAATATTATTTAATTTGAAAACCATGTAATTTAATTTGAAAATAATTTAATTTAATTTGAAAATAATATAAATTAATTTGAAACTAATATAATTTTATTTGAAAATATTATAATTTAATTTGAAAATAATATAATTTAAAAATAATATAATTTAATTTGAAAATAATTTAATTTCATTTGAAAATAATATAATTTAATTTGAAAATAATTTAATTTAATTTGAAAATAATATAAATTAATTTGAAAATAATTTAATTTAATTTGAAAATAATATAATTTAATTTGTAAATAATATAATTTAATTTGAAAATAATTTAATTTAATTTGAAAATAATATAAATTATTTTAAAAATAATATAATTTAATTTGAAAATAATATAATTTAATTTAAAAATAATTTAATTTAATTTGAAAATAATATAATTTAATTTGAAAATAATATAATTTAATTTGAGAATAATATAATTTAATTTAAAAATAATATAAATTAATTTTAAAATAATATAATTTAATCTGAAAATAATTTAATTTAATTTGAAAATAATTTAATTTAATTTGAAAATAATATAATTTAATTTGAAAATAATATAATTTAATCTGAAAATAATTTAATTTAATTTGAAAATAATATAATTTAATTTAAAAATAATATAATTTAATTTGAAAATAATTTAATTTAATTTAAAAATAATATAATTTAATTTGAAAATAATATAATTTAATTTGAAAATAATTTAAATTAATTTAAAAATAATATAATTTAATTTGAAAATAATATAATTTAATTTGAAAATAATTTAATTTAATTTAAAAATAATATAATTTAATCTGAAAATAATTTAATTTAATTTGAAAATAATATAATTTATTTTAAAAATAATTTAATTTAATTTGAAAATAATATAATTTAGTTTGAAAATAATATAATTTTATTTGCAAATATTATAATTTAATTTAAAAATAATATAATTTTATTTGAAAATAATTTAATTTAATTTGAAAATAATATAAATTAGTTTGAAAATATTTTAATTTAATTTGAAAATAATAATATTTAATTTGAAAATAATTTAATTTAATTCGAAAATAATATAATTTAATTTGAAAATAATATAATTTAATTTGAAAATAATATAAATTAATTTAAAAATAATTTAATTTAATTTGAAAATAATATAATTTAATTTGAAAATAATTTAATTTAATTTGAAAATAATTTAGTTTAATTTGAAAATAATTAAATTTAATTTGAAAATAATATAATTTAATTTTAAAATAATTTAATTTAATTTGAAAATAATAATATTTAACTTAAAAATAATATTATTTAATTTGAAAACCATATAATTTAATTTGAAAATAATTTAATTTAATTTGAAAATAATATAAATTAATTTGAAACTAATATAATTTTATTTGAAAATATTATAATTTAATTTGAAAATAATATAATTTAATTTAAAAATAATATAATTTAATTTGAAAATAATTTAATTTAATTTGAAAATAATATAATTTAATTTGAAAATAATTTAATTTAATTTGAAAATAATATAAATTAATTTGAAAATAATTTAATTTAATTTGAAAATAATATAATTTAATTTGAAAATAATATAATTTAATTTGAAAATAATTTAATTTAATTTGAAAATAATATAAATTATTTTAAAAATAATATAATTTAATTTGAAAATAATATAATTTAATTTAAAAATAATTTAATTTAATTTGAAAATAATATAATTTAATTTGAAAATAATATAATTTAGTTTGAGAATAATATAATTTAATTTAAAAATAATATAAATTAGTTTTAAAATAATATAATTTAATCTGAAAATAATTTAAATTAATTTGAAAATAATTTAATTTAATTTGAAAATAATATAATTTAATTTGAAAATAATATAATTTAATCTAAAAATAATTTAATTTAATTTGAAAATAATATAATTTATTTTAAAAATAATATAATTTAATTTGAAAATAATATAATTTAATTTGAAAATAATATAATTTAATTTGAAAATAATATAAATTAATTTGAAAATAATATAATTTAATCTGAAATTAATTTAATTTAATTTGAAAATAATATAATTTTATTTACAAATAATTTAATTTAGTTTGAAAATAATATAAATTAATTTGAAAATAATATATTTTAATTTGAAAATAATATAATTTAATTTGAAAATAATATAATTTAATTTGAAAATAATATAAATTAATTTGAAAATAATTTAATTTAATTTGAAAATAATATAATTTAATTTGAAAATAATATAATTTAATTTAAAAATAATATAATTTAATATAAAAATAATTTAATTTAATTTGAAAATAATATAACTAATTTAAGAATGATTTAATTTAATTTGAAAATAATATAATTAAATTTGAAAATATTTTAATTTAATTTGAAAATAATATAATTTAATTTGAAAATAATATAATTTAATTTAAAAATAAAATAATTTAATATAAAAATAATTTAATTTAATTTGAAAATAATATAATTTAATTTAAGAATGATTTAATTTAATTTGAAAACAAAATAATTTAATTTAAAAATAATATAATTTAATTTAAAAATAATTTAATTGAAGTTGAAAATAATTTAAATTAGTTTGAAAATAATTTAATTTAATTTGAAAATAATAATATTAATTTGAAAATAATATAATTTAATTTGAAAATATTATAATTTAATTTACTTTGAAAATAATATAAATTAATTTGAAAATAATTTAATTTAATTTAAAAATAATATAATTTAATTTGAAAATAATTTAATTTAATTTGAAAATAATATAATTTAATTTGAAAATAATATAATTAAATTTAAAAATAATTTAATTTAATTTAAAAATAATATAATTTAATTTGAAAATAATATAATTTTATTTGCAAAGATTATAATTTAATTTAAAAATAATATAATTTAATTTGAAAAAAATTTAATTTAATTTCAAAATAATATAAATTAGTTTAAAAATAATTTAATTTAATTTGAAAATAATAATATTTAATTTGAAAACAATATAATTTAATTTGAAAATAATATAACTTAATTAAAAAATAATTTAATTTAATTTGAAAATAATATAATTTAATTTGAAAGTCATTTAATTTAATTTAAAAATAATATAATTTAGTTTGAAAATAATTTAATTTAATTTAAAAATAATATAAATTAATTTGAAAATAATATAATTTAATTTGAAAATAATATAATTTAATTTGAAAATAATATAATTTAATTTGAAAATAATATAAATTAATATGAAAATAACTTAATTTAATTTGAAAATAATATAATTTAATTTGAAAATATTTTAATTTAATTTGAAAATAATAATATTTAATTTGAAAATAATTTAATTTAATTCGAAAATAATATAATTTAATTTGAAAATAATATAATTTAATTTGAAAAGAATATAAATTAATTTAAAAATAATTTAATTTGAAAATAATATAATTTAATTTGAAAATAATTTAAATTAATTTGAAAATAATTTAGTTTAATTTGAAAATAATTAAATTTAATTTGAAAAAAATATAATTTAATTTGAAAATAATTTAATTTAATTTAAAAATAATAATATTTAATTTAAAAATAATATAATTTAATTTGAAAACCATATAATTTAATTTGAAAATATTTTAATTTAATTTGAAAATAATATAAATTAATTTGAAACTAATATAATTTTATTTAAAAATATTATAATTTAATTTGAAAATAATATAATTTAATTTAAAAATAATATAATTGAATTTGAAAATAATTTAATTTAATTTGAAAATAATATAATTTAATTTGAAAATAATTTAATTTAATTTGAAAATAATATAAATTAATTTGAAAATAATTTAATTTAATTTGAAAATAATATAATTTAATTTGAAAATAATATAATTTAATTTGAAAATAATTTAATTTAATTTGAAAATAATATAATTTATTTTAAAAATAAAATAATTTAGTTTGAAAATAATATAATTTAATTTGAAAATAATTTAATTTAATTTGAAAATAATATAATTTAATTTGAAAATAATATAAATTAATTTTAAAATAATATAATTTAATCTGAAAATAATTTAATTTAATTTGAAAATAATTTAATTTAATTTGAAAATAATATAATTTAATTTGAAAATAATATAATTTAATCTGAAAATAATTTAATTTAATTTGAAAATAATATAATTTAATTTAAAAATAATATAATTTAATTTGAAAATAATTTAATTTAATTTAAAAATAATATAATTTAATTTGAAAATAATATAAATTAATTTGAAAATAATATATTTTAATTTGAAAATAATATAATTTAATTTGAAAATAATATAATTTAATTTGAAAATAATTTAATTTAATTTGAAAATAATATAATTTAATTTAAGAATGATTTAATTTAATTTGAAAACAAAATAATTTAATTTAAAAATAATATAATTTTATTTAAAAATAATTTAATATAAGTGAAAATAATATAAATTAGTTTGAAAATAATTTAATTTAATTTGAAAATAATAATATTTAATTTGAAAATAATTTAATTTAATTCGAAAATAATATAATTTAATTTGAAAATAATATAATTTAATTTGAAGATATTATAAATTAATTTAAAAATAATTTAATTTCATTTGAAAATAATATAATTTAATTTGAAAATAATATAATTTAATTTGAAAAGAATATAAATTAATTTAAAAATAATTTAATTTAATTTGAAAATAATATAATTTAATTTGAAAATAATTTAAATTAATTTGAAAATAATTTAGTTTAATTTGAAAATAATTAAATTTAATTTGAAAAAAATATAATTTAATTTGAAAATAATTTAATTTAATTTAAAAATAATAATATTTAATTTAAAAATAATATAATTTAATTTGAAAACCATATAATTTAATTTGAAAATATTTTAATTTAATTTGAAAATAATATAAATTAATTTGAAACTAATATAATTTTATTTAAAAATATTATAATTTAATTTGAAAATAATATAATTTAATTTAAAAATAATATAATTGAATTTGAAAATAATTTAATTTAATTTGAAAATAATATAATTTAATTTGAAAATAATTTAATTTAATTTGAAAATAATATAAATTAATTTGAAAATAATTTAATTTAATTTGAAAATAATATAATTTAATTTGAAAATAATATAATTTAATTTGAAAATAATTTAATTTAATTTGAAAATAATATAATTTATTTTAAAAATAATATAATTTAGTTTGAAAATAAAATAATTTAATTTGAAAATAATTTAATTTAATTTGAAAATAATATAATTTAATTTGAAAATAATATAAATTAATTTTAAAATAATATAATTTAATCTGAAAATAATTTAATTTAATTTGAAAATAATTTAATTTAATTTGAAAATAATATAATTTAATTTGAAAATAATATAATTTAATCTGAAAATAATTTAATTTAATTTGAAAATAATATAATTTAATTTAAAAATAATATAATTTAATTTGAAAATAATTTAATTTAATTTAAAAATAATATAATTTAATTTGAAAATAATATAAATTAATTTGAAAATAATATATTTTAATTTGAAAATAATATAATTTAATTTGAAAATAATATAATTTAATTTAAAAATAATTTAATTTAATTTGAAAATAATATAATTTAATTTAAGAATGATTTAATTTAATTTGAAAACAAAATAATTTAATTTAAAAATAATATAATTTTATTTAAAAATAATTTAATATAAGTGAAAATAATATAAATTAGTTTGAAAATAGTTTAATTTAATTTGAAAATAATAATATTTAATTTGAAAATAATTTAATTTAATTCGAAAATAATATAATTTAATTTGAAAATAATATAATTTAATTTGAAGATATTATAAATTAATTTAAAAATAATTTAATTTCATTTGAAAATAATATAATTTAATTTGAAAATAATTTAATTTAATTTGAAAATAATTTAGTTTAATTTGAAAATAATTAAATTTAATTTGAAAATAATATAATTTAATTTGAAAATAATTTGATTTAATTTGAAAATAATAATATTTAATTTAAAAATAATATAATTTAATTTGAAAACCATATAATTTAATTTGAAAATAATTCAATTTAATTTGAAAATAATATAAATTAATTTGAAACTAATATAATTTTATTTAAAAATATTATGATTTAATTTGAAAATAATATAATTTAATTTAAAAATAATATAATTTAATTTGAAAATAATTTAATTTAATTTGAAAATAATATAATTTAATTTAAAAATAATATAATTTAATATAAAAATAATTTAATTTAATTTGAAAATAATATAATTTAATTTAAGAATGATTTAATTTAATTTGAAATTAATATAATTAAATTTGAAAATAATTTAATTTAATTTGAAAATAATATAATTTAATTTGAAAATAATATAATTTAATTTAAAAATAATATAATTTAATATAAAAATAATTTAATTTAATTTGAAAATAATATAATTTAATTTAAGAATGATTTAATTTAATTTGAAAATAATATATATAAATTTGAAAAAAATATAATTTAATTTGAAAATAATATAATTTAATTTGAAAATAATATAATTTAATTTGAAAATAATTTAATTTAATTCGAAAATAATATAATTTAATTTAAAAATAATATAATTTAATATAAAAATAATTTAATTTAATTTGAAAATAATATAATTTAATTTAAGAATGATTTAATTTAATTTGAAAATAATATAAATTAATTTGAAAATAATTTAATTTAATTTAAAAATAATATAATTTAATTTGAAAATAATTTAATTTAATTTGAAAATAATATAATTTATTTTAAAAATAATATAATTTAATTTGAAAATAATATAATTTAATTTGAAAATAATTTAATTTAATTCGAAAATAATATAATTTAATTTGAAAATATTATAAATTAATTTTAAAATAATATAATTTAATCTGAAAATAATTTAATTTAATTTGTAAATAAATTAATTTAATTTGAAAATAATATAATTTAGTTTGAAAATAATATAATTTAATCTGAAAATAATTTAATTTAATTTGAAAATAATATAATTTAATTTAAAAATAATATAATTTAATTTGAAAATAATTTAATTTAATTTAAAAATAATATAATTTAATTTGAAAATAATATAATTTAATTTGAAAATAATTTAATTTAATTTGAAAATAATATAAATTAATTTGAAAATAATATAATTTAATTTGAAAATAATATAATTTAATTTGAAAATAATATAATTTAATTTGAAAATAATATAAATTAATTTGAAAATAATTTAATTTAATTTTAACATAATATAATTTAATTTGAAAATAATATAATTTAATTTAAAAATAATATAATTTAATATAAAAATAATTTAATTTAATTTGAAAATAATATAATTTAATTTAAGAATGATTTAATTTAATTTGAAAATAATATAATTAAATTTGAAAATAATTTAATTTAATTTGAAAATAATATAATTTAATTTGAAAATAATATAATTTAATTTAAAAATAATATAATTTAATATAAAAATAATTTAATTTAATTTGAAAATAATATAATTTAATTTAAGAATGATTTAATTTAATTTGAAAATAATATATATAAATTTGAAAAAAATATAATTTAATTTGAAAATAATATAATTTAATTTGAAAATAATTTAATTTAATTCGAAAATAATATAATTTAATTTGAAAATAATATAAATTATATTTAAAATAATATAATTTAATCTGAAAATAATTTAATTTAATTTGAAAATAAATTAATTTAATTTGAAAATAATATAATTTAATTTGAAAATAATATAATTTAATCTGAAAATAATTTAATTTAATTTGAAAATAATATAATTTAATTTGAAAATATTTTAACTTAATTTGAAAATAATAATATTTAATTTGAAAATAATTTAATTTAATTCGAAAATAATATAATTTAATTTGAAAATAATATAATTTAATTTGAAAAGAATATAAATTAATTTAAAAATAATTTAATTTAATTTGAAAATAATATAATTTAATTTGAAAATAATTTAATTTAATTTGAAAATAATTTAGTTTAATTTGAAAATAATTAAATTTAATTTGAAAAAAATATAATTTAATTTGAAAATAATTTAATTTAATTTAAAAATAATAATATTTAATTTAAAAATAATATAATTTAATTTGAAAACCATATAATTTAATTTGAAAATATTTTAATTTAATTTGAAAATAATATAAATTAATTTGAAACTAATATAATTTTATTTAAAAATATTATAATTTAATTTGAAAATAATATAATTTAATTTAAAAATAATATAATTTAATTTGAAAATAATTTAATTTAATTTGAAAATAATATAATTTAATTTGAAAATAATTTAATTTAATTTGAAAATAATATAAATTAATTTGAAAATAATTTAATTTAATTTGAAAATAATATAATTTAATTTGAAAATAATATAATTTAATTTGAAAATAATTTAATTTAATTTGAAAATAATATAATTTATTTTAAAAATAATATAATTTAATTTGAAAATAATTTAATTTAATTTGAAAATAATATAATTTAATTTGAAAATAATATAATTTAATTTGAAAATATTTTAATTTAATTTGAAAATAATATAAATTAATTTGAAACTAATATAATTTTATTTAAAAATATTATAATTTAATTTGAAAATAATATAATTTAATTTAAAAATAATATAATTTAATTTGAAAATAATTTAATTTAATTTGAAAATAATATAATTTAATTTGAAAATAATATAATTTAATTTGAAAATAATATAAATTAATTTTAAAATAATATAATTTAATCTGAAAATAATTTAATTTAATTTGAAAATAATTTAATTTAATTTGAAAATAATTTAATTTAATTTGAAAATAATATAATTTAATTTGAAAATAATATAATTTAATCTGAAAATAATTTAATTTAATTTGAAAATAATATAATTTAATTTAAAAATAATATAATTTAATTTGAAAATAATTTAATTTAATTTAAAAATAATATAATTTAATTTGAAAATAATATAATTTAATTTGAAAATAATTTAATTTAATTTGAAAATAATATAAATTAATTTGAAAATAATATAATTTAATTTGAAAATAATATAATTTAATTTGAAAATAATATAATTTAATTTGAAAATAATATAAATTAATTTGAAAATAATTTAATTTAATTTGAAAATAATATAATTTAATACAAAAATAATTTAATTTAATTTGAAATAAATATAATTTAATTTAAGAATGATTTAATTTAATTTGAAAATAATATAATTTAATCTGAAAATAATTTAATTTAATTTGAAAATAATATAATTTAATTTAAAAATAATATAATTTAATTTGAAAATAATATAATTTAATTTGAAAATAATTTAATTTAATTTGAAAATAATATAAATTAATTTAAAAATAATATATTTTAATTTGAAAATAATATAATTTAATTTGAAAATAATATAATTTAATTTGAAAATAATATAAATTAATTTGAAAATAATTTAATTTAATTTGAAAATAATATAATTTAATTTAAGAATGATTTAATTTAATTTGAAAACAAAATAATTTAATTTAAAAATAATATAATTTTATTAAAAAATAATTTAATATAAGTGAAAATAATATAAATTAGTTTGAAAATAATTTAATTTAATTTGAAAATAATAATATTTATTTTGAAAATAATTTAATTTAATTCGAAAATAATATAATTTAATTTGAAAATAATATAATTTAATTTGAAGATAATATAAATTAATTTAAAAATAATTTAATTTCATTTGGAAATAATATAATTTAATTTGAAAATAATTTAATTTAATTTGAAAATAATTTAGTTTAATTTGAAAATAATTAAATTTAATTTGAAAATAATATAATTTAATTTGAAAATAATTTAATTTAATTTGAAAATAATAATATTTAATTTAAAAATAATATAATTTAATTTGAAAACCATATAATTTAATTTGAAAATAATTTAATTTAATTTGAAAATAATATAAATTAATTTGAAACTAATATAATTTTATTTAAAAATATTATAATTTAATTTGAAAATAATATAATTTAATTTAAAAATAATATAATTTAATTTGAAAATAATTTAATTTAATTTGAAAATAATATAGTTTAATTTGAAAATAATTTAATTTAATTTGAAAATAATATAAATTAATTTGAAAATAATTTAATTTAATTTAAAAATAATATAATTTAATTTGAAAATAATTTAATTTAATTTGAAAATAATATAATTGATTTTAAAAATAATATAATTTAATTTGAAAATAATATAATTTAATTTGAAAATAATTTAATTTAATTCGAAAATAATATAATTTAATTTGAAAATAATATAAATTAATTTTAAAATAATATTATTTAATCTGAAAATAATTTAATTTAATTTGAAAATAAATTAATTTAATTTGAAAATAATATAATTTAGTTTGAAAATAATATAATTTAATCTGAAAATAATTTAATTTAATTTGAAAATAATATAATTTAATTTAAAAATAATATAATTTAATTTGAAAATAATATAATTTAATTTGAAAATAATATAATTTAATTTGAAAATAATATAATTTAATTTAAAAATAATATAAATTAATTTGAAAATAATTTAATTTAATTTGAAAATAATATAATTTAATACAAAAATAATTTAATTTAATTTGAAATAAATATAATTTAATTTAAGAATGATTTAATTTAATTTGAAAATAATATAATTTAATCTGAAAATAATTTAATTTAATTTGAAAATAATATAATTTAATTTAAAAATAATATAATTTAATTTGAAAATAATATAATTTAATTTGAAAATAATTTAATTTAATTTGAAAATAATATAAATTAATTTAAAAATAATATATTTTAATTTGAAAATAATATAATTTAATTTGAAAATAATATAATTTAATTTGAAAATAATATAAATTAATTTGAAAATAATTTAATTTAATTTGAAAATAATATAATTTAATTTAAGAATGATTTAATTTAATTTGAAAGCAAAATAATTTAATTTAAAAATAATATAATTTTATTTAAAAATAATTTAATATAAGTGAAAATAATAAAAATTAGTTTGAAAACAATTTAATTTAATTTGAAAATAATAATATTTATTTTGAAAATAATTTAATTTAATTCGAAAATAATATAATTTAATTTGAAAATAATATAATTTAATTTGAAGATAATATAAATTAATTTAAAAATAATTTAATTTCATTTGAAAATAATATAATTTAATTTGAAAATAATTTAATTTAATTTGAAAATAATAATATTTAATTTAAAAATAATATAATTTAATTTGAAAACCATATAATTTATTTTGAAAATAATTTAATTTAATTTGAAAATAATATAAATTAATTTGAAACTAATATAATTTTATTTAAAAATATTATAATTTAATTTGAAAATAATATAATTTAATTTAAAAATAATATAATTTAATTTGAAAATAATTTAATTTAATTTGAAAATAATATAATTTAATTGGAAAATAATTTAATTTAATTTGAAAATAATATAAATTAATTTGAAAATAATTTAATTTAATTTAAAAATAATTTAATTTAATTTGAAAATAATTTAATTTAATTTGAAAATAATATAATTTATTTTAAAAATAATATAATTTATTTTGAAAATAATATAATTTAATTTGAAAATAATTTAATTTAATTCGAAAATAATATAATTTAATTTGAAAATAATATAAATTAATTTTAAAATAATATATTTTAATTTGAAAATAATATAATTTAATTTGAAAATAATATAATTTAATTTGAAAATAATATAATTTAATTTGAAAATAATATAATTTAATTTGAAAATAATATAAATTAATTTGAAAATAATTTAATTTAATTTGAAAATAATATAATTTAATACAAAAATAATTTAATTTAATTTGAAATAAATATAATTTAATTTAAGAATGATTTAATTTAATTTGAAAATAATATAATTTAATCTGAAAATAATTTAATTTAATTTGAAAATAATATAATTTAATTTAAAAATAATATAATTTAATTTGAAAATAATATAATTTAATTTGAAAATAATTTAATTTAATTTGAAAATAATATAAATTAATTTAAAAATAATATATTTTAATTTGAAAATAATATAATTTAATTTGAAAATAATATAATTTAATTTGAAAATAATATAAATTAATTTGAAAATAATTTAATTTAATTTGAAAATAATATAATTTAATTTAAGAATGATTTAATTTAATTTGAAAACAAAATAATTTAATTTAAAAATAATATAATTTTATTTAAAAATAATTTAATATAAGTGAAAATAATATAAATTAGTTTGAAAATAATTTAATTTAATTTGAAAATAATAATATTTATTTTGAAAATAATTTAATTTAATTCGAAAATAATATAATTTAATTTGAAAATAATATAATTTAATTTGAAGATAATATAAATTAATTTAAAAATAATTTAATTTCATTTGAAAATAATATAATTTAATTTGAAAATAATTTAATTTAATTTGAAAATAATTTAGTTTAATTTGAAAATAATTAAATTTAATTTGAAAATAATATAATTTAATTTGAAAATAATTTAATTTAATTTGAAAATAATAATATTTAATTTAAAAATAATATAATTTAATTTGAAAACCATATAATTTAATTTGAAAATAATTTAATTTAATTTGAAAATAATATAAATTAATTTGAAACTAATATAATTTTATTTAAAAATATTATAATTTAATTTGAAAATAATATAATTTAATTTAAAAATAATATAATTTAATTTGAAAATAATTTAATTTAATTTGAAAATAATATAATTTAATTTGAAAATAATTTAATTTAATTTGAAAATAATATAAATTAATTTGAAAATAATTTAATTTAATTTAAAAATAATATAATTTAATTTGAAAATAATTTAATTTAATTTGAAAATAATATAATTTATTTTAAAAATAATATAATTTAATTTGAAAATAATATAATTTAATTTGAAAATAATTTAATTTAATTCGAAAATAATATAATTTAATTTGAAAATAATATAAATTAATTTTAAAATAATATAATTTAATTTGAAAATAATTTAATTTAATTTGAAAATAAATTAATTTAATTTGAAAATAATATAATTTTGTTTGAAAATAATATAATTTAATCTGAAAATAATTTAATTTAATTTGAAAATAATATAATTTAATTTAAAAATAATATAATTTAATTTGAAAATAATATAATTTAATTTGAAAATAATATAATTTAATTTGAAAATAATATAATTTAATTTGAAAATAATATAAATTAATTTGAAAATAATTTAATTTAATTTGAAAATAATATAATTTAATACAAAAATAATTTAATTTAATTTGAAATAAATATAATTTAATTTAAGAATGATTTAATTTAATTTGAAAATAATATAATTTAATCTGAAAATAATTTAATTTAATTTGAAAATAATATAATTTAATTTAAAAATAATATAATTTAATTTGAAAATAATATAATTTAATTTGAAAATAATTTAATTTAATTTGAAAATAATATAAATTAATTTAAAAATAATATATTTTAATTTGAAAATAATATAATTTAATTTGAAAATAATATAATTTAATTTGAAAATAATATAAATTAATTTGAAAATAATTTAATTTAATTTGAAAATAATATAATTTAATTTAAGAATGATTTAATTTAATTTGAAAACAAAATAATTTAATTTAAAAATAATATAATTTTATTTAAAAATAATTTAATATAAGTGAAAATAATAAAAATTAGTTTGAAAATAATTTAATTTAATTTGAAAATAATAATATTTATTTTGAAAATAATTTAATTTAATTCGAAAATAATATAATTTAATTTGAAAATAATATAATTTAATTTGAAGATAATATAAATTAATTTAAAAATAATTTAATTTCATTTGAAAATAATATAATTTAATTTGAAAATAATTTAATTTAATTTGAAAATAATTTAGTTTAATTTGAAAATAATTAAATTTAATTTGAAAATAATATAATTTAATTTGAAAATAATTTAATTTAATTTGAAAATAATAATATTTAATTTAAAAATAATATAATTTAATTTGAAAACCATATAATTTATTTTGAAAATAATTTAATTTAATTTGAAAATAATATAAATTAATTTGAAACTAATATAATTTTATTTAAAAATATTATAATTTAATTTGAAAATAATATAATTTAATTTAAAAATAATATAATTTAATTTGAAAATAATTTAATTTAATTTGAAAATAATATAATTTAATTTGAAAATAATTTAATTTAATTTGAAAATAATATAAATTAATTTGAAAATAATTTAATTTAATTTAAAAATAATTTAATTTAATTTGAAAATAATTTAATTTAATTTGAAAATAATATAATTTATTTTAAAAATAATATAATTTAATTTGAAAATAATATAATTTAATTTGAAAATAATTTAATTTAATTCGAAAATAATATAATTTAATTTGAAAATAATATAAATTAATTTTAAAATAATATAATTTAATCTGAAAATAATTTAATTTAATTTGAAAATAAATTAATTTAATTTGAAAATAATATAATTTAGTTTGAAAATAATATAATTTAATCTGAAAATAATTTAATTTAATTTGAAAATAATATAATTTAATTTAAAAATAATATAATTTAATTTGAAAATAATTTAATTTAATTTAAAAATAATATAAATTAATTTGAAAATAATCTAATTTAATTTTAACATAATATAATTTAATTTGAAAATAATATAATTTAATTTGAAAATAATTTAATTTAATTTGAAAATAATATAAATTAATTTGAAAATAATATAATTTAATTTGAAAATAATATAATTTAATTTGAAAATAATATAATTTAATTTGAAAATAATATAAATTAATTTGAAAATAATCTAATTTAATTTTAACATAATATAATTTAATTTGAAAATAATATAATTTAATTTAAAAATAATATAATTTAATATAAAAATAATTTAATTTAATTTGAAAATAATATAATTTAATTTAAGAATGATTTAATTTAATTTGAAAATAATATAATTAAATTTGAAAATAATTTAATTTAATTTGAAAATAATATAATTTAATTTGAAAATAATATAATTTAATTTAAAAATAATATAATTTAATATAAAAATAATTTAATTTAATTTGAAAATAATATAATTTAATTTAAGAATGATTTAATTTAATTTGAAAATAATATATATAAATTTGAAAAAAATATAATTTAATTTGAAAACAATATAATTTAATTTGAAAATAATATAATTTATTTTGAAAATAATTTAATTTAATTCGAAAATAATATAATTTAATTTGAAAATAATATAATTTAATTTTAAAATAATATAATTTAATCTGAAAATAATTTAATTTAATTTTAAAATAAATTAATTTAATTTGAAAATAATATAATTTAATTTGAAAATAATATAATTTAATCTGAAAATAATTTAATTTAATTTGAAAATAATATAATTTAATTTGAAAATATTTTAACTTAATTTGAAAATAAAATATTTAATTTGAAAATAATTTAATTTAATTCGAAAATAATATAATTTAATTTGAAAATAATATAATTTAATTTTAAAAGAATATAAATTAATTTAAAAATAATTTAATTTAATTTGAAAATAATATAATTTAATTTGAAAATAATTTAATTTAATTTGAAAATAATTTAGTTTAATTTGAAAATAATTAAATTTAATTTGAAAAAAATATAATTTAATTTGAAAATAATTTAATTTAATTTAAAAATAATAATATTTAATTTAAAAATAATATAATTTAATTTGAAAACCATATAATTTAATTTGAAAATAATTTAATTTAATTTGAAAATAATATAAATTAATTTGAAACCAATATAATTTTATTTAAAAATATTATAATTTAATTTGAAAATAATATAATTTAATTTAAAAATAATATAATTTAATTTGAAAATAATTTAATTTAATTTGAAAATAATATAATTTAATTTGAAAATAATTTAATTTAATTTGAAAATAATATAAATTAATTTGAAAATAATTTAATTTAATTTGATAATAATATAATTTAATTTGAAAATAATATAATTTAATTTGAAAATAATTTAATTTAATTTGAAAATAATATAATTTATTTTAAAAATAATATAATTTAATTTGAAAATAATATAATTTAATTTGAAAATAATTTATTTTAATTTGAAAATAATATAATTTAATTTGAAAATAATATAAATTAATTTTAAAATAATATAATTTAATCTGAAAATAATTTAATTTAATTTGAAAATAATTTAATTTAATTTGAAAATAATATAATTTAATTTGAAAATAATATAATTTAATCTGAAAATAATTTAATTTAATTTGAAAATAATATAATTTAATTAAAAAATAATATAATTTAATTTGAAAATAATTTAATTTAATTTAAAAATAATATAATTTAATTTGAAAATAATATAATTTAATTTGAAAATAATTTAATTTAATTTGAAAATAATATAAATTAATTTGAAAATAATATAATTTAATTTGAAAATAATATAATTTAATTTGAAAATAATATAATTTAATTTGAAAATAATAATATTTATTTTGAAAATAATTTAATTTAATTCGAAAATAATATAATTTAATTTGAAAATAATATAATTTAATTTGAAGATAATATAAATTAATTTAAAAATAATTTAATTTCATTTGAAAATAATATAATTTAATTTGAAAATAATTTAATTTAATTTGAAAATAATTTAGTTTAATTTGAAAATAATTAAATTTAATCTGAAAATAATATAATTTAATTTGAAAATAATTTAATTTAATTTGAAAATAATAATATTTAATTTAGAAATAATATAATTTAATTTGAAAACCATATAATTTAATTTGAAAATAATATAAATTAATTTGAAACTAATATAATTTTATTTAAAAATATTATAATTTAATTTGAAAATAATATAATTTAATTTAAAAATAATATAATTTAATTTGAAAATAATTTAATTTAATTTGAAAATAATATAATTTAATTTGAAAATAATTTAATTTAATTTGAAAATAATATAAATTAATTTGAAAATAATTTAATTTAATTTAAAAATAATTTAATTTAATTTGAAAATAATTTAATTTAATTTGAAAATAATATAATTTATTTTAAAAATAATATAATTTAATTTGAAAATAATATAATTTAATTTGAAAATAATTTAATTTAATTCGAAAATAATATAATTTAATTTGAAAATAATATAAATTAATTTTAAAATAATATAATTTAATCTGAAAATAATTTAATTTAATTTGAAAATAAATTAATTTAATTTGAAAATAATATAATTTAGTTTGAAAATAATATAATTTAATCTGAAAATAATTTAATTTAATTTGAAAATAATATAATTTAATTTAAAAATAATATAATTTAATTTGAAAATAATTTAATTTAATTTAAAAATAATATAATTTAATTTGAAAATAATATAATTTAATTTGAAAATAATTTAATTTAATTTGAAAATAATATAAATTAATTTGAAAATAATATAATTTAATTTGAAAATAATATAATTTAATTTGAAAATAATATAATTTAATTTGAAAATAATATAAATTAATTTGAAAATAATTTAATTTAATTTTAACATAATATAATTTAATTTGAAAATAATATAATTTAATTTAAAAATAATATAATTTAATATAAAAATAATTTAATTTAATTTGAAAATAATATAATTTAATTTAAGAATGATTTAATTTAATTTGAAAATAATATAATTAAATTTGAAAATAATTTAATTTAATTTGAAAATAATATAATTTAATTTGAAAATAATATAATTTAATTTAAAAATAATATAATTTAATATAAAAATAATTTAATTTAATTTGAAAATAATATAATTTAATTTAAGAATGATTTAATTTAATTTGAAAATAATATATATAAATTTGAAAAAAATATAATTTAATTTGAAAATAATATAATTTAATTTGAAAATAATATAATTTAATTTGAAAATAATTTAATTTAATTCGAAAATAATATAATTTAATTTGAAAATAATATAATTTAATTTTAAAATAATATAATTTAATCTGAAAATAATTTAATTTAATTTGAAAATAAATTAATTTAATTTGAAAATAATATAATTTAATTTGAAAATAATATAATTTAATCTGAAAATAATTTAATTTAATTTGAAAATAATATAATTTAATTTGAAAATATTTTAACTTAATTTGAAAATAAAATATTTAATTTGAAAATAATTTAATTTAATTCGAAAATAATATAATTTAATTTGAAAATATTATAATTTAATTTGAAAAGAATATAAATTAATTTAAAAATAATTTAATTTAATTTGAAAATAATATAATTTAATTTGAAAATAATTTAATTTAATTTGAAAATAATTTAGTTTAATTTGAAAATAATTAAATTTAATTTGAAAAAAATATAATTTAATTTGAAAATAATTTAATTTAATTTAAAAATAATAATATTTAATTTAAAAATAATATAATTTAATTTGAAAACCATATAATTTAATTTGAAAATAATTTAATTTAATTTGAAAATAATATAAATTAATTTGAAACCAATATAATTTTATTTAAAAATATTATAATTTAATTTGAAAATAATATAATTTAATTTAAAAATAATATAATTTAATTTGAAAATAATTTAATTTAATTTGAAAATAATATAATTTAATTTGAAAATAATTTAATTTAATTTGAAAATAATATAAATTAATTTGAAAATAATTTAATTTAATTTGAAAATAATATAATTTAATTTGAAAATAATATAATTTAATTTGAAAATAATTTAATTTAATTTGAAAATAATATAATTTATTTTAAAAATAATATAATTTAATTTGAAAATAATATAATTTAATTTGAAAATAATTTATTTTAATTTGAAAATAATATAATTTAATTTGAAAATAATATAAATTAATTTTAAAATAATATAATTTAATCTGAAAATAATTTAATTTAATTTGAAAATAATTTAATTTAATTTGAAAATAATATAATTTAATTTGAAAATAATATAATTTAATCTGAAAATAATTTAATTTAATTTGAAAATAATATAATTTAATTAAAAAATAATATAATTTAATTTGAAAATAATTTAATTTAATTTAAAAATAATATAATTTAATTTGAAAATAATATAATTTAATTTGAAAATAATTTAATTTAATTTGAAAATAATATAAATTAATTTGAAAATAATATAATTTAATTTGAAAATAATATAATTTAATTTGAAAATAATATAATTTAATTTGAAAATAATATAAATTAATTTGAAAATAATTTAATTTAATTTGAAAATAATATAATTTAATTTATAAATAATATAATTTAACTTAAAAATAATATAATTTAATACAAAAATAATTTAATTTAATTTGAAATAAATATAATTTAATTTAAGAATGATTTAATTTAATTTGAAAATAATATAATTTAATCTGAAAATAATTTAATTTAATTTAAAAATAATATAATTTAATTTAAAAATAATATAATTTAATTTGAAAATAATATAATTTAATTTGAAAATAATTTAATTTAATTTGAAAATAATATAAATTAATTTAAAAATAATATATTTTAATTTGAAAATAATATAATTTAATTTGAAAATAATATAATTTAATTTGAAAATAATATAAATTAATTTGAAAATAATTTAATTTAATTTGAAAATAATATAATTTAATTTAAGAATGATTTAATTTAATTTGAAAACAAAATAATTTAATTTAAAAATAATATAATTTTATTTAAAAATAATTTAATATAAGTGAAAATAATATAAATTAGTTTGAAAATAATTTAATTTAATTTGAAAATAATAATATTTAATTTGAAAATAATATAATTTATTTTAAAAATAATATATTTTAATTTGAAAATAATATAATTTAATTTGAAAATAATATAAATTAATTTTAAAATAATATAATTTAATCTGAAAATAATTTAATTTAATTTGAAAATAATTTAATTTAATTTGAAAATAATTTAATTTAATTTGAAAATAATATAATTTAATTTGAAAATAATATAATTTAATCTGAAAATAATTTATTTAAAAAAATTATATTTAAAATAATATAATTTAATCTGAAAATAATTTAATTTAATTTGAAAATAAATTAATTTAATTTGAAAATAATATAATTTAATTTGAAAATAATATAATTTAATCTGAAAATAATTTAATTTAATTTGAAAATAATATAATTTAATTTGAAAATATTTTAACTTTAACTAAATTTGAAAATAATAATATTTAATTTGAAAATAATTTAATTTAATTCGAAAATAATATAATTTAATTTGAAAATAATATAATTTAATTTGAAAAGAATATAAATTAATTTAAAAATAATTTAATTTAATTTGAAAATAATATAATTTAATTTGAAAATAATTTAATTTGAAAATAATTTAGTTTAATTTGAAAATAATTAAATTTAATTTGAAAATAATATAATTTAATTTGAAAATAATATAATTTAATCTGAAAATAATTTATTTTAAAAAATTATATTTAAAATAATATAATTTAATCTGAAAATAATTTAATTTAATTTGAAAATAAATTAATTTAATTTGAAAATAATATAATTTAATTTGAAAATAATATAATTTAATTTGAAAATAATTTATTTTAATTTGAAAATAATATAATTTAATTTGAAAATAATATAAATTAATTTTAAAATAATATAATTTAATCTGAAAAAAAATTAATTTAATTTGAAAATAATTTAATTTAATTTGAAAATAATTTAATTTAATTTGAAAATAATATAATTTAATTTGAAAATAATATAATTTAATCTGAAAATAATTTAATTTAATTTGAAAATAATATAATTTAATTTAAAAATAATATAATTTAATTTGAAAATAATTTAATTTAAGTTGAAAATAATATAATTTAATTTGAAAATAATATACATTAATTTGAAAATAATTTAATTTAATTTGAAAATAATATAAATTAATTTGAAAATAATATAATTTAATTTGAAAATAATATAATTTAATTTGAAAATAATATAATTTAATTTGAAAATAATATAATTTAATCTGAAAATAATTTAATTTAATTTGAAAATAATATAATTTAATTTAAAAATAATATAATTTAACTTAAAAATAATATAATTTAATACAAAAATAATTTAATTTAATTTGAAATAAATATAATTTAATTTAAGAATGATTTAATTTAATTTGAAAATAATATAATTTAATCTGAAAATAATTTAATTTAATTTGAAAATAATATAATTTAATTTAAAAATAATATAATTTAATTTGAAAATAATATAATTTAATTTGAAAATAATTTAATTTAATTTGAAAATAATATAAATTAATTTAAAAATAATATATTTTAATTTGAAAATAATATAATTTAATTTGAAAATAATATAATTTAATTTGAAAATAATATAAATTAATTTGAAAATAATTTAATTTATTTTGAAAATAATATAATTTAATTTAAAAATAATATAATTTAACTTAAAAATAATATAATTTAATACAAAAATAATTTAATTTAATTTGAAATAAATATAATTTAATTTAAGAATGATTTAATTTAATTTGAAAATAATATAATTTAATCTGAAAATAATTTAATTTAATTTGAAAATAATATAATTTAATTTAAGAATGATTTAATTTAATTTGAAAACAAAATAATTTAATTTAAAAATAATATAATTTTATTTAAAAATAATTTAATATAAGTGAAAATAATATAAATTAGTTTGAAAATAATTTAATTTAATTTGAAAATAATAATATTTAATTTAAAAATAATATAATTTATTTTAAAAATAATATATTTTAATTTGAAAATAATATAATTTAATTTGAAAATAATATAAATTAATTTTAAAATAATATAATTTAATCTGAAAATAATTTAATTTAATTTGAAAATAATTTAATTTAATTTGAAAATAATTTAATTTAATTTGAAAATAATATAATTTAATTTGAAAATAATATAATTTAATCTGAAAATAATTTATTTTAAAAAATTATATTTAAAATAATATAATTTAATCTGAAAATAATTTAATTTAATTTGAAAATAAATTAATTTAATTTGAAAATAATATAATTTAATTTGAAAATAATATAATTTAATCTGAAAATAATTTAATTTAATTTGAAAATAATATAATTTAATTTGAAAATATTTTAACTTTAACTAAATTTGAAAATAATAATATTTAATTTGAAAATAATTTAATTTAATTCGAAAATAATATAATTTAATTTGAAAATAATATAATTTAATTTGAAAAGAATATAAATTAATTTAAAAATAATTTAATTTAATTTGAAAATAATATAATTTAATTTGAAAATAATTTAATTTGAAAATAATTTAGTTTAATTTGAAAATAATTAAATTTAATTTGAAAATAATATAATTTAATTTGAAAATAATATAATTTAATCTGAAAATAATTTATTTTAAAAAATTATATTTAAAATAATATAATTTAATCTGAAAATAATTTAATTTAATTTGAAAATAAATTAATTTAATTTGAAAATAATATAATTTAATTTGAAAATAATATAATTTAATTTGAAAATAATTTATTTTAATTTGAAAATAATATAATTTAATTTTAAAATAATATAAATTAATTTTAAAATAATATAATTTAATCTGAAAAAAATTTAATTTAATTTGAAAATAATTTAATTTAATTTGAAAATAATTTAATTTAATTTGAAAATAATATAATTTAATTTGAAAATAATATAATTTAATCTGAAAATAATGTAATTTAATTTGAAAATAATATAATTTAATTTAAAAATAATATAATTTAATTTGAAAATAATTTAATTTATGTTGAAAATAATATAATTTAATTTGAAAATAATATACATTAATTTGAAAATAATTTAATTTAATTTGAAAATAATATAAATTAATTTGAAAATAATATAATTTAATTTGAAAATAATATAATTTAATTTGAAAATAATATAATTTAATTTGAAAATAATATAAATTAATTTGAAAATAATTTAATTTAATTTGAAAATAATATAATTTAATTTAAAAATAATATAATTTAACTTAAAAATAATATAATTTAATACAAAAATAATTTAATTTAATTTGAAATAAATATAATTTAATTTAAGAATGATTTAATTTAATTTGAAAATAATATAATTTAATCTGAAAATAATTTAATTTAATTTGAAAATAATATAATTTAATTTAAAAATAATATAATTTAATTTGAAAATAATATAATTTAATTTGAAAATAATTTAATTTAATTTGAAAATAATATAATTTAATTTGAAAATAATATACATTAATTTGAAAATAATTTAATTTAATTTGAAAATAATATAAATTAATTTGAAAATAATATAATTTAATTTGAAAATAATATAATTTAATTTGAAAATAATATAATTTAATTTGAAAATAATATAAATTAATTTGAAAATAATTTAATTTAATTTGAAAATAATATAATTTAATTTAAAAATAATATAATTTAACTTAAAAATAATATAATTTAATACAAAAATAATTTAATTTAATTTGAAATAAATATAATTTAATTTAAGAATGATTTAATTTAATTTGAAAATAATATAATTTAATCTGAAAATAATTTAATTTAATTTGAAAATAATATAATTTAATTTAAAAATAATATAATTTAATTTGAAAATAATATAATTTAATTTGAAAATAATTTAATTTAATTTGAAAATAATATAAATTAATTTAAAAATAATATATTTTAATTTGAAAATAATATAATTTAATTTGAAAATAATATAATTTAATTTGAAAATAATATAAATTAATTTGAAAATAATTTAATTTAATTTGAAAATAATATAATTTAATTTAAGAATGATTTAATTTAATTTGAAAACAAAATAATTTAATTTAAAAATAATATAATTTTATTTAAAAATAATTTAATATAAGTGAAAATAATATAAATTAGTTTGAAAATAATTTAATTTAATTTGAAAATAATAATATTTAATTTGAAAATAATTTAATTTAATTCGAAAATAATATAATTTAATTTGAAAATAATATAATTTAATTTGAAGATAATATAAATTAATTTAAAAATAATTTAATTTCATTTGAAAATAATATAATTTAATTTGAAAATAATTTAATTTAATTTGAAAATAATTTAGTTTAATTTGAAAATAATTAAATTTAATTTGAAAATAATATAATTTAATTTGAAAATAATTTAATTTAATTTGAAAATAATATTTAATTTAAAAATAATATAATTTAATTTGAAAACCATATAATTTAATTTGAAAATAATTTAATTTAATTTGAAAATAATATAAAATAATTTGAAACTAATATAATTTTATTTAAAAATATTATAATTTAATTTGAAAATAATATAATTTAATTTAAAAATAATATAATTTAATTTGAAAATAATTTAATTTAATTTGAAAATAATATAATTTAATTTGAAAATAATTTAATTTAATTTGAAAATAATATAAATTAATTTGAAAATAATTTAATTTAAAAATAATATAATTTAATTTGAAAATAATTTAATTTCATTTGAAAATAATATAATTTATTTAAAAAATAATATAATTTAATTTGAAAATAATATAATTTAATTTGAAAATAATTTAATTTAATTCGAAAATAATATAATTTAATTTGAAAATAATATAAATTAATTTTAAAATAATATAATTTAATCTGAAAATAATTTAATTTAATTTGAAAATAAATTAATTTAATTTGAAAATAATATAATTTAGTTTGAAAATAATATAATTTAATCTGAAAATAATTTAATTTAATTTGAAAATAATATAATTTAATTTAAAAATAATATAATTTAATTTGAAAATAATTTAATTTAATTTAAAAATAATATAATTTAATTTGAAAATAATATAATTTAATTTGAAAATAATTTAATTTAATTTGAAAATAATATAAATTAATTTGAAAATAATATAATTTAATTTGAAAATAATATAATTTAATTTGAAAATAATATAATTTAATTTGAAAATAATATAAATTAATTTGAAAATAATTTAATTTAATTTTAACATAATATAATTTAATTTGAAAATAATATAATTTAATTTAAAAATAATATAATTTAATATAAAAATAATTTAATTTAATTTGAAAATAATATAATTTAATTTAAGAATGATTTAATTTAATTTGAAAATAATATAATTAAATTTGAAAATAATTTAATTTAATTTGAAAATAATATAATTTAATTTGAAAATAATTTAATTTAATTTAAAAATAATATAATTTAATATAAAAATAATTTAATTTAATTTGAAAATAATATAATTTAATTTAAGAATGATTTAATTTAATTTGAAAATAATATATATAAATTTGAAAAAAATATAATTTAATTTGAAAATAATATAATTTAATTTGAAAATAATATAATTTAATTTGAAAATAATTTAATTTAATTCGAAAATAATATAATTTAATTTGAAAATAATATAAATTAATTTTAAAATAATATAATTTAATCTGAAAATAATTTAATTTAATTTGAAAATAAATTAATTTAATTTGAAAATAATATAATTTAATTTGAAAATAATATAATTTAATCTGAAAATAATTTAATTTAATTTGAAAATAATATAATTTAATTTGAAAATATTTTAACTTAATTTGAAAATAATAATATTTAATTTAAAAATAATTTAATTTAATTCGAAAATAATATAATTTAATTTGAAAATAATATAATTTAATTTGAAAAGAATATAAATTAATTTAAAAATAATTTAATTTAATTTGAAAATAATATAATTTAATTTGAAAATAATTTAATTTAATTTGAAAATTATTTAGTTTAATTTGAAAATAATTAAATTTAATTTGAAAAAAATATAATTTAATTTGAAAATAATTTAATTTAATTTAAAAATAATAATATTTAATTTAAAAATAATATAATTTAATTTGAAAACCATATAATTTAATTTGAAGATAATTTAATTTAATTTGAAAATAATATAAATTAATTTGAAACCAATATAATTTTATTTAAAAATATTATAATTTAATTTGAAAATAATATAATTTAATTTAAAAATAATATAATTTAATTTGAAAATAATTTAATTTAATTTGAAAATAATATAATTTAATTTGAAAATAATTTAATTTAATTTGAAAATAATATAAATTAATTTGAAAATAATTTAATTTAATTTGAAAATAATATAATTTAATTTGAAAATAATATAATTTAATATGAAAATAATTTAATTTAATTTGAAAATAATATAATTTATTTTAAAAATAATATAATTTAATTTGAAAATAATATAATTTAATTTGAAAATAATTTATTTTAATTTGAAAATAATATAATTTAATTTGAAAATAATATAAATTAATTTTAAAATAATATAATTTAATCTGAAAATAATTTAATTTAATTTGAAAATAATTTAATTTAATTTGAAAATAATATAATTTAATTTGAAAATAATATAATTTAATCTGAAAATAATTTAATTTAATTTGAAAATAATATAATTTAATTAAAAAATAATATAATTTAATTTGAAAATAATTTAATTTAATTTAAAAATAATATAATTTAATTTGAAAATAATATAATTTAATTTGAAAATAATTTAATTTAATTTGAAAATAATATAAATTAATTTGAAAATAATATAATTTAATTTGAAAATAATATAATTTAATTTGAAAATAATATAATTTAATTTGAAAATAATATAAATTAATTTGAAAATAATTTAATTTAATTTGAAAATAATATAATTTAATTTATAAATAATATAATTTAACTTAAAAATAATATAATTTAATACAAAAATAATTTAATTTAATTTGAAATAAATATAATTTAATTTAAGAATGATTTAATTTAATTTGAAAATAATATAATTTAATCTGAAAATAATTTAATTTAATTTGAAAATAATATAATTTAATATAAAAATAATATAATTTAATTTGAAAATAATATAATTTAATTTGAAAATAATTTAATTTAATTTGAAAATAATATAAATTAATTTAAAAATAATATATTTTAATTTGAAAATAATATAATTTGATTTGAAAATAATATAATTTAATTTGAAAATAATATAAATTAATTTGAAAATAATTTAATTTAATTTGAAAATAATATAATTTAATTTAAGAATGATTTAATTTAATTTGAAAACAAAATAATTTAATTTAAAAATAATATAATTTTATTTAAAAATAATTTAATATAAGTGAAAATAATATAAATTAGTTTGAAAATAATTTAATTTAATTTGAAAATAATAATATTTAATTTGAAAATAATTTAATTTAATTCGAAAATAATATAATTTAATTTGAAAATAATATAAATTAATTTGAAGATAATATAAATTAATTTAAAAATAATTTAATTTCATTTGAAAATAATATAATTTAATTTGAAAATAATTTAATTTAATTTGAAAATAATTTAGTTTAATTTGAAAATAATTAAATTTAATTTGAAAATAATATAATTTAATTTGAAAATAATTTAATTTAATTTGAAAATAATAATATTTAATTTAAAAATAATATAATTTAATTTGAAAACCATATAATTTAATTTGAAAATAATTTAATTTAATTTGAAAATAATATAAATTAATTTGAAACTAATATAATTTTATTTAAAAATATTATAATTTAATTTGAAAATAATATAATTTAATTTAAAAAAAATATAATTTACTTTGAAAATAATTTAATTTAATTTGAAAATAATATAATTTAATTTGAAAATAATTTAATTTAATTTGAAAATAATATAAATTAATTTGAAAATAATTTAATTTAATTTAAAAATAATATAATTTAATTTGAAAATAATATAATTTAATTTGAAAATAATTTAATTTAATTTGAAAATAATATAATTTATTTTAAAAATAATATAATTTATTTTGAAAATAATATAATTTAATTTGAAAATAATTTAATTTAATTCGAAAATAATATAATTTAATTTGAAACTAATATAATTTTATTTAAAAATATTAGAATTTAATTTGAAAATAATATAATTTAATTTGAAAATAATATAATTTAATTTAAAAATAATATAATTTACTTTAAAAATAATTTAATTTAATTTGAAATTAATATAATTTAATTTGAAAATAATTTAATTTAATTTGAAAATAATATAAATTAATTTGAAAATAATTTAATTTAATTTAAAAATAATATAAATTAATTTGAAAATAATATAATTTAATTTGAAAATAATATAATTTAATTTGAAAATAATATAATTTAATTTGAAAATAATATAAATTATTTTGAAAATAATTTAATTTAATTTGAACATAATATAATTTAATTTAAAAATAATATAATTTAATTTAAAAATAATATAATTTAATATAAAAATAATTTAATTTAAATTGAAAATAATATAATTTATTTTAAGAATGATTTAATTTAATTTGAAAATAATATAATTAAATTTGAAAAAAATATAATTTAATTTGAAAATAATATAAATTAATTTGAAAATAATTTAATTTAATTTGAAAATAATATAATTTAATTTAAAAATAATATAATTTAATATAAAAATAATTTAATTTAATTTGAAAATAATATAATTTAATTTAAGAATGATTTAATTTAATTTGAAAACAATATAATTTAATTTAAAAATAAAATAATTTTATTTAAAAATAATTTTATTTAAGTTGAAAATAATATAAATTAGTTTGAAAATAATTTAATTTAATTTGAAAATAATAAAATTTTATTTGAAAATAATATAATTTAATTTGAAAATATTATAATTTAATTTACTTTGAAAATAATATAAATTAATTTGAAAATAATTTAATTTAATTTGAAAATAATATAATTTAATTTGAAAATAATTTAATTTAATTTGAAAATAATATAATTTAATTTGAAAATAATATAATTTAATTTAAAAATAATTTAATTTAATTTAAAAATAATATAATTTAATTTGAAACTAATATAATTTTATTTGCCAATATTATAATTTAATTTAAAAATAATATAATTTAATTTGAAAATAATTTAATTTAATTTGAAAATAATATAAATTAGTTTGAAAATAATTTAATTTAATTTGAAAATAATAATATTTAATTTGAAAACAAAATAATTTAATTTGAAAATAATATAACTTAATTAAAAAATAATTTAATTTAATTTGAAAATAATATCATTTAATTTGAAAATAATATAATTTAATTTGAAAGTAATATAATTTAATTTGAAAATAATTTAATTTAATTTGAAAATAATATAAATTAATTTGAATATAATATAATTTAATTTGAAAATAATATAATTTAACTTAAAAATAATTTAATTTAATTTGAAAATAATATAATTTTATTTAAAAATAATATAATTTAATTTGAAAATAATATAAATTAATATGAAAATAATTTAAATTAATTTGAAAATAATATAATTTAATTTGAAAATAAGATAATTTATTTTTAAAATAATATAATTTAATCTGAAAATAATTTAATTTAATTTGAAAATAATTTAATTTAATTTGAAAATAACATAATTTAATTTGAAAATAATATAATTTATTCTAAAAATAATTTAATTTAATTTTAAAATAATATAATTTAATTTAAAAATAATATAATTAAATTTGAAAATAATTTAATATAATTTAAAAATAATATAATTTAATTTGAAAATAATATAATTTAATTTGAAAATAATTTAAATTAATTTGAAAATAATATAAATTAATTTGAAAATAATATAATTTAATTTGAAAATAATATAATTTAATTTGAAAATAATATAATTTAATTTGAAAATAATATAATTCATTTTGAAAATAATTTAAATTAATTTGAAAATAATATAAATAAATTTGAAAATAATATAATTTAATTTGAAAATAATATAATTTAATTTGAAAATAATTTAATTTAATTTGAAAATAATAAAATTTAATTTGAAAATAATATAATTTAATTTTAAAATAATATAATTTAATTTGAAAATAATTTAATTTAATTTGAAAATAATATAATTTAATTTGAAAATAATATAATTTAATTTGAAAATAATATAATTTAATTTAAAAATAATATAATGTAATTTGAAAACAAAATAATTTAATTTGAAAATAATATAACTTAATTAAAAAATAATTTAATTTAATTTCAAAATAATATAATTTAATTTGAAAATAATTTAATTTAATTTAAAAATAATATAATTTAATTTGAAAATAATATAATTTAATTTGAAAATAATTTAATTTAATTTGAAAATAATATAATTTAATTTGAAAATAATATAAATTAATTTTAAAATAATATAATTTAATTTGAAAAAAATTTAATTTAATTTGAAAATATTATAATTTAATTTGAAAATAATATAATTTAATTTGAAAATAATTTAATTAAATTTGAAAATAATATAATTTATTTTAAAAATAATATAATTTAATTTGAAAATAATATAATTTAATTTGAAAATAATTTAATTTAATTTGAAAATAATATAATTTAATTTGAAAATAATATAATTTAATTTGAAAATAATTTAATTTAATTTGAAAATAATATAATTTATTTTAAAAATAATATAATTTAATTTGAAAATAATATAATTTAATTTGAAAATAATTTAATTTAATTTGAAAATAATATAATTTAATTTGAAAATAATATAAATTAACTTTAAAATAATATAATTTAATCTGAAAATAATTTAATTTAATTTGAAAATAATTTAATTTAATTTGAAAATAATATAATTTAATTTGAAAATAATATAATTTAATCTGAAAATAATTTAATTTAAATTGAAAATAATATAATTTAATTTAAAAATAATATAATTTAATTTGAAAATAATTTAATTTAATTTAAAAATAATATAATTTAATTTGAAAATAATATAATTTAATTTGAAACTAATTTAATTTAATTTGAAAATAATATAAATTAATTTGAAAATAATATAATTTAATTTGAAAATAATATAATTTAATTTGAAAATAATATAATTTAATTTGAAAATAATATAAATTAATTTGAAAATAATTTAATTTAATTTGAAAATAATATAATTTAATTTGAAAATAATATAATTTAATTTAAAAATAATATAATTTAATAAAAAAATAATTTAATTTAATTTGAAAATAATATAATTTAATTTAAGAATGATTTAAATTAATTTGAAAATAATATAATTAAATTTGAAAATAATATAATTTAATTTGAAAATAATATAAATTAATTTGAAAATAATTTAATTTAATTTGAAAATAATATAACTTAATTTGAAAATAATATAATTTAATTTAAAAATAATATAATTTAATATAAAAATAATTTAATTTAATTTGAAAATAATATAATTTAATTTAAGAATGATTTAATTTAATTTGAAAACAATATAATTTAATTTAAAAATAATATAATTTTATTTAAAAATAGTTTAATTTAAGTTGAAAATAATATAAATTAGTTTGAAAAGAATTTAATTTAATTTGAAAATAATAATATTTAATTTGAAAATAATATAATTTTATTTGAAAATATTATAATTTAATTTACTTTGAAAATAATATAAATTAATTTGAAAATAATTTAATTTAATTTGAAAATAATATAATTTAATTTGAAAATAATTTAATTTAATTTGAAAATAATATAATTTAATTTGAAAATAATATAATTTAATTTAAAAATAATTTAATTTAATTTAAAAATAATATAATTTAATTTGAAAATAATATAATTTTATTTGCAAATATTATAATTTAATTTAAAAATAATATAATTTAATTTGAAAAAAATTTAATTTAATTTAAAAATAATATAAATTAGTTTGAAAATAATTTAATTTAATTTGAAAATAATATAATTTAATTTGAAAATAATATAATTTAATTTGAAAATAATTTAATTTAATTTGAAAATAATATAATTTAATTTAAGAATGATTTAAATTAATTTGAAAATAATATAATTAAATTTGAAAATAATATAATTTAATTTGAAAATAATATAAATTAATTTGAAAATAATTTAATTTAATTTGAAAATAATATAACTTAATTAAAAAATAATTTAATTTAATTTGAAAATAATATAATTTAATTTGAAAATAATTTAATTTAATTTAAAAATAATATAAATTAATTTGAAAATAATATAATTTAATTTGAAAATAATATAATTTAATTTGAAAATAATATAATTTAATTTGAAAATAATATAAATTAATATGAAAATAATTTAATTTAATTTGAAAATAATATAATTTAATTTGAAAATAATTTAATTTAATTTGAAAATAATAATATTTGATTTGAAAATAATTTAATTTAATTTGAAAATAATATAAATTAATTTGAAACTAATATAATTTTATTTTAAAATATTATAATTTAATTTGAAAATAATATAATTTAATTTGAAAATAAAATAATTTAATTTGAAAATAATTTAATTTAATTTGAAAATAATATAATTTAATTTGAAAATAATTTAATTTAATTTGAAAATAATATAAATTAATTTGAAAATAATTTAATTTAATTTGAAAATAATATAATTTAATTTGAAAATAATTTAATTTAATTTGAAAATAATTTAATTTAATTTGAAAATAATATAATTTAATTTGAAAGTAATTTAATTTAATTTGAAAATAATAAAATTTAATTTGAAAATAATATAATTTAATTTGAAAATAATATAATTTAATTTGAAAATAATATAATTTAATTTGAAAATAATATAATTTAATTTGGAAATAATATAATTTAATTTGAAAATAATATAATTTAATTTGAAAATAATTTAATTTAATTTGAAAATAATAAAATTTAATTTGAAAATAATATAATTTAATTTAAAAATAATATAATATAATTTAAAAATAATTTAATTTAATTTGAAAATAATAAAATTTAATTTGAAAATAATATAATTTAATTTGAAAATAATATAATTTAATTTGAAAATAATATAATTTAATTTGAAAATAATATAATTTAATTTGAAAATAATATAATTTAATTTGAAAATAATTTAATTTAATTTGAAAATAATAAAATTTAATTTGAAAATAATATAATTTAATTTGAAAATAGTATAATTTAATTTGAAAATAATTTAATTTAATTTGAAAATAATATAATTTAATTTGAAAATAATTTAATTTAATTTGAAAATAATATAATTTAATTTGAAAATAATATAATTTAATTTGAAAATAATTTAATTTAATTTGAAAATAATATAATTTAATTTGAAAGTAATTTAATTTAATTTGAAAATAATAAAATTTAATTTGAAAATAATATAATTTAATTTGAAAATAATTTAATTTAATTTGAAAATAATAATATTTGATTTGAAAATAATTTAATTTAATTTGAAAATAATATAAATTAATTTGAAACTAAAATAATTTTATTTTAAAATATTATAATTTAATTTGAAAATAATATAATTTAATTTGAAAATAATATAATTTAATTTGAAAATAATTTAATTTAATTTGAAAATAATATAATTTAATTTGAAAATAATTTAATTTAATTTGAAAATAATATAAATTAATTTGAAAATAATTTAATTTAATTTGAAAATAATATAATTTAATTTGAAAATAATATAATTTAATTTGAAAATAATTTAATTTAATTTGAAAATAATATAATTTAATTTGAAAGTAATTTAATTTAATTTGAAAATATTATAATTTAATTTACTTTGAAAATAATATAAATTAATTTGAAAATAATTTAATTTAATTTGAAAATAATATAATTTAATTTGAAAATAATTTAATTTAATTTGAAAATAATATAATTTAATTTAAAAATAATTTAATTTAATTTAAAAATAATATAATTTAATTTGAAACTAATATAATTTTATTTGCCAATATTATAATTTAATTTAAAAATAATATAATTTAATTTGAAAATAATTTAATTTAATTTGAAAATAATATAAATTAGTTTGAAAATAATTTAATTTAATTTGAAAATAATAATATTTAATTTGAAAACAAAATAATTTAATTTGAAAATAATATAACTTAATTAAAAAATAATTTAATTTAATTTGAAAATAATATAATTTAATTTGAAAATAATTTAATTTAATTTAAAAATAATATAATTAATTTGAAAATAATATAATTTAATTTGAAAATAATTAAATTTAATTTAAAAATAATATAAATTAATATGAAAATAATTTAATTTAATTTGAAAATAATATAATTTAATTTGAAAATAATTTAATTTAATTTGAAAATAATAATATTTGATTTGAAAATAATTTAATTTAATTTGAAAATAATATAAATTAATTTGAAACTAATATATTTTTATTTTAAAATATTATAATTTAATTTGAAAATAATATAATTTAATTTGAAAATAATATAATTTAATTTGAAAATAATTTAATTTAATTTGAAAATAATATAATTTAATTTGAAAATAATTTAATTTTATTTGAAAATAATATAATTTAATTTGAAAATAATATAATTTAATTTGAAAATAATTTAATTTAATTTGAAAATAATATAATTTAATTTAAAAATAATATAATTTAATTTGAAAATAATATAATTTAATTTGAAAATAATTTAATTTAATTTGAAAATAATAAAATTAAATTTGAAAATAATATAATTTAATTTGAAAATAATATAATTTAATTTGAAAATAATTTAATTTAATTTGAAAATAATATAATTTAATTTAAAAATAATATAATTTAATTTGAAAATAATATAATTTAATTTAAAAATAATATAATTTAATTTGAAAATAATATAAATTAATTTGAAAATAATTTAATTTCATTTGAAAATAATATAATTTAATTTGAAAATAATTTCATTTAATTTGAAAATAATATAATTTAATTTGAAAGTAATATAATTTAATTTGAAAATAATTTAATTTAATTTGAAAATAATATAAATTAATTTGAATATAATATAATTTAATTTAAAAATAATATAATTTAACTTAAAAATAATTTAATTTAATTTGAAAATAATATAATTTTATTTAAAAATAATATAATTTAATTTGAAAATAATATAAATTAATATGAAAATAATTTAAATTAATTTGAAAATAATATAATTTAATTTGAAAATAAGATAATTTATTTTTAAAATAATATAATTTAATCTGAAAATAATTTAATTTAATTTGAAAATAATTTAATTTAATTTGAAAATAACATAATTTAATTTGAAAATAATATAATTTATTCTAAAAATAATTTAATTTAATTTGAAAATAATATAATTTAATTTAAAAATAATATAATTAAATTTGAAAATAATTTAATATAATTTAAAAATAATATAATTTAATTTGAAAATAATATAATTTAATTTGAAAATAATTTAAATTAATTTGAAAATAATATAAATTAATTTGAAAATAATATAATTTAATTTGAAAATAATATAATTTAATTTGAAAATAATATAATTTAATTTGAAAATAATATAATTTAATTTGAAAATAATTTAAATTAATTTAAAAATAATATAAATAAATTTGAAAATAATATAATTTAATTTGAAAATAATATAATTTAATTTGAAAATAATTTAATTTAATTTGAAAATAATAAAATTTAATTTGAAAATAATATAATTTAATTTTAAAATAATATAATTTAATTTGAAAATAATTTAATTTAATTTGAAAATAATATAATTTAATTTGAAAATAATATAATTTAATTTGAAAATAATATAATTTAATTTAAAAATAATATAATTTAATTTGAAAACAAAATAATTTAATTTGAAAATAATATAACTTAATTAAAAAATAATTTAATTTAATTTCAAAATAATATAATTTAATTTGAAAATAATTTAATTTAATTTAAAAATAATATAATTTAATTTGAAAATAATATAATTTAATTTGAAAATAATTTAATTTAATTTAAAAATAATATAATTTAATTTGAAAATAATATAAATTAATTTTAAAATAATATAATTTAATTTGAAAAAAATTTAATTTAATTTGAAAATATTATAATTTAATTTGAAAATAATATAATTTAATTTGAAAATAATTTAATTAAATTTGAAAATAATATAATTTATTTTAAAAATAATATAATTTAATTTGAAAATAATATAATTTAATTTGAAAATAATTTAATTTAATTTGAAAATAATATAATTTAATTTGAAAATAATATAATTTAATTTGAAAATAATTTAATTTAATTTGAAAATAATATAATTTATTTTAAAAATAATATAATTTAATTTGAAAATAATATAATTTAATTTGAAAATAATTTAATTTAATTTGAAAATAATATAATTTAATTTGAAAATAATATAAATTAACTTTAAAATAATATAATTTAATCTGAAAAAAATTTAATTTAATTTGAAAATATTATAATTTAATTTGAAAATAATATAATTTAATTTGAAAATAATATAATTTAATCTGAAAATAATTTAATTTAATTTGAAAATAATATAATTTAATTTAAAAATAATATAATTTAATTTGAAAATAATTTAATTTAATTTAAAAATAATATAATTTAATTTGAAAATAATATAATTTAATTTGAAACTAATTTAATTTAATTTGAAAATAATATAAATTAATTTGAAAATAATATAATTTAATTTGAAAATAATATAATTTAATTTGAAAATAATATAATTTAATTTGAAAATAATATAAATTAATTTGAAAATAATTTAATTTAATTTGAAAATAATATAATTTAATTTGAAAATAATATAATTTAATTTAAAAATAATATAATTTAATAAAAAAATAATTTAATTTAATTTGAAAATAATATAATTTAATTTAAGAATGATTTAATTTAATTTGAAAATAATATAATTAAATTTGAAAATAATATAATTTAATTTGAAAATAATATAAATTAATTTGAAAATAATTTAATTTAATTTGAAAATAATATAACTTAATTTGAAAATAATATAATTTAATTTAAAAAAAATATAATTTAATATAAAAATAATTTAATTTAATTTGAAAATAATATAATTTAATTTAAGAATGATTTAATTTAATTTGAAAACAATATAATTTAATTTAAAAATAATATAATTTTATTTAAAAATAGTTTAATTTAAGTTGAAAATAATATAAATTAGTTTGAAAAGAATTTAATTTAATTTGAAAATAATAATATTTAATTTGAAAATAATATAATTTAATTTGAAAATATTATAATTTAATTTACTTTGATATAATATAAATTAATTTGAAAATAATTTAATTTAATTTGAAAATAATATAATTTAATTTGAAAATAATTTAATTTAATTTGAAAATAATATAATTTAATTTGAAAATAATATAATTTAATTTAAAAATAATTTAATTTAATTTAAAAATAATATAATTTAATTTGAAAATAATATAATTTTATTTGCAAATATTATAATTTAATTTAAAAATAATATAATTTAATTTGAAAAAAATTTAATTTAATTTGAAAATAATATAAATTAGTTTGAAAATAATTTAATTTAATTTGAAAATAATAAAATTTAAATTGAAAACAATATAATTTAATTTGAAAATAATATAACTTAATTAAAAAATAATTTAATTTAATTTGAAAATAATATAATTTAATTTGAAAATAATTTAATTTAATTTAAAAATAATATAATTTAGTTTGAAAATAATATAATTTAATTTGAAAATAATTTAATTTAATTTAAAAATAATATAAATTAATTTGAAAATAATATAATTTAATTTGAAAATAATATAATTTAATTTGAAAATAATATAATTTAATTTGAAAATAATATAAATTAATATGAAAATAATTTAATTTAATTTGAAAATAATATAATTTAATTTGAAAATAATTTAATTTAATTTGAAAATAATAATATTTGATTTGAAAATAATTTAATTTAATTTGAAAATAATATAAATTAATTTGAAACTAATATAATTTTATTTTAAAATATTATAATTTAATTTGAAAATAATATAATTTAATTTGAAAATAATATAATTTAATTTGAAAATAATTTAATTTAATTTGAAAATAATATAATTTAATTTGAAAATAATTTAATTTAATTTGAAAATAATATAAATTAATTTGAAAATAATTTAATTTAATTTGAAAATAATATAATTTAATTTGAAAATAATATAATTTAATTTGAAAATAATTTAATTTAATTTGAAAATAATATAATTTAATTTGAAAGTAATTTAATTTAATTTGAAAATAATAAAATTTAATTTGAAAATAATATAATTTAATTTGAAAATAATATAATTTAATTTGAAAATAATATAATTTAATTTGAAAATAATATAATTTAATTTGGAAATAATATAATTTAATTTGAAAATAATATAATTTAATTTGAAAATAATTTAATTTAATTTGAAAATAATAAAATTTAATTTGAAAATAATATAATTTAATTTGAAAATAATATAATATAATTTAAAAATAATTTAATTTATTTTGAAAATAATAAAATTTAATTTGAAAATAATATAATTTAATTTGAAAATAATATAATTTAATTTGAAAATAATATAATTTAATTTGAAAATAATATAATTTAATTTGAAAATAATATAATTTAATTTGAAAATAATTTAATTTAATTTGAAAATAATAAAATTTAATTTGAAAATAATATAATTTAATTTGAAAATAGTATAATTTAATTTGAAAATAATTTAATTTAAATTGAAAATAATATAATTTAATTTGAAAATAATTTAATTTAATTTGAAAATAATATAATTTAATTTGAAAATAATATAATTTAATTTGAAAATAATTTAATTTAATTTGAAAATAATATAATTTAATTTGAAAGTAATTTAATTTAATTTGAAAATAATAAAATTTAATTTGAAAATAATATAATTTAATTTAAAAATAATTTAATTTAATTTGAAAATAATAATATTTGATTTGAAAATAATTTAATTTAATTTGAAAATAATATAAATTAATTTGAAACTAATATAATTTTATTTTAAAATATTATAATTTAATTTGAAAATAATATAATTTAATTTGAAAATAATATAATTTAATTTGAAAATAATTTAATTTAATTTGAAAATAATATAATTTAATTTGAAAATAATTTAATTTAATTTGAAAATAATATAAATTAATTTGAAAATAATTTAATTTAATTTGAAAATAATATAATTTAATTTGAAAATAATATAATTTAATTTGAAAATAATTTAATTTAATTTGAAAATAATATAATTTAATTTGAAAGTAATTTAATTTAATTTGAAAATAATAAAATTTAATTTGAAAATAATATAATTTAATTTGAAAATAATATAATTTAATTTAAAAATAATATAATTTAATTTGAAAATAATATAATTTAATTTGGAAATAATATAATTTAATTTGAAAATAATATAATTTCATTTGAAAATAATTTAATTTAATTTGAAAATAATAAAATTTAATTTGAAAATAATATAATTTAATTTGAAAATAATATAATATAATTTAAAAATAATTTAATTTAATTTGAAAATAATAAAATTTAATTTGAAAATAATATAATTTAATTTGAAAATAATATAATTTAATTTGAAAATAATATAATTTAATTTGAAAATAATATAATTTAATTTGAAAATAATATAATTTAATTTGAAAATAATTTAATTTAATTTGAAAATAATAAAATTTAATTTGAAAATAATATAATTTAATTTGAAAATAGTATAATTTAATTTGAAAATAATTTAATTTAATTTGAAAATAATATAATTTAATTTGAAAATAATATAATTTAATTTGAAAATAATTTAATTTAATTTGAAAATAATAAAATTTAATTTGAAAATAATATAATTTAATTTGAAAATAGTATAATTTAATTTGAAAATAATTTAATTTAATTTGAAAATAATATAATTTAATTTGAAAATAATTTAATTTAATTTGAAAATAATAAAATTTAATTTGAAAATAATATAATTTAATTTGAAAATAATATAATTAAATTTGAAAATAATATAATTTAATTTGAAAATAATATAATTTAATTTGAAAATAATTTCATTTAATTTGAAAATAATATAATTTAATTTGAAAATAATATAATTTAATTTGAAAATAGTATTATTTAATTTGAAATTAATTTAATTTAATTTGAAAATAATATAATTTAATTTGAAAATAATATAATTTAATTTGAAAAAAATATAATTTAATTTGAAAATAATATAATTTAATTTGAAAATAATTTAATTTAATTTGAAAATAATAAAATTTAATTTGAAAATAATATAATTTAATTTAAAAATAGTATAATTTAATTTGAAAATAATTTAATTTAATTTGAACATAATATAATTTAATTTGAAAATAATATAATTTAATTTAAAAATAATTTCATTAATTTGAAAATAATATAATTTAATTTGAAAATAATATAATTTAATTTGAAAATAATTTAATTTAATTTGAAAATAATATAAAATAATTTGAAAATAATATAATTTAATTTGAAAATAATATAATTTAACTTAAAAATAATTTAATTTAATTTGAAAATAATATAATTTAATTTAAAAATAATATAATTTAATTTGAAAATAATATAAATTAATATGAAAATAATTTAATTTAATTTGAAAATAATATAATTTAATTTGAAAATAATATAATTTAATTTGAAAATAATATAATTTAATATAAAAATAATTTAATTTAATTTTAAAATAATATAATTTAATTTAAAAATAATATAATTTAATTTGAAAATAATAAAATTTAATTTAAAAATAATATAATTTAATTTAAAAATAATTTAATTTAATTTGAAAATAATATAATTTAATTTAAAAATAATTTAATTTAATTTGAAAATAATATAATTTAATTTGAAAATAATTTAATTTATTTTGAAAATAATTAAATTTAATTTGAAAATAATATAAATTAATTTGAAAATAATTTAATTTAATTTGAAAATAATATAATTTTATTTAAAAATAATTTAATTTAATTTGAAAATAATATAAATTAGTTTGAAAATAATATAATTTAATTTGAAAATAATAAAATTTAATTTAAAAATAATATAATTTAATTTGAAAATAATATAATTTAATTTGAAAATAATATAATTTAATTTAATTTGAAAATTATTTAATCTAATTTGAAAATAATATAAGATAGTTTAAAAATAATTTAATTTAATTTGAAATTAATAATACTTAATTTGAAAATAATGTAAATTAATTCAAAAATAATATAATTTAATTTAATTTGAAAATAATATAAATTAATTTGAAAATAATTTCATTTAATTTGAAAATAATATAATTTAATTTGAAAATAATTTAATTTGAAAATAATATAATTTAACTTGAAAATAATATAATTTAATTTAATTTAAAAATAATATAATTTAATTTGAAAATAATATAATTTAATTTGAAAATAATTTAATTTAATTTGAAAATAATATAATTTAATTTGAAAATAATATAATTTAATTTGAAAATAATATAATTTAATTTGAAAATAATTTAATTTAATTTGAAAATAATATAATTTAAATTGAAAATAATTTAATTTAATTAAAAAAAAATATAAATTAGTTTGAAAATAATATAATTTAATTTGAAAATAATATAATTTTATTTGAAAATAATATAATTTTATTTGAAAATAATATAATTTAATTTGAAAATAATATAAATTAATTTTAAAATAATTTAATTTAATTTGAAATTAATATATTTTAATTTGAAAATAATATAATTTAATTTGAAAATAATATAATTTAATATAAAAATAATTTAATTTAATTTGAAAATAATATAATTTAATTTAAAAATTATATAATTTAATTTGAAAATAATAAAATTTAATTTGAAAATAATATAAATTTAATTTAAAAATAATTTAATTTGAAAATAATATAATTTAATTTAAAAATAATATAATTTAATTTAATTTGAAAATAATATAAATTAATTTGAAAATAAATTAATTTAAATTGAAAATAATATAATTTAATTTTATAATATTTTAATTTTATTTGCAAATATTATGATATAATTTAAAAATAATATAATTTAATTTGAAAATAATTTAATTTAATTTGAAAATAATATAAATTAGTTTGAAAATAATTTAATTTAATTTGAAAATAAAATTATTTAATTTGAAAATAATATAATTTAATTTGAAAATAATATAATTTAATTAAAAAATAATTTAATTTAATTTGAAAATATTATAATTTAATTTGAAAATAATTTAATTTAATTTAAAAATAATATAATTTAATTTGAAAATAAAATAATTTAATTTAAAAATAATTTAATTTTATTTGAAAATAATATCATTTAATTTGAAAATAATTTAAATTAATTTGAAAATAATATAATTTATTTTAAAAAAATATAATTTAATTTAAAAATAATTTAATTTAATTTGAAAATAATATAATTTAATTTGAAAATAATATAATTTAATTTGAAAATAATATAATTTATTTTGAAAATAATATAATTTAATTTGAAAATAATATAATTTAATTTAAAAACAATTTAATTTAATTTGAAAATAATTTAATTTACTTTGAAAAAAATATAATTTATTTGAAATTAATATAATTAAATTTAAAAACAATTTAATTTAATTTGAAAATAATTTAATTTAATTTGTAAATAATATAATTTTTTTTGAAAATAATTAAATTTAATTTGAAAATAATATAAATTGGTTTGAAAATAATTTAATTTAATTTGAAAATAATTTAATTTAATTTGAAAATAATTTAATTTAATTTGAAAATAATATAATTTAATTTTAAAATAATATAATTTAATTTAAAAACAATTTAATTTAATTTGAAAATAATTTAATTTACTTTGAAAATAATTTAATTTAATTTGAAAATAATATAATTTAATTTGAAAATAATTTAATTTAATTTGAAAATAATATAATTTAATTTGAAAATAATATAAATTAATTTGAAAATAATATAATTTAATTTGAAAATAATATAATTTAATTTGAAAATAATATAATTTAATTTAAAAACAATTTAATTTAATTTGAAAATAATTTAATTTAATTTGAAAATAATATAATTATTTAAAATTTAATTTGAAAATAATATAATTTAATTTGAAATTAAATTAAATTATTTTCAAATTAATTTAATTTAATTTGAAAATAATATAATTTAATTTGAAAATAATTTAATTTAATTTGAAAATAATTTAATTTAATTTGAAAATAATATAATTTAATTTGAAAATAATATAAATTAATTTGAAAATAATTTAATTTAATTTGAAAATAATATAACTTAATTTGAAAATAATATAATTTAATTTAAAAATAATATAATTTAATATAAAAATAATTTAATTTAATTTGAAAATAATATAATTTTATTTGCAAATATTATAATTTAATTTAAAAATAATATAATTTAATTTGAAAAAAATTTAATTTAATTTGAAAATAATATAAATTAGTTTGAAAATAATTTAATTTAATTTGAAAATAATAAAATTTAATTTGAAAACAATATAATTTAATTTGAAAATAATATAACTTAATTAAAAAATAATTTAATTTAATTTGAAAATAATATAATTTAATTTGAAAATAATTTAATTTAATTTAAAAATAATATAATTTAGTTTGAAAATAATATAATTTAATTTGAAAATAATTTAATTTAATTTAAAAATAATATAAATTAATTTGAAAATAATATAATTTAATTTGAAAATAATATAATTTAATTTGAAAATAATATAATTTAATTTGAAAATAATATAAATTAATATGAAAATAATTTAATTTAATTTGAAAATAATATAATTTAATTTGAAAATAATTTAATTTAATTTGAAAATAATAATATTTGATTTGAAAATAATTTAATTTAATTTGAAAATAATATAAATTAATTTGAAACTAATATAATTTTATTTTAAAATATTATAATTTAATTTGAAAATAATATAATTTAATTTGAAAATAATATAATTTAATTTGCAAATAATTTAATTTAATTTGAAAATAATATAATTTAATTTGAAAATAATTTAATTTAATTTGAAAATAATATAAATTAATTTGAAAATAATTTAATTTAATTTGAAAATAATATAATTTAATTTGAAAATAATATAATTTAATTTGAAAATAATTTAATTTAATTTGAAAATAATATAATTTAATTTGAAAGTAATTTAATTTAATTTGAAAATAATAAAATTTAATTTGAAAATAATATAATTTAATTTGAAAATAATATAATTTAATTTGAAAATAATATAATTTAATTTGAAAATAATATAATTTAATTTGGAAATAATATAATTTAATTTGAAAATAATATAATTTAATTTGAAAATAATTTAATTTAATTTGAAAATAATAAAATTTAATTTGAAAATAATATAATTTAATTTGAAAATAATATAATTTAATTTGAAAATAATTTAATTTAATTTGAAAATAATAAAATTTAATTTGAAAATAATATAATTTAATTTGAAAATAATATAATTTAATTTGAAAATAATATAATTTAATTTGAAAATAATATAATTTAATTTGAAAATAATATAATTTAATTTGAAAATAATTTAATTTAATTTGAAAATAATAAAATTTAATTTGAAAATAATATAATTTAATTTGAAAATAGTATAATTTAATTTGAAAATAATTTAATTTAATTTGAAAATAATATAATTTAATTTGAAAATAATATAATTTAATTTGAAAATAATTTAATTTAATTTGAAAATAATAAAATTTAATTTGAAAATAATATAATTTAATTTGAAAATAGTATAATTTAATTTGAAAATAATTTAATTTAATTTGAAAATAATATAATTTAATTTGAAAATAATTTAATTTAATTTGAAAATAATAAAATTTAATTTGAAAATAATATAATTTAATTTGAAAATAATATAATTTAATTTGAAAATAATATAATTTAATTTGAAAATAATATAATTTATTTTGAAAATAATTTCATTTAATTTGAAAATAATATAATTTAATTTGAAAATAATATAATTTAATTTGAAAATAGTATTATTTAATTTGAAATTAATTTAATTTAATTTGAAAATAATATAATTTAATTTGAAAATAATATAATTTAATTTGAAAATAATATAATTTAATTTGAAAATAATATAATTTAATTTGAAAATAATTTAATTTAATTTGAAAATAATAAAATTTAATTTAAAATAATATAATTTAATTTGAAAATAGTATAATTTAATTTGAAAATAATTTAATTTAATTTGAAAATAATATAATTTAATTTGAAAATAATATAATTTAATTTGAAAATAATTTCATTAATTTGAAAATAATATAATTTAATTTGAAAATAATATAATTTAATTTGAAAATAATTTAATTTAATTTGAAAATAATATAAAATAATTTGAAAATAATATAATTTAATTTGAAAATAATATAATTTAACTTAAAAATATTTTAATTTAATTTGAAAATAATATAATTTAATTTAAAAATAATATAATTTAATTTGAAAATAATATAAATTAATATGAAAATAATTTAATTTAATTTGAAAATAATATAATTTAATTTGAAAATAATATAATTTAATTTGAAAATAATATAATTTAATATAAAAATAATTTCATTTAATTTTAAAATAATATAATTTAATTTAAAAATAATATAATTTAATTTGAAAATAATAAAATTTAATTTAAAAATAATATAATTTAATTTAAAAATAATTTAATTTAATTTGAAAATAATATAATTTAATTTAAAAATAATTTAATTTAATTTTAAAATAATATAATTTAATTTGAAAATAATTTAATTTATTTTAAAAATAATTAAATTTAATTTGAAAATAATATAAATTAATTTGAAAATAATTTAATTTAATTTGAAAATAATATAATTTTATTTAAAAATAATTTAATTTAATTTGAAAATAATATAAATTAGTTTGAAAATAATATAATTTAATTTGAAAATAATAAAATTTAATTTAAAAATAATATAATTTAATTTGAAAATAATATAATTTAATTTGAAAATAATATAATTTAATTTAATTTGAAAATTATTTAATCTAATTTGAAAATAATATAAGATAGTTTAAAAATAATTTAATTTAATTTGAAATTAATAATACTTAATTTGAAAATAATGTAAATTAATTCAAAAATAATATAATTTAATTTAATTTGAAAATAATATAAATTAATTTGAAAATAATTTCATTTAATTTGAAAATAATATAATTTAATTTGAAAATAATTTAATTTGAAAATAATATAATTTAACTTGAAAATAATATAATTTAATTTAATTTGAAAATAATATAATTTAATTTGAAAATAATTTAATTTGAAAATAATACAATTTAATTTAAAAATAATAAAATTTAATTTGAAAATAATATAATTTAATTTGAAAATAATTTAATTTAATTTGAAAATAATATAATTTAATTTGAAAATAATATAATTTAATTTGAAAATAATATAATTTAATTTGAAAATAATATAAATTAATTTTAAAATAATTTAATTTAATTTGAAATTAATATATTTTAATTTGAAAATGATATAATTTAATTTGAAAATAATATAATTTAATATAAAAATAATTTAATTTAATTTGAAAATAATATAATTTAATTTAAAAATAATATAATTTAATTTGAAAATAATAAAATTTAATTTGAAAATAATATAAATTTAATTTAAAAATAATTTAATTTGAAAATAATATAATTTAATTTAAAAATAATATAATTTAATTTAATTTGAAAATAATATAAATTAATTTGAAAATAAATTAATTTAATTTGAAAATATTGTAATTTAATTTTATAATATTTTAATTTTATTTGCAAATATTATGATATAATTTAAAAATAATATAATTTAATTTGAAAATAATTTAATTTAATTTGAAAATAATATAAATTAGTTTGAAAATAATTTAATTTAATTTGAAAATAATAATATTTAATTTGAAAATAATATAATTTAATTTGAAAATAATATAATTTAATTAAAAAATAATTTAATTTAATTTGAAAATATTATAATTTAATTTGAAATTAATTTAATTTAATTTAAAAATAATATAATTTAATTTGAAAATAATATAATTTAATATAAAAATAATTTAATTTTATTTGAAAATAATATAATTTAATTTGAAAATAATTTAATTTAATTTGAAAATAATATAATTTAATTTGAAAATAATATAATTTAATTTAAAAATAATTTAATTTAATTTGAAAATAATATAATTTAATTTGAAAATAATATAATTTAATTTGAAAATAATATAATTTATTTTGAAAATAATATAATTTAATTTGAAAATAATATAATTTAATTTAAAAACAATTTAATTTAATTTGAAAATAATTTAATTTACTTTGAAAAAAATATAATTTATTTGAAAATAATATAATTAAATTTAAAAACAATTTAATTTAATTTGAAAATAATTTAATTTAATTTGTAAATAATATAATTTTTTTTGAAAATAATTAAATTTAATTTGAAAATAATATAAATTGGTTTGAAAATAATTTAATTTAATTTGAAAATAATTTAATTTAATTTGAAAATAATTTAATTTAATTTGAAAATAATATAATTTAATTTTAAAATAATATAATTTAATTTAAAAACAATTTAATTTAATTTGAAAATAATTTAATTTACTTTGAAAAAAATATAATTTAATTTGAAAATAATATAATTTAATTTAAAAACAATTTAATTTAATTTGAAAATAATTTAATTTAATTTGAAAATAATATAATTTAATTTGAAAATAATATAATTTAATTTGAAAATAATATAATTTAATTTGAAAATAATATAATTTAATTTAAAAACAATTTAATTTAATTTGAAAATAATTTAATTTAATTTGAAAATAATATAATTATTTAAAATTTAATTTGAAAATAATATAATTTAATTTGAAATTAATTTAATTTAATTTAAAAATAATTTAATTTAATTTGAAAATAATATAATTTAATTTGAAAATAATTTAATTTAATTTGAAAATAATTTAATTTAATTTGAAAATAATATAATTTAATTTGAAAATAATATAATTTAATTTGAAAATAATATAATTCAATTTGAAAATAATTTAATTTAATTTGAAAATAATAGAGTTTAATTTGAAAATAATATTATTTAATTTAAAAACAATTTAATTTAATTTGAAAATAATATAATTTAATTTGAAAATAATTAATTTAATTTGAAAATAATTTAATTTAATTTGAAAATAATATAAATTAATTTGAAAATAATTTAATTTAATTTGAAAATAATATTGTTTAATTAGAAAATACTTTAATTTGAAAATAATTTAATTTGAAAATAATTTAGTTTAATTTGAAAATAATTAAATTTAATTTGAAAATAATATAATTTAATTTGAAAATAATATAATTTAATTTGAAAACAATTTAATTTGAAAATATTTTAATTTGAAAATATTATAATTTAATTTAATAATAATATAATTTAATTTGAAAATAATATAATTTAATTTGAAAATAATTTAATTTAATTTGAAAATAATATAATTTATTAAAAAAAATTTAATTTAATTAGAAAATAATAATATTTAATTTGAAAATAATATAATTTAATTTGAAAATAATTTAATTTAATTTGAAAATAATATAATTTAATTTGAAAATAATTTAATTTAATTTGAAAATAATTTAATTTGATTTGAAAATTATAAAATTTAATTTAAAAATAATATAATTTAATTTAAAAATAATTTAATTTAATTTGAAAATAATATAATTTAATTTGAAAATAATATAATTTTATTTGCAAATATTATAATTTAATTTAAAAATAATATAATTTTATTTGAAAATAATTCAATTTAATTTGAAAATAATATAAATTAGTTTGAAAATATTTTAATTTAATTTGAAAATAATAATATTTAATTTGAATAATTCAATTTAATTTGAAAATAATATAAATTAATTTGAAAATAATTTAATTTAATTTGAAAATAATATAATTTAATTTGAAAATAATTTAATTTAATTTGAAAATAATTTAGTTTAATTTGAAAATTATTAAATTTAATTTGAAAATAATATAATTTAATTTAAAAATAATTTAATTTAATTTGAAAATAATAATATTTAATTTGAGAATAACATAATTTAATTTGAAAATAATATAATTTAATTTGAAAATAATTTAATTTAATTTGAAAATAATTTAGTTTAATTTGAAAATAATTAAATTTAATTTGAAATTAATATAATTTAATTTGAAAATAATTTAATTTAATTTGAAAATAATATATTTTAATTTGAAAATAATTTAATTTAATTTGAAAATAATATAATTTATTTTAAAAATAATATAATTTAATTTGAAAATAATATAATTTAATTTGAAAATAAATTAATTTAATTTGAAAATAATATAATTTAATTTGAAAATAATATAATTTAATTTGAAAATAATATAATTTAATCTAAAAATAATTTAATTTAATTTGAAAATAATTTAATTTAATTTGAAAATAATATAATTTAATTTGAAAATAATATAATTTAATCTGAAAATAATTTAATTTAATTTGAAAATAATATAATTTAATTTGAAAATAATATAATTTAATTTGAAAATAATTTAATTTAATTTAAAAATAATATAATTTAATTTGAAAATAATATAATTTAATCTAAAAATAATTTAATTTAATTTGAAAATAATTTAATTTAATTTTAAAATAATATAATTTAATTTGAAAATAATTTAATTTAATTTGAAAATAATATAATTTAATTTGAAAATAATATAATTTAATTTGAAAATAATATAAATTAATTTGAAAATAATATAATTTAATTTAAAAATAATATAATTGAATATAAAAATAATTTAATTTAATTTGAAAATAATATAATTTCATTTAAGAATAATTTAATTTGAAAACAATATAATTTAATTTGAAAATAATATAATTTTATTTGCAAATATTATAATTTAATTTAAAAATAATATAATTTTATTTAAAAATAATTTAATTTAAGTTGAAAATAATAAAAATTAGTTTGAAAATAATTTAATTTAATTTGAAAATAATAATCCTTAATTTGAAAATAATATAATTTAATTTGAAAATAATATAATTTAATTTACTTTGAAAATAATATAAATTAATTTGAAAATAATTTAATTTAATTTGAAAATAATATAATTTAATTTGAAAATAATTTAATTTAATTTGAAAATAATATAATTTAATTTAAAAATAATATAATTTAATTTAAAAATAATTTAATTTAATTTAAAAATAATATAATTTAATTTGAAAATAATATAATTTTATTTGCAAATATTATAATTTAATTTAAAAACAATATAATTTAATTTGAAAATAATTTAATTTAATTTGAAAATAATATAATTTTATTTGCAAATATTATAATTTAATTTAAAAATAATATAATTTAATTTGAAAATAATATAATTTAATTTGAAAATAATTTAATTTAATTTAAAAATAATATATTTTAATTTTAAAATAATATAATTTAATTTGAAAATAATTTAATTTAATTTGAAAATAATATAATTTAATTTGAAAATAATATTATTTAATTTGAAAATAATATAAATTAATTTGAAAATAATATAATTTAATTTAAAAATAATATAATTTAATATAAAAATAATTTAATTTAATTTGAAAATAATATAATTTCATTTAAGAATAATTTAATTTAATTTGAAAATAATATAATTTTATTTGCAAATATTATAATTTAATTTAAAAATAATATAATTTTATTTAAAAATAATTTAATTTAAGTTGAAAATAATATAAATTAATTTGAAAATAATTTAATTTAATTTGAAAATAATAATCTTTAATTTGAAAATAATATAATTTAATTTGAAAATAATATAATTTAATTTACTTTGAAAATAATATAAATTATTTTGAAAATAATTTAATTTAATTTGAAAATAATATAATTTAATTTGAAAATAATTTAATTTAATTTGAAAATAATATAATTTAATTTAAAAATAATATAATTTAATTTAAAAATAATTTAATTTAATTTAAAAATAATATAATTTAATTTGAAAATAATATAATTTTATTTGCAAATATTATAATTTAATTTAAAAACAATATAATTTAATTTGAAAATAATTTAATTTAATTTGAAAATAATATAATTTTATTTGCAAATATTATAATTTAATTTAAAAATAATATAATTTAATTTGAAAATAATATAATTTAATTTGAAAATAATTAATTTAATTTGAAAATAATTTAATTTAATTTGAAAATAATATAAATTAATTTGAAAATAATTTAATTTAATTTGAAAATAATATAATTTAATTAGAAAATACTTTAATTTGAAAACAATTTAATTTGAAAATATTTTAATTTGAAAATATTATAATTTAATTTAATAATATAATTTAATTTGAAAATAATATAATTTAATTTAAAAATAATATAAATTAATTTGAAAATAATTTAATTTGAAATAATATAATTTAATTTGGAAATAATATAATTTAATATAAAAATAATTTAATTTAATTTCAAAATAATATAATTTATGTAAAAAAAATTAATTTAATTTGAAAATAATAATATTTAATTTGAAAATAATATAATTTAATTTGAAAATAATATAATTTAATTTTAAAATAATATAATTTAATTTGAAAATAATATAAATTAATTTGAAAATAATATAATTTAATTTGAAAACAATATAATTTAATTTGAAAATAATATAATTTAATTTGAAAATAATATAAATTAATTTGAAAATAATTTAATTTGAAAATAATATTATTTTATTTGGAAATAATATAATTTATTATAAAAATAATTTAATTTAATTTGAAAATAATTTAATTTAATTTAAAAATAATTTAATTTAATTTGAAAATTATAAAATTTAATTTAAAAATAATATAATTTAATTTAAAAATAATTTAATTTAATTTGAAAATAATATAATTTAATTTGAAAATAATATAATTTTATTTGCAAATATTATAATTTAATTTAAAAATAATATAATTTAATTTGAAAATAATATAATTTAATTTGAAAATAATTTAATTTAATTTAAAAATAATATATTTTAATTTTAAAATAATATAATTTAATTTGAAAATAATTTAATTTAATTTAAAAATAATATAATTTAATTTGAAAATAATTTAATTTAATTTGAAAATAATATAAATTAATTTGAAAATAATATAATTTAATTTAAAAATAATATAATTTAATTTAAAAATAATTTAATTTAATTTAAAAATAATATAATTTAATTTGAAAATAATATAATTTTATTTGCAAATATTATAATTTAATTTAAAAACAATATAATTTAATTTGAAAATAATTTAATTTAATTTGAAAATAATATAATTTTATTTGCAAATATTATAATTTAATTTAAAAATAATATAATTTAATTTGAAAATAATATAATTTAATTTGAAAATAATTAATTTAATTTGAAAATAATTTAATTTAATTTGAAAATAATATAAATTAATTTGAAAATAATTTAATTTAATTTGAAAATAATATAATTTAATTAGAAAATACTTTAATTTGAAAACAATTTAATTTGAAAATATTTTAATTTGAAAATATTATAATTTAATTTAATAATATAATTTAATTTGAAAATAATATAATTTAATTTAAAAATAATATAAATTAATTTGAAAATAATTTAATTTGAAATAATATAATTTAATTTGGAAATAATATAATTTAATATAAAAATAATTTAATTTAATTTCAAAATAATATAATTTATGTAAAAAAAATTAATTTAATTTGAAAATAATAATATTTAATTTGAAAATAATATAATTTAATTTGAAAATAATATAATTTAATTTTAAAATAATATAATTTAATTTGAAAATAATATAAATTAATTTGAAAATAATATAATTTAATTTGAAAACAATATAATTTAATTTGAAAATAATATAATTTAATTTGAAAATAATATAAATTAATTTGAAAATAATTTAATTTGAAAATAATATTATTTTATTTGGAAATAATATAATTTATTATAAAAATAATTTAATTTAATTTGAAAATAATTTAATTTAATTTAAAAATAATTTAATTTAATTTGAAAATTATAAAATTTAATTTAAAAATAATATAATTTAATTTAAAAATAATTTAATTTAATTTGAAAATAATATAATTTAATTTGAAAATAATATAATTTTATTTGCAAATATTATAATTTAATTTAAAAATAATATAATTTAATTTGAAAATAATATAATTTAATTTGAAAATAATTTAATTTAATTTAAAAATAATATATTTTAATTTTAAAATAATATAATTTAATTTGAAAATAATTTAATTTAATTTAAAAATAATATAATTTAATTTGAAAATAATTTAATTTAATTTGAAAATAATATAAATTAATTTGAAAATAATATAATTTAATTTAAAAATAATATAATTTAATATAAAAGTAATTTAATTTAATTTGAAAATAATATAATTTCATTTAAGAATAATTTAATTTAATTTGAAAACAATATAATTTAATTTGAAAATAATATAATTTTATTTGCAAATATTATAATTTAATTTAAAAATAATATAATTTTATTTAAAAATAATTTAATTTAAGTTGAAAATAATATAAATTAGTTTGAAAATAATTTAATTTAATTTGAAAATAATAATCTTTAATTTGAAAATAATATAATTTAATTTGAAAATAATATAATTTAATTTACTTTGAAAATAATATAAATTATTTTGAAAATAATTTAATTTAATTTGAAAATAATATAATTTAATTTGAAAATAATTTAATTTAATTTGAAAATAATATAATTTAATTTAAAAATAATATAATTTAATTTAAAAATAATTTAATTTAATTTAAAAATAATATAATTTAATTTGAAAATAATATAATTTTATTTGCAAATATTATAATTTAATTTAAAAACAATATAATTTAATTTGAAAATAATTTAATTTAATTTGAAAATAATATAATTTTATTTGCAAATATTATAATTTAATTTAAAAATAATATAATTTAATTTGAAAATAATATAATTTAATTTGAAAATAATTAATTTAATTTGAAAATAATTTAAATTAATTTGAAAATAATATAAATTAATTTGAAAATAATTTAATTTAATTTGAAAATAATATAATTTAATTAGAAAATACTTTAATTTGAAAATAATTTAATTTGAAAATAATATAGTTTAATTTGAAAATAATTAATTTTAATTTGAAAATAATATAATTTAATTTGAAAATAATATAATTTAATTTGAAAACAATTTAATTTGAAAATATTTTAATTTGAAAATATTATAATTTAATTTAATAATATAATTTAATTTGAAAATAATATAATTTAATTTGAAAATAATATAAATTAATTTGAAAATAATTTAATTTGAAAATAATATAATTTAATTTGGAAATAATATAATTTAATATAAAAATAATTTAATTTAATTTGAAAATAATATAATTTATGTAAAAAAAATTAATTTAATTTGAAAATAATAATATTTAATTTGAAAATAATATAATTTAATTTGAAAATAATATAATTTAATTTTAAAATAATTTAATTTAATTTGAAAATAATATAAATTAATTTGAAAATAATATAATTTAATTTGAAAACAATATAATTTAATTGGAAAATAATATAATTTAATTTGAAAATAATATAAATTAATTTGAAAATAATTTAATTTGAAAATAATATTATTTAATTTGGAAATAATATAATTTATTATAAAAATAATTTAATTTAATCTGAAAATAATTTAATTTAATTTAAAAATAATTTAATTTAATTTGAAAATTATAAAATTTAATTTAAAAATAATATAATTTAATTTAAAAATAATTTAATTTAATTTGAAAATAATATAATTTAATTTGAAAATAATATAATTTTATTTGCAAATATTATAATTTAATTTAAAAATAATATAATTTTATTTGAAAATAATTCAATTTAATTTGAAAATAATATAAATTAGTTTGAAAATATTTTAATTTAATTTGAAAATAATAATATTTAATTTGAATAATTCAATTTAATTTGAAAATAATATAAATTAATTTGAAAATAATTTAATTTAATTTGAAAATAATGTAATTTAATTTGAAAATAATTTAATTTAATTTGAAAATAATTTAGTTTAATTTGAAAATTATTAAATTTAATTTGAAAATAATATAATTTAATTTGAAAATAATTTAATTTAATTTGAAAATAATAATATTTAATTTGAGAATAATATAATTTAATTTGAAAATAATATAATTTAATTTGAAAATAATTTAATTTAATTTGAAAATTACATAAATTAATTTGAAACTTATATAATTTTATTTGAAAATATTTTAATTTAATTTGAAAATAATATAATTTAATTTGAAAATAATTTAATTTAATTTGAAAATAATATAAATTAATTTGAAAATAATTTAATTTAATTTGAAAATAATATAAATTAATTTGAAAATAATTTAATTTACTTTGAAAATAATATAATTTAATTTGAAAACAATATAATTTAATTTGAAAATAATTTAATTTAATTTGAAAATAATATAATTTAATTTAAAAATAATTTAATTTAATTTGAAAATTATAAAATTTAATTTGAAAATAATATAATTTTATTTAAAAATAATTTAATTTAATTTAAAAATAATATAATTTAATTTGAAAATAATATAATTTTATTTGCAAATATTATAATTTAATTTAAAAATAATATAATTTTATTTGAAAATAATTTAATTTAATTTGAAAATAATATAAATTAGTTTGAAAATGTTTTAATTTAATTTGAAAATAATAATATTTAATTTGAAAATAATTTAATTTAATTCGAAAATAATATAGTTTAATTTGAAAATAATATAATTTAATTTGACAATAATATAAATTAATTTTAAAATAATTTATTTTAATTTGAAAATAATATAATTTAATTTAAAAATAATATAATTTAATTTAAAAATAATATAATTTAATTTGAAAATAATTTAATTTAATTTGAAAATAATATAATTTAATTTGAAAATAATTTAATTTAATTTGAAAATAATATAAATTAATTTGAAAATAATTTAATTTAATTTGAAAATAATATAATTTAATTTGAAAATAATATATTTTAATTTGAAAATAATTTAATTTAATTTGAAAATAATATAATTTAATTCGAAAATAATATAATTTAATTTAAAAATAATATAATTTAATTTGAAAATAAATTAATTTAATTTGAAAATAATATAATTTAATTTGAAAATAATATAATTTAATTTGAAAATAATATAATTTAATTTGAAAATAATATAATTTAATCTAAAAATACTTTAATTTAATTTGAAAATAATTTAATTTAATTTGAAAATAATATAATTTCATTTAAGAATAATTTAATTTAATTTGAAAACAATATAATTTAATTTGAAAATAATATAATTTTATTTGCAAATATTATAATTTAATTTGAAAATAATATAATTTTATTTAAAAATAATTTAATTTAAGTTGAAAATAATATAAATTAGTTTGAAAATAATTTAATTTAATTTGAAAACAATAATATTTAATTTGAAAATAATATAATTTAATTTGAAAATAATATAATTTAATTTACTTTGAAAATAATATAAATTAATTTGAAAATAATTTAATTTAATTTGAAAATAATATAATTTAATTTGAAAATAATTTAATTTAATTTGAAAATAATATAATTTAATTTAAAAATATTATAATTTAATTTAAAAATAATTTAATTTAATTTTAAAATAATATAATTTAATTTGAAAATAATATAATTTTATTTGCAAATATTATAATTTAATTTAAAAATAATATAATTTAATTTGAAAATAATTTAATTTAATTTGAAAATAATATAAATTAGTTTGAAAATAATTTAATTTAATTTGAAAATAATAATATGTAATTTGAAAACAATATAATTTAATTTGAAAATAATATAATTTAATTAAAAAATAATTTAATTAAATTTGAAAATAATATAATTTAATTTGAAAATAATTTAATTTGATTTAAAAATAATATAATTTAATTTGAAAATAATATAATTTAATTTGAAAATAATTTAATTTAATTTGAAAATAATATAAATTAATTTGAAAATAATATAATTTAATTTGAAAATAATATAATTTAATTTGAAAACAATATAATTTAATTTGAAAATAATATAAATTAATTTGAAAATAATTTAATTTAATTTGAAAATAATATAATTTAATTTGAAAATAATATAATTTAATTTAAAAATAATATAATTTAATATAAAAATAATTTAATTTAATTTAAAAATAATATAATTTATTTTAAGAATAATTTAATTTAATTTGAAAATAATATAATTTAATTTAAAAATAATATAATTTTATTTGCAAATATAATTTAATTTAAAAATAATATAATTTTATTTAAAAATAATTTAATTTAATTTGAAAATAATATAAATTAGTTTGAAAATAATTTAATTTAATTTGAAAATAATAATATTTAATTTGAAAATAATATAATTTAATTTGAAAATAATATAATTTAATTTAATTTGAAAATAATATAAATTAATTTGAAAATAATTTAATTTAATTTGAAAATAATGTAACTTAATTTGAAAATAATTTAATTTAATTTGAAAATAATATAATTTAATTTTAAAATAATATAATTTAATTTAAAAATAATTTAAGTTAATTTAAAAATAATATAATTTAATTTGAAAATAATATAAATTAGTTTGAAAATAATTTAATTTAATTTGAAAATAATAATATTTAATTTGAAAACAATATAATTTAATTTGAAAATAATATAATTTATTTAAAAAATAATTTATTTTAATTTGGAAATAATATAATTTAATTTGAAAATAATTTAATTTATTTTAAAAATAATATAATTTAATTTGAAAATAATATAATTTAATTTGAAAATAATTTAATTTAATTTGAAAATAATATAAATTAATTTGAAAATAATATAATTTAATTTGAAAATAATATAATTTAATTTGAAAATAATATAATTTAATTTGAAAATAATATAAATTAATTTGAAAATAATTTAATTTAGTTTGGAAATAATATAATTTAATTTGAAAATAATATAATTTAATCTGAAAATAATTTAATTTAATTTGAAAATAATATAAATTAATTTGAAAATAATATAATTTAATTTGAAAATAATATAATTTAATTTGAAAATAATATAATTTAATTTGAAAATAATTTAATTTAATTTGAAAATAATATAAATTAATTTGAAAATAATATAATTTAATTTGAAAATAATATAATTTAATTTGAAAATAATATAATTTAACTTGAAAATAATATAAATTATTTTGAAAATAATTTAATTTAATTTGAAAATAATATAATTTAATTTAAAAATAATTTAATTTAATTTGAAAATAATATAATTTAATTTGAAAATAATATAATTTTATTTGCAAATATTATAATTTAATTTAAAAATAATATAATTTAATTTGAAAATAATTTAATTTAATTTGAAAATAATATAAATTAGTTTGAAAATATTTTAATTTAATTTGAAAATAATAATATTTAATTTGAAAATAATTTAATTTAATTCGAAAATAATATAGTTTAATTTGAAAATAATATAATTTAATTTGACAATAATATAAATTAATTTGAAAATAATTTAATTTAATTTGAAAATAATATAATTTAATTTGAAAATAATTTAATTTAATTTGAAAATAATTTAGTTTAATTTGAAAATAATATAATTTAATTTAAAAATAATTTAATTTAATTTGAAAATAATAATACTTAATTTAAAAATAATATAATTTAATTTGAAAACAATTTAATTTAATTTGAAAATAATTTAATTTAATTTGAAAATAATATAAATTAATTAGAAACTAATATAATTTTATTTGAAAATATTATAATTTAATTTGAAAATAATATAATTTAATTTAAAAATAATATAATTTAATTTGAAAATAATTTAATTTAATTTGAAAATAATATAATTTAATTTGAAAATAATTTAATTTAATTTGAAAATAATATAAATTAATTTGAAAATAATTTAATTTAATTTGAAAATAATATAATTTAATTTGAAAATAATATATTTTAATTTGAAAATAATTTAATTTAATTTGAAAATAATATAATTTATTTTAAAAATAATATAATTTAATTTGAAAATAATATAATTTAATTTGAAAATAATTTAATTTAGTTTGGAAATAATATAATTTAATTTGAAAATAATATAATTTAATCTGAAAATAATTTAATTTAATTTGAAAATAATATAAATTAATTTGAAAATAATATAATTTAATTTGAAAATAATATAATTTAATTTGAAAATAATATAATTTAATTTGAAAATAATTTAATTTAATTTGAAAATAATTTAATTTAATTTGAAAATAATATAATTTAATTTGAAAATAATATAATTTAATCTGAAAATAATTTAATTTAATTTGAAAATAATATAATTTAATTTGAAAATAATATAATTTAATTTGAAAATAATTTAATTTAATTTAAAAATAATATAATTTAAATTGAAAATAATATAATTTAATTTAAAAATAATTTAATTTAATTTGAAAATAATATAAATTAATTTGAAAATAATATAATTTAATTTGAAAATAATATTATTTAATTTGAAAATAATATAATTTAATTTGAAAATAATATAAATTAATTTGAAAATAATATAATTTAATTTAAAAATAATATAATTTAATATAAAAACAATTTAATTTAATTTGAAAATAATATAATTTCATTTAAGAATAATTTAATTTAATTTGAAAACAATATAATTTAATTTGAAAATAATATAATTTTATTTGCAAATATTATAATTTAATTTAAAAAAACTATAATTTTATTTAAAAATAATTTAATTTAAGTTGAAAATAATATAAATTAGTTTGAAAATAATTTAATTTAATTTGAAAATAATAATATTTAATTTGAAAATAATATAATTTAATTTGAAAATAATATAATTTAATTTACTTTGAAAATAATATAAATTAATTTGAAAATAATTTAATTTAATTTAAAAATAATATAATTTAATTTGAAAATAATTTAATTTAATTTGAAAATAATATAATTTAATTTAAAAATAATATAATTTAATTTAAAAATAATTTAATTTAATTTAAAAATAATATAATTTAATTTGAAAATAATATAATTTTATTTGCAAATATTATAATTTAATTTAAAAATAATATAATTTCATTTGAAAATAATTTAATTTAATTTGAAAATAATATAAATTAGTTTGAAAATATTTTAATTTAATTTGAAAATAATAATATTTAATTTTAAAAAAATTTAATTTAATTCGAAAATAATACAGTTTAATTTGAAAATAATATAATTTAATTTGACAATAATATAAATTAATTTGAAAATAATTTAATTTAATTTGAAAATAATATAATTTAATTTGAAAATAATTTAATTTAATTTGAAAATAATTTAGTTTAATTTGAAAATAATATAATTTAATTTAAAAATAATTTAATTTAATTTGAAAATAATAATACTTAATTTAAAAATAATATAATTTAATTTGAAAACAATTTAATTTAATTTGAAAATAATTAAATTTAATTTGAAAATAATATAATTTAATTTGAAAATAATATAATTTAATTTACTTTGAAAATAATATAAATTAATTTGAAAATAATTTAATTTAATTTAAAAATAATATAATTTAATTTGAAAATAATATAATTTAATCTGAAAATAATTTAATTTAATTTGAAAATAATTTAATTTGATTTAAAAATAATATAATTTAATTTGAAAATAATATAATTTAATTTGAAAATAATTTAATTTAATTTGAAAATAATATAAATTAATTTGAAAATAATATAATTTAATTTGAAAATAATATAATTTAATTTGAAAATAATATAATTTTATTTAAAAATAATATAATTTAATATAAAAATAATTTAATTTAATTTGAAAATAATATAAATTAGTTTGAAAATAATTTAATTTAATTTGAAAATAATAATATTTAATTTGAAAATAATATAATTTAATTTGAAAATAATTTAATTTAATTTAAAAATAATATAATTTAATTTGAAAATAATATAATTTAATTTGAAAATAATTTAATTTAATTTGAAAATAATATAAATTAATTTGAAAATAATATAATTTAATTTGAAAATAATATAATTTAATTTGAAAATAATATAATTTAATTTGAAAATAATATAAATTAATTTGAAAATAATTTAATTTAATTTGAAAATAATATAATTTAATTTGAAAATAATATAATTTAATCTGAAAATAATTTAATTTAATTTGAAAATAATATAAATTAATTTGAAAATAATATAATTTAATTTGAAAATAATATAATTTAATTTGAAAATAATATAATTTAATTTGAAAATGATATAAAATAATTTGAAAATAATTTAATTTAATTAGAAAATAATAATATTTAATTTGAAAACAATATAATTTAATTTGAAAATAATATAATTTAATTTGAAAATAATATAATTTAATTTAAAAATAATATAATTTAATTTGAAAATAATATAATTTTATTTGCAAATATTATAATTTAATTTAAAAATAATATAATTTAATTTGAAAATAATTTAATTTAATTTGAAAATAATAAAAATTAATTTGAAAATAATTTAATTTAATTTGAAAATAATAATATTTAATTTGAAAACAATATAATTTAATTTGAAAATAATATAATTTAATTTAAAAATAATTTAATTTAATTTAAAAATAATATAATTTAATTTGAAAATCATATAATTTAATTTGAAAATAATATAATTTAATTTACTTTGAAAATAATATAAATTAATTTGAAAATAATTTAATTTAATTTAAAAATAATATAATTTAATTTGAAAATAATATAATTTAATCTGAAAATAATTTAATTTAATTTGAAAATAATTTAATTTGATTTAAAAATAATATAATTTAATTTGAAAATAATATAATTTAATTTGAAAATAATTTAATTTAATTTGAAAATAATATAAATTAATTTGAAAATAATATAATTTAATTTGAAAATAATATAATTTAATTTGAAAATAATATAATTTTATTTAAAAATAATATAATTTAATATAAAAATAATTTAATTTAATTTGAAAATAATATAAATTAGTTTGAAAATAATTTAATTTAATTTGAAAATAATAATATTTAATTTGAAAATAATATAATTTAATTTGAAAATAATTTAATTTAATTTAAAAATAATATAATTTAATTTGAAAATAATATAATTTAATTTGAAAATAATTTAATTTAATTTGAAAATAATATAAATTAATTTGAAAATAATATAATTTAATTTGAAAATAATATAATTTAATTTGAAAATAATATAATTTAATTTGAAAATAATATAAATTAATTTGAAAATAATTTAATTTAATTTGAAAATAATATAATTTAATTTGAAAATAATATAATTTAATCTGAAAATAATTTAATTTAATTTGAAAATAATATAAATTAATTTGAAAATAATATAATTTAATTTGAAAATAATATAATTTAATTTGAAAATAATATAATTTAATTTGAAAATGATATAAAATAATTTGAAAATAATTTAATTTAATTAGAAAATAATAATATTTAATTTGAAAACAATATAATTTAATTTGAAAATAATATAATTTAATTTGAAAATAATTTAATTTAATTTGAAAATAATATAATTTAATTTGAAAATAATATAATTTAATTTGAAAATAATTTAATTTAATTTAAAAATAATATAATTTAAATTAAAAATAATATAATTTAATTTAAAAATAATTTAATTTAATTTGAAAATAATATAAATTAATTTGAAAATAATATAATTTAATTTGAAAATAATATTATTTAATTTGAAAATAATATAATTTAATTTGAAAATAATATAAATTAATTTGAAAATAATATAATTTAATTTAAAAATAATATAATTTAATATAAAAACAATTTAATTTAATTTGAAAATAATATAATTTCATTTAAGAATAATTTAATTTAATTTGAAAACAATATAATTTAATTTGAAAATAATATAATTTTATTTGCAAATATTATAATTTAATTTAAAAAAACTATAATTTTATTTAAAAATAATTTAATTTAAGTTGAAAATAATATAAATTAGTTTGAAAATAATTTAATTTAATTTGAAAATAATAATATTTAATTTGAAAATAATATAATTTAATTTGAAAATAATATAATTTAATTTACTTTGAAAATAATATAAATTAATTTGAAAATAATTTAATTTAATTTAAAAATAATATAATTTAATTTGAAAATAATTTAATTTAATTTGAAAATAATATAATTTAATTTAAAAATAATATAATTTAATTTAAAAATAATTTAATTTAATTTAAAAATAATATAATTTAATTTGAAAATAATATAATTTTATTTGCAAATATTATAATTTAATTTAAAAATAATATAATTTCATTTGAAAATAATTTAATTTAATTTGAAAATAATATAAATTAGTTTGAAAATATTTTAATTTAATTTGAAAATAATAATATTTAATTTTAAAAAAATTTAATTTAATTCGAAAATAATACAGTTTAATTTGAAAATAATATAATTTAATTTGACAATAATATAAATTAATTTGAAAATAATTTAATTTAATTTGAAAATAATATAATTTAATTTGAAAATAATTTAATTTAATTTGAAAATAATTTAGTTTAATTTGAAAATAATATAATTTAATTTAAAAATAATTTAATTTAATTTGAAAATAATAATACTTAATTTAAAAATAATATAATTTAATTTGAAAACAATTTAATTTAATTTGAAAATAATTAAATTTAATTTGAAAATAATATAATTTAATTTGAAAATAATATAATTTAATTTACTTTGAAAATAATATAAATTAATTTGAAAATAATTTAATTTAATTTAAAAATAATATAATTTAATTTGAAAATAATATAATTTAATCTGAAAATAATTTAATTTAATTTGAAAATAATTTAATTTGATTTAAAAATAATATAATTTAATTTGAAAATAATATAATTTAATTTGAAAATAATTTAATTTAATTTGAAAATAATATAAATTAATTTGAAAATAATATAATTTAATTTGAAAATAATATAATTTAATTTGAAAATAATATAATTTTATTTAAAAATAATATAATTTAATATAAAAATAATTTAATTTAATTTGAAAATAATATAAATTAGTTTGAAAATAATTTAATTTAATTTGAAAATAATAATATTTAATTTGAAAATAATATAATTTAATTTGAAAATAATTTAATTTAATTTAAAAATAATATAATTTAATTTGAAAATAATATAATTTAATTTGAAAATAATTTAATTTAATTTGAAAATAATATAAATTAATTTGAAAATAATATAATTTAATTTGAAAATAATATAATTTAATTTGAAAATAATATAATTTAATTTGAAAATAATATAAATTAATTTGAAAATAATTTAATTTAATTTGAAAATAATATAATTTAATTTGAAAATAATATAATTTAATCTGAAAATAATTTAATTTAATTTGAAAATAATATAAATTAATTTGAAAATAATATAATTTAATTTGAAAATAATATAATTTAATTTGAAAATAATATAATTTAATTTGAAAATGATATAAAATAATTTGAAAATAATTTAATTTAATTAGAAAATAATAATATTTAATTTGAAAATAATTTAATTTAATTTGAAAATAATATAAACTAATTTGAAAATAATATAATTTAATTTGAAAATAATATAATTTAATTTGAAAATAATATAATTTAATTTAATTTGAAAATAATATAAATTAATTTGAAAATAATTAAATTTAATTTGAAAATAATATAACTTTATTTGAAAATAATTTAATTTAATTTGAAAATAATATAATTTAATTTGAAAATAATATAATTTAATTTAAAAATGATTTAATTTGATTTAAAAATAATATAATTTAATTTGAAAATAATATAAATTAGGTTGAAAATAATTTAATTTAATTTGAAAATAATAATATTTAATTTGAAAACAATATAATTTAATTTAAAAATAATATAATTTAATTTAAAAATAATTTAATTTAATTTAAAAATAATATAATTTAATTTGAAAATAATATAATTTTATTTGCAAATATTATAATTTAATTTAAAAATAATATAATTTAATTTGAAAATAATTTAATTTAATTTGAAAATAATAAAAATTAATTTGAAAATAATTTAATTTAATTTGAAAATAATAATATTTAATTTGAAAACAATATAATTTAATTTGAAAATAATATAATTTATTTTAAAAATAATTTAATTTAATTTAAAAATAATATAATTTAATTTGAAAATCATATAATTTAATTTGAAAATAATTTTATTTAATTTGAAAATAATATAAATTAATTTGAAAATAATATAATTTAATTTGAAAATATTATAATTTAATTTGAAAATAATATAATTTAATTTGAAAATAATATAAATTAATTTGAAAATAATTTAATTTAACTTGAAAATAATATAATTTAATTTGAAAATAATATAATTTAATTTAAAAATAATATAATTTAATATAAAAATAATTTAATTTAATTTGAAAATAATATAATTTCATTTAAGAATAATTTAATTTAATTTGAAAATAATATAATTTAATTGGAAAATATAATTTTATTTGCAAATATTATAATTTAATTTAAAAATAATATAATTTTATATAAAAATAATTTAATTTAAGTTGAAAATAATATAACTTAGTTTGAAAATAATTTAATTTAATTTGAAAATAATATAATTTAATTTGAAAATAATTTAATTTGAAAATAATATAATTTAATTTGAAAATAAATAATTTAATTTAAAATTAATTTAATTTAATTTAAAAATAATATAATTTAATTTGAAAATAATATAATTTTATTTGCAAATATTATAATTTAATTTAAAAATAATATAATTTAATTTGAAAATAATTTAATTTAATTTGAAAATAATAAAAATTAATTTGAAAATAATTTAATTTAATTTGAAAATAATAATATTTAATTTGAAAACAATATAATTTAATTTGAAAATAATATAATTTAAATAAAAAATAATTTAATTTAATTTGAAAATAATATAATTTAATTTGAAAATAATTTAATTTAATTTAAAAATAATATAATTTAATTTGAAAATAATATAATTTAATTTGAAAATAATTTAATTTAATTTGAAAATAATATAAATTAATTTGAAAATAATATAATTTAATTTGAAAATAATATAATTTAATTTGAAAATTATATAATTTAATTTGAAAATAATATAATTTAGTTTAAAAATAACATATTTTAATATAAAAATAATTTAATTTAATTTGAAAATAATATAATTTAATTTAAGAATAATTTAATTTAATTTGAAAATAATATAATTTAATTTGAAAATAATATAATTTGATTTGCAAATATTATAATTTAATTTAAAAATAATATAATTTTATTTAAAAATATTTTAATTTAATTGGAAAATAATATAAATTAGTTTGAAAATAATTTAATTTAATTTAAAAATAATATAATTTAATTTTAAAATAATATAATTTAATTTAATTTGAAAATAATATAAATTTATTTGAAAATAATTTAATTTAATTTGAAAATAATATAACTTAATATGAAAATAATTTAATTTAATTTGAAAATAATATAATTTAATTTGAAAATAATATAATTTAATTTTAAAATAATTTAATTTAATTTGAAAATAATATAAATTAATTTGAAAATAATATAATTTAATTTGAAAACAATATAATTTAATTTGAAAATAATATAATTTAATTTGAAAATTATATAATTTAATTTGAAAATAATATAATTTAGTTTAAAAATAATATATTTTAATATAAAAATAATTTAATTTAATTTGAAAATAATATAATTTAATTTAAGAATAATTTAATTTAATTTGAAAATAATATAATTTATTTTGAAAATAATATAATTTGATTTGCAAATATTATAATTTAATTTAAAAATAATATAATTTTATTTAAAAATATTTTAATTTAATTGGAAAATAATATAAATTAGTTTGAAAATAATTTAATTTAATTTAAAAATAATATAATTTAATTTGAAAATAATATAATTTAATTTGAAAATAATTTAATTTAATTTGAAAATAATATAAATTAATTTGAAAATAATATAATTTAATTTGAAAATAATATAATTTAATTTGAAAATAATATAATTTAATTTGAAAATAATATAAATTAATTTGAAAATAATTTAATTTAATTTTAAAATAATATAATTTAATTTGAAAATAATATAATTTAATCTGAAAATAATTTAATTTAGTTTGAAAATAATATAATTTAATTTGAAAATTATATAATTTAATTTGAAAATAATATAATTTAGTTTAAAAATAATATATTTTAATATAAAAATAATTTAATTTAATTTGAAAATAATATAATTTAATTTAAGAATAATTTAATTTAATTTGAAAATAATATAATTTATTTTGAAAATAATATAATTTGATTTGCAAATATTATAATTTAATTTAAAAATAATATAATTTTATTTAAAAATATTTTAATTTAATTTGAAAATAATATAAATTAGTTTGAAAATAATTTAATTTAATTTGAAAATAATATAATTTAATTTTAAAATAATATAATTTAATTTAATTTGAAAATAATATAAATTTATTTGAAAATAATTTAATTTAATTTGAAAATAATATAACTTAATATGAAAATAATTTAATTTAATTTGAAAATAATATAATTTAATTTGAAAATAATATAATTTAATTTAAAAATAATTTAATTTAACTTAAAAATAATATAATTTAATTTGAAAATAATATAATTTAATTTGAAAATAATATAATTTAATTTGAAAATAATATAATTTAATTTTAAAATAATTTAATTTAATTTGAAAATAATATAAATTAATTTGAAAATAATATAATTTAATTTGAAAACAATATAATTTAATTTGAAAATAATATAATTTAATTTGAAAATAATATAAATTAATTTGAAAATAATTTATTTTAAAAATAATATAATTTAATTTGGAAATAATATAATTTAATATAAAAATAATTTAATTTATTTTGAAAATAATTTAATTTAATTTAAAAATAATTTAATTTAATTTGAAAATAATATAAATTAATTTGAATTTAATATAATTTAATTTGAAAATAATATAATTTAATTTGAAAATAATATAATTTTATTTAAAAATAATATAATTTAATATAAAAATAATTTAATTTAATTTGAAAATAATATAAATTAGTTTGAAAATAATTTAATTTAATTTGAAAATAATAATATTTAATTTGAAAATAATATAATTTAATTTGAAAATAATTTAATTTAATTTAAAAATAATATAATTTAATTTGAAAATAATATAATTTAATTTGAAAATAATTTAATTTAATTTGAAAATAATATAAATTAATTTGAAAATAATATAATTTAATTTGAAAATAATATAATTTAATTTGAAAATAATATAATTTAATTTGAAAATAATATAAATTAATTTGAAAATAATTTAATTTAATTTTAAAATAATATAATTTAATTTGAAAATAATATAATTTAATCTGAAAATAATTTAATTTAGTTTGAAAATAATATAAATTAATTTGAAAATAATATAATTTAATTTGAAAATAATATAATTTAATTTGAAAATAATATAATTTAATTTGAAAATGATATAAAATAATTTGAAAATAATTTAATTTAATTAGAAAATAATAATATTTAATTTGAAAATAATTTAATTTAATTTGAAAATAATATAAACTAATTTGAAAATAATATAATTTAATTTGAAAATAATATAATTTAATTTGAAAATAATATAATTTAATTTAATTTGAAAATAATATAAATTAATTTGAAAATAATTAAATTTAATTTGAAAATAATATAACTTTATTTGAAAATAATTTAATTTAATTTGAAAATAATATAATTTAATTTGAAAATAATATAATTTAATTTAAAAATGATTTAATTTGATTTAAAAATAATATAATTTAATTTGAAAATAATATAAATTAGGTTGAAAATAATTTAATTTAATTTGAAAATAATAATATTTAATTTGAAAACAATATAATTTAATTTAAAAATAATATAATTTAATTTAAAAATAATTTAATTTAATTTAAAAATAATATAATTTAATTTGAAAATAATATAATTTTATTTGCAAATATTATAATTTAATTTAAAAATAATATAATTTAATTTGAAAATAATTTAATTTAATTTGAAAATAATAAAAATTAATTTGAAAATAATTTAATTTAATTTGAAAATAATAATATTTAATTTGAAAACAATATAATTTAATTTGAAAATAATATAATTTAATTTAAAAATAATTTAATTTAATTTAAAAATAATATAATTTAATTTGAAAATCATATAATTTAATTTGAAAATAATTTTATTTAATTTGAAAATAATATAAATTAATTTGAAAATAATATAATTTAATTTGAAAATATTATAATTTAATTTGAAAATAATATAATTTAATTTGAAAATAATATAATTTAATTTGAAAATAATTTAATTTAACTTGAAAATAATATAATTTAATTTGAAAATAATATAATTTAATTTAAAAATAATATAATTTAATATAAAAATAATTTAATTTAATTTGAAAATAATATAATTTCATTTAAGAATAATTTAATTTAATTTGAAAATAATATAATTTAATTGGAAAATATAATTTTATTTGCAAATATTATAATTTAATTTAAAAATAATATAATTTTATATAAAAATAATTTAATTTAAGTTGAAAATAATATAACTTAGTTTGAAAATAATTTAATTTAATTTGAAAATAATATAATTTAATTTGAAAATAATTTAATTTGAAAATAATATAATTTAATTTGAAAATAAATAATTTAATTTAAAATTAATTTAATTTAATTTAAAAATAATATAATTTAATTTGAAAATAATATAATTTTATTTGCAAATATTATAATTTAATTTAAAAATAATATAATTTAATTTGAAAATAATTTAATTTAATTTGAAAATAATAAAAATTAATTTGAAAATAATTTAATTTAATTTGAAAATAATAATATTTAATTTGAAAACAATATAATTTAATTTGAAAATAATATAATTTAAATAAAAAATAATTTAATTTAATTTGAAAATAATATAATTTAATTTGAAAATAATTTAATTTAATTTAAAAATAATATAATTTAATTTGAAAATAATATAATTTAATTTGAAAATAATTTAATTTAATTTGAAAATAATATAAATTAATTTGAAAATAATATAATTTAATTTGAAAATAATATAATTTAATTTGAAAATTATATAATTTAATTTGAAAATAATATAATTTAGTTTAAAAATACATATTTTAATATAAAAATAATTTAATTTAATTTGAAAATAATATAATTTAATTTAAGAATAATTTAATTTAATTTGAAAATAATATAATTTAATTTGAAAATAATATAATTTGATTTGCAAATATTATAATTTAATTTAAAAATAATATAATTTTATTTAAAAATATTTTAATTTAATTGGAAAATAATATAAATTAGTTTGAAAATAATTTAATTTAATTTGAAAATAATATAATTTAATTTTAAAATAATATAATTTAATTTAATTTGAAAATAATATAAATTTATTTGAAAATAATTTAATTTAATTTGAAAATAATATAACTTAATATGAAAATAATTTAATTTAATTTGAAAATAATATAATTTAATTTGAAAATAATATAATTTAATTTAAAAATAATTTAATTTAATTTAAAAATAATATAATTTAATTTGAAAATAATATAATTTTATTTGCAAATATTATAATTTAATTTAAAAATAATATAATTTAATTTGAAAATAATTTAATTTAATTTGAAAATAATATAAATTAGTTTGAAAATAATTTAATTTAATTTGAAAATAATAATATGTAATTTGAAAACAATATAATTTAATTTGAAAATAATGTAATTTAATTAAAAAATAATTTAATTTAATTTGAAAATAATATAATTTAATTTGAAAATAATTTAATTTGATTTAAAAATAATATAATTATTTTGAAAATAATATAATTTAATTTGAAAATAATTTAATTTAATTTGAAAATAATATAAATTAATTTGAAAATAATATAATTTAATTTGAAAATAATATAATTTAATTTGAAAATAATATAATTTTATTTAAAAATAATATAATTTAATATAAAAATAATTTAATTTAATTTGAAAATAATATAAATTAGTTTGAAAATAATTTAATTTAATTTGAAAATAATAATATTTAATTTGAAAATAATATAATTTAATTTGAAAATAATTTTATTTAATTTAAAAATAATATAATTTAATTTGAAAATAATATAATTTAATTTGAAAATAATTTAATTTAATTTGAAAATAATATAAATTAATTTGAAAATAATATAATTTAATTTGAAAATAATATAATTTAATTTGAAAATAATATAATTTAATTTGAAAATAATATAAATTAATTTGAAAATAATTTAATTTAATTTGAAAATAATATAATTTAATTTGAAAATAATATAATTTAATCTGAAAATAATTTAATTTAATTTGAAAATAATATAAATTAATTTGAAAATAATATAATTTAATTTGAAAATAATATAATTTAATTTGAAAATAATATAATTTAATTTGAAAATGATATAAAATAATTTGAAAATAATTTAATTTAATTAGAAAATAATAATATTTAATTTGAAAATAATTTAATTTAATTTGAAAATAATATAAACTAATTTGAAAATAATATAATTTAATTTGAAAATAATATAATTTAATTTGAAAATAATATAATTTAATTTAATTTGAAAATAATATAAATTAATTTGAAAATAATTAAATTTAATTTGAAAATAATATAACTTTATTTGAAAATAATTTAATTTAATTTGAAAATAATATAATTTAATTTGAAAATAATTTAATTTAATTTAAAAATAATATAATTTAATTTGAAAATAATATAATTTAATTTGAAAATATTTTAATTTAATTTGAAAATAATATAAATTAATTTGAAAATAATATAATTTAATTTGAAAATAATATAATTTAATTTGAAAATTATATAATTTAATTTGAAAATAATATAATTTAGTTTAAAAATAACATATTTTAATATAAAAATAATTTAATTTAATTTGAAAATAATATAATTTAATTTAAGAATAATTTAATTTAATTTGAAAATAATATAATTTAATTTGAAAATAATATAATTTGATTTGCAAATATTATAATTTAATTTAAAAATAATATAATTTTATTTAAAAATATTTTAATTTAATTGGAAAATAATATAAATTAGTTTGAAAATAATTTAATTTAATTTGAAAATAATATAATTTAATTTTAAAATAATATAATTTAATTTAATTTGAAAATAATATAAATTTATTTGAAAATAATTTAATTTAATTTGAAAATAATATAACTTAATATGAAAATAATTTAATTTAATTTGAAAATAATATAATTTAATTTGAAAATAATATAATTTAATTTTAAAATAATTTAATTTAATTTAAAAATAATATAATTTAATTTGAAAATAATATAATTTTATTTGCAAATATTATAATTTAATTTAAAAATAATATAATTTAATTTGAAAATAATTTAATTTAATTTGAAAATAATATAAATTAGTTTGAAAATAATTTAATTTAATTTGAAAATAATAATATGTAATTTGAAAACAATATAATTTAATTTGAAAATAATGTAATTTAATTAAAAAATAATTTAATTTAATTTGAAAATAATATAATTTAATTTGAAAATAATTTAATTTGATTTAAAAATAATATAATTATTTTGAAAATAATATAATTTAATTTGAAAATAATTTAATTTAATTTGAAAATAATATAAATTAATTTGAAAATAATATAATTTAATTTGAAAATAATATAATTTAATTTGAAAATAATATAATTTTATTTAAAAATAATATAATTTAATATAAAAATAATTTAATTTAATTTGAAAATAATATAAATTAGTTTGAAAATAATTTAATTTAATTTGAAAATAATAATATTTAATTTGAAAATAATATAATTTAATTTGAAAATAATTTTATTTAATTTAAAAATAATATAATTTAATTTGAAAATAATATAATTTAATTTGAAAATAATTTAATTTAATTTGAAAATAATATAAATTAATTTGAAAATAATATAATTTAATTTGAAAATAATATAATTTAATTTGAAAATAATATAATTTAATTTGAAAATAATATAAATTAATTTGAAAATAATTTAATTTAATTTGAAAATAATATAATTTAATTTGAAAATAATATAATTTAATCTGAAAATAATTTAATTTAATTTGAAAATAATATAAATTAATTTGAAAATAATATAATTTAATTTGAAAATAATATAATTTAATTTGAAAATAATATAATTTAATTTGAAAATGATATAAAATAATTTGAAAATAATTTAATTTAATTAGAAAATAATAATATTTAATTTGAAAATAATTTAATTTAATTTGAAAATAATATAAACTAATTTGAAAATAATATAATTTAATTTGAAAATAATATAATTTAATTTGAAAATAATATAATTTAATTTAATTTGAAAATAATATAAATTAATTTGAAAATAATTAAATTTAATTTGAAAATAATATAACTTTATTTGAAAATAATTTAATTTAATTTGAAAATAATGTAATTTAATTTGAAAATAATATAATTTAATTTAAAAATGATTTAATTTGATTTAAAAATAATATAATTTAATTTGAAAATAATATAAATTAGGTTGAAAATAATTTAATTTAATTTGAAAATAATAATATTTAATTTGAAAACAATATAATTTAATTTGAAAATAATATAATTTAATTTAAAAATAATTTAATTTAATTTAAAAATAATATAATTTAATTTGAAAATAATATAATTTTATTTGCAAATATTATAATTTAATTTAAAAATAATATAATTTAATTTGAAAATAATTTAATTTAATTTGAAAATAATAAAAATTAATTTGAAAATAATTTAATTTAATTTGAAAATAATAATATTTAATTTGAAAACAATATAATTTAATTTGAAAATAATATAATTTAATTTAAGAATAATTTAATTTAATTTGAAAATAATATAATTTAATTTGAAAATAATATAATTTGATTTGCAAATATTATAATTTAATTTAAAAATAATATAATTTTATTTAAAAATATTTTAATTTAATTTGAAAATAATATAAATTAGTTTGAAAATAATTTAATTTAATTTGAAAATAATATAATTTAATTTTAAAATAATATAATTTAATTTAATTTGAAAATAATATAAATTTATTTGAAAATAATTTAATTTAATTTGAAAATAATATAACTTAATATAAAAATAATTTAATTTAATTTGAAAATAATATAATTTAATTTGAAAATAATATAATTTAATTTAAAAATAATTTAATTTAATTTAAAAATAATATAATTTAATTTGAAAATAATATAATTTTATTTGCAAATATTATAATTTAATTTAAAAATAATATAATTTAATTTGAAAATAATTTAATTTAATTTGAAAATAATATAAATTAGTTTGAAAATAATTTAATTTGAAAATAATATAATTTAATTTGGAAATAATATAATTTAATATAAAAATAATTTAATTTAATTTGAAAATAATATAATTTATGTAAAAAAATTTAATTTAATTTGAAAATAATAATATTTAATTTGAAAATAATATAATTTAATTTGAAAATAGTATAATTTAATTTTAAAATAATTTAATTTAATTTGAAAATAATATAAATTAATTTGAAAATAATATAATTTAATTTGAAAACAATATAATTTAATTTGAAAATAATATAATTTAATTTGAAAATAATATAAATTAATTTGAAAATAATTTATTTTAAAAATAATATAATTTAATTTGGAAATAATATAATTTAATATAAAAATAATTTAATTTATTTTGAAAATAATTTAATTTAATTTAAAAATAATTTAATTTAATTTGAAAATAATATAAATTAATTTGAAAATAATATAATTTAATTTGAAAATAATATAATTTAATTTGAAAATAATATAATTTTATTTAAAAATAATATAATTTAATATAAAAATAATTTAATTTAATTTGAAAATAATATAAATTAGTTTGAAAATAATTTAATTTAATTTGAAAATAATAATATTTAATTTGAAAATAATATAATTTAATTTGAAAATAATTTAATTTAATTTAAAAATAATATAATTTAATTTGAAAATAATATAATTTAATTTGAAAATAATTTAATTTAATTTGAAAATAATATAAATTAATTTAAAAATAATATAATTTAATTTGAAAATAATATAATTTATTTTGAAAATAATATAATTTAATTTGAAAATAATATAAATTAATTTGAAAATGATTTAATTTAATTTGAAAATAATATAATTTAATTTGAAAATAATATAATTTAATCTGAAAATAATTTAATTTAATTTGAAAATAATATAAATTAATTTGAAAATAATATAATTTAATTTGAAAATAATATAATTTAATTTGAAAATAATATAATTTAATTTGAAAATGATATAAAATAATTTGAAAATAATTTAATTTAATTAGAAAATAATAATATTTAATTTGAAAATAATTTAATTTAATTTGAAAATAATATAAACTAATTTGAAAATAATATAATTTAATTTGAAAATAATATAATTTAATTTGAAAATAATATAATTTAATTTAATTTGAAAATAATATAAATTAATTTGAAAATAATTAAATTTAATTTGAAAATAATATAACTTTATTTGAAAATAATTTAATTTAATTTGAAAATAATATAATTTAATTTGAAAATAATATAATTTAATTTAAAAATGATTTAATTTGATTTAAAAATAATATAATTTAATTTGAAAATAATATAAATTAGGTTGAAAATAATTTAATTTAATTTGAAAATAATAATATTTAATTTGAAAACAATATAATTTAATTTAAAAATATTATAATTTAATTTAAAAATAATTTAATTTAATTTAAAAATAATATAATTTAATTTGAAAATAATATAATTTTATTTGCAAATATTATAATTTAATTTAAAAATAATATAATTTAATTTGAAAATAATTTAATTTAATTTGAAAATAATAAAAATTAATTTGAAAATAATTTAATTTAATTTGAAAATAATAATATTTAATTTGAAAACAATATAATTTAATTTGAAAATAATAATATTTAATTTGAAAACAATATAATGTAATTTAAAAATAATATAATTTAATTTGAAAATCATATAATTTAATTTGAAAATAATTTTATTTAATTTGAAAATAATATAAATTAATTTGAAAATAATATAATTTAATTTGAAAATAATATAATTTAATTTGAAAATAATATAATTTAATTTGAAAATAATATAAATTAATTTGAAAATAATTTAATTTAACTTGAAAATAATATAATTTAATTTGAAAATAATATAATTTAATTTAAAAATAATATAATTTAATATAAAAATAATTTAATTTAATTTGAAAATAATATAATTTCATTTAAGAATAATTTAATTTAATTTGAAAATAATATAATTTAATTGGAAAATATAATTTTATTTGCAAATATTATAATTTAATTTAAAAATAATATAATTTTATATAAAAATAATTTAATTTAAGTTGAAAATAATATAAATTAGTTTGAAAATAATTTAATTTAATTTGAAAATAATTTAATTTAATTTGAAAATAATTTTATTAAATTTGAAAATAATATAATTTAATTTGAAAATAAATAATTTAATTTAAAAATAATTTAATTTAATTTAAAATCAATATAATTTAATTTGAAAATAATATAATTTTATTTGCAAATATTATAATTTAATTTAAAAATAATATAATTTAATTTGAAAATAATTTAATTTAATTTGAAAATAATAAAAATTAATTTGAAAATAATTTAATTTAATTTGAAAATAATAATATTTAGTTTGAAAACAATATAATTTAATTTGAAAATAATATAATTTAATTAAAAAATAATTTAATTTAATTTGAAAATAATATAATTTAATTTGAAAATAATTTAATTTAATTTAAAAATAATATAATTTAATTTGAAAATAATATAATTTAATTTAAAAATAATTTAATTTAATTTAAAAATAATTTAATTTGAAAATAATATAATTTAATTTGAAAATAATATAATTTAATTTGAAAATTATATAATTTAATTTGAAATAATATAATTTAGTTTAAAAATAATATATTTTAATATAAAAATAATTTAATTTAATTTGAAAATAATATAATTTAATTTAAGAATAATTTAATTTAATAATAATATAATTTAATTTGAAAATAATATAATTTGATTTGCAAATATTATAATTTAATTTAAAAATAATATAATTTTATTTAAAAATATTTTAATTTAATTTGAAAATAATATAAATTAGTTTGAAAATAATTTAATTTAATTTGAAAATAATATAATTTAATTTTAAAATAATATAATTTAATTTAATTTGAAAATAATATAAATTTATTTGAAAATAATATAAATTTATTTGAAAATAATTTAATTTAATTTGAAAATAATATAACTTAATATGAAAATAAGTTAATTTAATTTGAAAATAATATAATTTAATTTGAAAATAATATAATTTAATTTAAAAATAATTTAATTTAATTTAAAAATAATATAATTTAATTTGAAAATAATATAATTTTATTTGCAAATATTATAATTTAATTTAAAAATAATATAATTTAATTTGAAAATAATTTAATTTAATTTGAAAATAATATAAATTAGTTTGAAAATAATTTAATTTGAAAATAATATAATTTAATTTGGAAATAATATAATTTAATATAAAAATAATTTAATTTAATTTGAAAATAATATAATTTATGTAAAAAAATTTAATTTAATTTGAAAATAATAATATTTAATTTGAAAATAATATAATTTAATTTGAAAATAATATAATTTAATTTTAAAATAATTTAATATAATTTGAAAATAATATAAATTAATTTGAAAATAATATAATTTAATTTGAAAACAATATAATTTAATTTGAAAATAATATAATTTAATTTGAAAATAATATAAATTAATTTGAAAATAATTTATTTTAAAAATAATATAATTTAATTTGGAAATACTATAATTTAATATAAAAATAATTTAATTTATTTTGAAAATAATTTAATTTAATTTAAAAATAATTTAATTTAATTTGAAAATTATAAAATTTAATTTAAAAATAATATAATTTAAAAATAATTTAATTTAATTTGAAAATAATATAATTTAATTTGAAAATAATATAATTTTATTTGCAAATATTATAATTAAATTTAAAAATAATATAATTTTATTTGAAAATAATTCAATTTAATTTGAAAATAATATAAATTAGTTTGAAAATATTTTAATTTAATTTGAAAATAATAATATTTAATTTGAATAATTCAATTTAATTTGAAAATAATATAAATTAATTTGAAAATAATTTAATTTAATTTGTAAATAATATAATTTAATTTGAAAATAATTTAATTTAATTTGAAAATAATTTAGATTAATTTGAAAATAATATAATTTAATTTGAAAATAATAATATTTAATTTGAGAATAATATAATTTAATTTGAAAATAATATAATTTAATTTGAAAATAATTTAATTTAATTTGAAAATAATATAAATTAATTTGAAAATAATTTAATTTAATTTGTAAATAATATAATTTAATTTGAAAATAATTTAATTTAATTTGAAAATAATTTAGATTAATTTAAAAATTATTAAATTTAATTTGAAAATAATTTAATTTAATTTGAAAATAATATAATTTAATTTAAAAATAATTTAATTTAATTTGAAAATTATAAAATTTAATTTGAAAATAATATAATTTATTTTAAAAATAATTTAATTTAATTTGAAAATAATATAATTTAATTTGAAAATAATATAATTTTATTTGCAAATATTATAATTTAATTTAAAAATTATATAATTTTATTTGAAAATAATTAAATTTAATTTGAAAATAATATAAATTAGTTTGAAAGTATTTTAATTTAATTTGAAAATAATAATATTTAATTTGAAAATAATTTAATTTAATTCGAAAATAATATAGATTAATTTGAAAATAATATAATTTAATTTGAAAATAATATAATTTAATTTGAAAATAATTTAATTTAATTTGAAAATAATAATACTTAATTTAAAAATAATATAATTTAATTTGAAAACAATTTAATTTAATTTGAAAATAATTTAATTTAATTTGAAAATAATATAAATTAATTTGAAACTAATATAATTTTATTTGAAAATATTATAATTTAATTTGAAAATAATATAATTTAATTTAAAAATAATATAATTTAATTTGAAAATAATTTAATTTAATTTGAAAATAATATAATTTAATTTAAAATAATTTAATTTAATTTGAAAATAATATAAATTAATTTGAAAATAATTTAATTTATTTTGAAAATAATTTAATTTAATAATAATATATTTTAATTTGAAAATAATTTAATTTAATTTGAAAATAATACAATTTAATTTAAAAATAATATAATTTAATTTGAAAACAATATAATTTAATTTGAAAATAAATTAATTTAATTTGAAAATAATATAATTTAATTTGAAAATAATATAATTTAATTTGAAAATAATATAATTTAATTTGAAAATAATATAATTTAATCTAAAAATAATTTAATTTAATTTGAAAATAATTTAATTTAATTTGAAAATAATATAATTTAATAATAATTTAATTTAATTTGAAAACAATATAAATTAATTTGAAAATAATTTAATTTAATTTGTAAATAATATAATTTAATTTGAAAATAATTTATTTTAATTTGAAAATAATTTAGATTAATTTGAAAATAATATAATTTAATTTGAAAATAATAATATTTAATTTGAGAATAATATAATTTAATTTGAAAATAATATAATTTAATTTGAAAATAATTTAATTTAATTTGAAAATAATATAAATTAATTTGAAAATAATTTAATTTAATTTGTAAATAATATAATTTAATTTGAAAATAATTTAATTTAATTTGAAAATAATTTAGATTAATTTGAAAATTATTAAATTTAATTTGAAAAAAATTTAATTTAATTTGAAAATAATATAATTTAATTTAAAAATAATTTAATTTAATTTGAAATTTATAAAATTTAATTTGAAAATAATATAATTTATATTAAAAATAATTTAATTTAATTTGAAAATAATATAATTTAATTTGAAAATAATATAATTTTATTTGCAAATATTATAATTAAATTTAAAAATAATATAATTTTATTTGAAAATAATTTAATTTAATTTGAAAATAATATAAATTAGTTTGAAAATATTTTAATTTAATTTGAAAATAATAATATTTAATTTGAAAATAATTTAATTTAATTCGAAAATAATATAGATTAATTTAAAAATAATATAATTTAATTTGACAATAATATAAATTAATTTGAAAATTAATAAATTTAATTTGAAAATAATATAATTTAATTTGAAAATAATTTAATTTAATTTGAAAATAATAATACTTAATTTAAAAATAATATAATTTACATTGAATTGAAAAATTCACTTTGTTTTTTACCACACTTATATTATGTAAAAATATTATATAACTTATTATTCACAGTTATATAAATTTCTACACATATCAGGACTCGAGTTTCGACGTTTGACGGTCATTTTCAAGTGACTTAACAAATTGAAAGTTGAATATATACCCTTATAGTTTTGGTGGGTTGGGGGGGCGGTGTTTGTCCGAAGATGAGGACTTATCTGTTTGAGATTGGGTGAGATTAAAAAGTTGGGAAAAGATTAGGTCAGTTTGCTCGTTCAGGAGATTAACTGAGGGATTACGGGTTTTTTTGAAAATTTCTAATGACTCCAGGAGATTTAGTTTCGGGCCTTTGTTGCAATTACGCAAGATTTTTAGATTATCTATTTCTGGGAATTTATGATTGAATTCGAGACAATGGTTTGAAAAAGAACTAGTGTCTTTTTTCAGACGAAAAGCGCGAGAATGTTCTGAAAACCGTGTTGCAAAACTTCGTCCTGTCTGCCCTATGTACACGCTATTGTATTCGGAACAATGAATTTCGTATACGCCGGATTTTTTAATGGGATCGATTTTGTCTTTGGCATTAAACAATATGTTGGACAACTTAGAGGAGGGTTTAAATGCAACCTGAAGATTTTGCTTTCGAAGGACATTTGCGATGTGTTCGCTTGTTTTGCCAAAATATGACAGGGAGATGAAAGTTTTGTCTGAATTTGAGGTTTTCGGATAAATTTGGGCCATTGCGAATTGGGTTCGTTTATTATTGATAATGTTTTGGATGAGTTTTGTTGGGAAACCATTCTCTGTAGCGATTGAAATGATGGTACTTAATTCTTTGATTCTCTTTTCTTTGGAAAGGGGGATTGAAAAGGCTCGATGTATCATTGAATGATAGGCCGCTAATTTGTGTGTTATCGGGTGAAATGATGAATACGGGATAGTAGAGTTAACATTGGTGGGTTTTCTGTATATATCAAATTCTATTTTGTTGTTTTTGTGAATCAGAGTAAGGTCTAAGAAGTTTATTTTGTTGTCTGTTTCTACCTCGATGGTGAATTTAATTTTGGGATGAACGTTGTTTATTAGGTTGAGAAATTGGTCTAATTGACGTGTTGTACCATTAAAACACGCTATTACGTCATCGACATATCTATACCAAAATGAAATATGTTTTTTGGAGAAATCTAGTTTGAAGATTTTTTCTTCGATAGTTGACATGAATAGATCGGCTAAAAGGGGACTTAATGGCGATCCCATTGCTAGACCTGATGTTTGCTGATAGTAAGTGTTATTAAATTTGAAGTAATTTTGATTAACACATGTTTCCAGGGCTTCATAAAGTTCAGATTTTATAAGATGATGACAATTAGCTTTATCAATTAAATTTTGTATGATTTCGAGACACTCTTTAGTAGGTATATTAGAAAACATACTACTGACGTCAAAAGATACGAGTTTGGAGTTTATTGGGGTTGTTATTTGTTTGAGGAGTTCCGAAAGTGCGAGTGAATTTTTTACAGAATATTTTGGGGTAAATTTGGTGTATTTTTTGAAAAGAGTATTCAATTGCCAAAACTCTTGCTACACTGTTAATATAGGAGACAACTGGTCTAATGGGAGAATCGGGTTTGTGAGTTTTAATGAAACCATTGAGTCTGGGAGCTGTGGGATTCTGATTTATGATTTTAAATTTCTCAAATTCGGTGAACAAAGTTGTAATATTTTTTAAGAGACTTCTAATTTGAAATTGGAATTTTTGTGTAGGATCCTTTTTCAAGGGAGTTAGTTTTTCTGTTGAAATGAAAGAGTTCATTTTATTAATGTACTGTTCTCTTTCCAGGACGACTATCGAATTGGATTTATCGGCTTTTGTAAGGACTAAAGAATTGGACTCAATTTTTGTTTTTATCGATTTGATCACTGCGGAGTCTGTGGTAGAATTACGGGCGTATGATTTGATATGATCGGCTATTTTGGCTCGGGGTATAAGAGGTTCTTGCACTTGTTTTAGCGCGATTTCTGACTCTACAATTATTGTGGATTTATCGGATTTGTTATTGATGAATGGGGTGTAGTTGGGGTTTTGGGAAAGAAAAGATTGTTCAATAGGACTGAAGATAACTTTTGAGAAGTTGATGAATTTAGACACTAGATTCGGTTTTGACATTACTTTTTGAGGTCCGGACTTTTTGTTCTTTACGAGAACGGATAGTTTCTTTTTTAAATTTAAATATTTTAGGTGGTTGACCCTACTTACATTGTCACGAACAAAGTCATCAAATATCGTGAATTCTACTGGATGTAATTTAAATGTCAACTCTGAATGCAATATCTTGAGATAATGTTGAATAACATCTCTCCTCCGATGAAGATTTTTTATTTCGGATCTAATCCAACTGTATTGGGCAGATTTTATGGCTGCTATTGCGGCCGAAGACGTGGAGCGGGTTTTAATATTTACATAGTTGGGTACGACTTTGGACCGAAGGCATTCTGAATTGAACCAGATATCCTGTGAAACGAAACGGTATTTTTTCATCAATTTGTTGTACAATTTTGTCTGGGTTGCCGTACAGGCTGATTTTATGAATAGGATGGTTGCGACAGTTACTACGTGGTAATCCATACTTACATTGAATTGAAAAATTCACTTTGTTTTTTACCACACTTATATTATGTAAAAATATTATATAACTTATTACTCACAGTTATATAAATTTCTACACATATCACGACTCGAGTTTTGACGTTTGACGGTCATTTTCAAGTGACTTAACAAATTGATAAAGTTGAATATATACCCTTATAGTTTTGGTGGGGTGGGGGCGCGGTGTTTGTCCGAAGATGAGGACTTATTTGTTTGAGATTGGGTGAGATTAAAAAGTTGGGAAAAGATTAGGTCAGTTTGCTCGTTCAGGAGATTAACTGAGAGATTACGGGTTTTTTTGAAAATTTCTAATGACTCTAGGAGATTTAGTTTCGGGCCTTTGTTGCAATTACGCAAGATTTTTAGATTATCTATTTCTGGGAATTTATGATTGAATTCGAGACAATGGTTTGAAAAAGAACTAGTGTCTTTTTTCAGACGAAAAGCGCGAGAATGTTCTGAAAACCGTGTTGCAAAACTTCGTCCTGTCTGCCCTATGTACACGCTATTGCATTCGGAACAATGAATTTCGTATACGCCGGATTTTTTAATGGGATCGATTTTGTCTTTGGCATTAAACAATATGTTGGACAACTTAGAGGAGGGTTTAAATGCAACCTGAAGATTTTGCTTTCGAAGGACATTTGCGATGTGTTCGCTTGTTTTGCCAAAATATGTCAGGGAGATGAAAGTTTTGTCTGAATTTGAGGTTTTCGGATAAATTTGGGCCATTGCGAATTGGGTTCGTTTATTATTGATAATGTTTTGGATGAGTTTTGTTGGGAAACCATTCTCTGTAGCGATTGAAATGATGGTACTTAATTCTTTGATTCTCTTTTCTTTGGAAAGGGGGATTGAAAAGGCTCGATGTATCATTGAATGATAGGCCGCTAATTTGTGTGTTATCGGGTGAAATGATGAATACGGGATTGTAGAGTTAACATTGGTGGGTTTTCTGTATATATCAAATTCTATTTTGTTGTTTTTGTGAATCAGAGTAAGGTCTAAGAAGTTTATTTTGTTGTCTGTTTCTACCTCGATTGTGAATTTAATTTTGGGATGAACGTTGTTTATTAGGTTGAGAAATTGGTCTAATTGACGTGTTGTACCATTAAAACACGCTATTACGTCATCGACATATCTATACCAAAATGAAATATGTTTTTTGGAGAAATCTAGTTTGAAGATTTTTTCTTCGATAGTTGACATGAATAGATCGGCTAAAAGGGGACTTAATGGCGATCCCATTGCTAGACCTGATGTTTGCTGATAGTAAGTGTTATTAAATTTGAAGTAATTTTGATTAACACATGTTTCCAGGGCTTCATAAAGTTCAGATTTTATAAGATGATGACAATTAGCTTTATCAATTAAATTTTGTATGATTTCGAGACACTCTTTAGTAGGTATATTAGAAAACATACTACTGACGTCAAAAGATACGAGTTTGGAGTTTATTGGGGTTGTTATTTGTTTGAGGAGTTCCGAAAGTGCGAGTGAATTTTTTACAGAATATTTTGGGGTAAATTTGGTGTATTTTTTGAAAAGAGTATTCATTTTAATTGCCAAAACTCTTGCTACACTGTTAATATAGGAGACAACTGGTCTAATGGGAGAATCGGGTAATTGCAACAAAGGCCCGAAACTAAATCTCCTAGAGTCATTAGAAATTTTCAAAAAAACCCGTAATCCCTCAGTTAATCTCCTGAACGAGCAAACTGACCTAATCTTTTCCCAACTTTTTAATCTCACCCAATCTCAAACAGATAAGTCCTCATCTTCGGACAAACACCGCCCCCCCACCCACCAAAACTATAAGGGTATATATTCAACTTTATCAATTTGTTAAGTCACTTGAAAATGACCGTCAAACGTCGAAACTCGAGTCGTGATATGTGTAGAAATTTATATAACTGTGAATAATAAGTTATATAATATTTTTACATAATATAAGTGTGGTAAAAAACAAAGTGAATTTTTCAATTTAATGTAAGTATGGATTACCACGTAGTAACTGTCGCAACCATCCGATTCAATATAATTTAATTTGAAAACAATTTAATTTAATTTGAAAATAATTTAATTTAATTTGAAAATAATATAAATTAATTTGAAACTAATATAATTTTATTTGAAAATATTATAATTTAATTTAAAAATAATATAATTTTATTTGAAAATAATTTAATTTAATTTGAAAATAATATAAATTAGTTTGAAAATATTTTAATTTAATTTAAAAATAATAATATTTGAAAATAATTTAATTTAATTCGAAAATAATATAGTTTAATTTGAAAATAATATAATTTAATTTGACAATAATATAAATTAATTTGAAAATAATTTAATTTAATTTGAAAATAATATAATTTAATTTGAAAATAATTTAATTTATTTTGAAAATAATTTAGTTTAATTTGAAAATAATTAAATTTAATTTGAAAATAATTTAATTTAATTTGAAAATAATAATACTTTATTTAAAAATAATATAATTTAATTTGAAAACAATTTAATTTAATTTGAAAATAATTTAATTTAATTTGAAAATAATATAAATTAATTTGAAACTAATATAATTTTATTTGAAAATATTATAATTTAATTTGAAAATAATATAATTTAATTTAAAAATAATATAAATTAATTTGAAAATAATTTAATTTAATTTGAAAATAATTTAATTTAATTTGAAAATAATATATTTTAATTTGAAAAAATTTAATTTAATTTGAAAATAATATAATTAATTTTAAAAATAATATAATTTAATTTGAAAATAATATAATTTAATTTGAAAATAAATTAATTTAATTTGAAAATAATATAATTTAATTTGAAAATAATATAATTTAATTTGAAAATAATATAATTTAATCTAAAAATAATTTAATTTAATTTGAAAATAATTTAATTTAATTTGAAAATAATATAATTTAATTTGAAAATAATATAATTTAATCTGAAAATAATTTAATTTAATTTGAAAATAGTATAATTTAATTTGAAAATAGTATAATTTAATTTGAAAAAAATATAATTTAATTTGAAAATAATTTAATTTAATTTAAAAATAATATAATTTAATTTGAAAATAATATAATTTAATTTGAAAATAATTTAATTTAATTTGAAAATAATATAAATTAATTTGAAAATAATATAATTTAATTTGAAAATAATTTAATTTGAAAATAATATAAATTAATTTGAAAATAATATAATTTAATTTAAAAATAATATAATTTAATATAAAAATAATTTAATTTAATTTGAAAATAATATAATTTCATTTAAGAATAATTTAATTTAATTTGAAAACAATATAATTTAATTTGAAAATAATATAATTTTATTTGTAAATATTATAATTTAATTTAAAAATAATATAATTTTATTTAAAAATAATTTAATTTAAGTTGAAAATAATATAAATTAGTTTGATAATAATTTAATTTAATTTGAAAATAATAATATTTAATTTGAAAATAATATAATTTAATTTGAAAATAATATAATTTAATTTACTTTGAAAATAATATAAATTAATTTGAAAATAATTTAATTTAATTTGAAAATAATATAATTTAATTTGAAAATAATTTAATTTAATTTGAAAATAATATAATTTAATTTAAAAATAATATAATTTAATTTAAAAATAATTTAATTTAATTTAAAAATAATATAATTTAATTTGAAAATAATATAATTTTATTTGCAAATATTATAATTTAATTTAAAAATAATATAATTTAATTTGAAAATAATTTAATTTAATTTGAAAATAATATAAATTAGTTTGAAAATAATTTAATTTAATTTGAAAATAATAATATGTAATTTGAAAACAATATAATTTAATTTGAAAATAATATAATTTAATTAAAAAATAAATTAATTTAATTTGAAAATAATATAATTTAATTTGAAAATAATTTAATTTGATTTAAAAATAATATAATTTAATTTGAAAATAATATAATTTAATTTGAAAATAATTTAATTTAATTTGAAAATAATATAAATTAATTTGAAAATAATATAATTTAATTTGAAAATAATATAATTTAATTTGAAAATAATATAATTTAATTTGAAAATAATATAAATTAATTTGAAAATAATTTAATTTAATTTAAAAATAATATAATTTAATTTGAAAATAATATAATTTTATTTAAAAATAATATAATTTAATATAAAAATAATTTAATTTAATTTGAAAATAATATAATTTAATTTAAGAATAATTTAATTTAATTTGAAAATAATATAATTTAATTTGAAAATAATATAATTTTATTTGCAAATATTATAATTTCATTTAAAAATAATATAATTTTATTTAAAAATAATTTAATTTAATTTGAAAATAATATCAATTAGTTTGAAAATAATTTAAATTAATTTGAAAATATTAATATTTAATTTGAAAATAATATAATTTAATTTAATTTGAAAATAATATAAATTAATTTGAAAATAATTTAATTTAATTTGAAAATAATATAACTTAATTTGAAAATAATTTAATTTAATTTGAAAATAATATAATTTAATTTGAAAATAATATAATTTAATTTAAAAATAATTTAAGTTAATTTAAAAATAATATAATTTAATTTGAAAATAATATAAATTAGTTTGAAAATAATTTAATTTAATTTGAAAATAATAATATGTAATTTGAAAATAATATAATTTAATTTGAAAATAATATAATTTAATTAAAAAATAATTTAATTTAATTTGAAAATAATATAATTTAATTTGAAAATAAATTAATTTGATTTAAAAATAATATAATTTAATTTGAAAATAATATGATTTAATTTGAAAATAATTTAATTTAATTTGAAAATAATATAACTTAATTTGAAAATAATATAATTTAATTTGAAAATAATATAATTTAATTTGAAAATAATATAATTTAATTTGAAAAAAATATAATTTAATTTAATTTGAAAATAATATAAATTAATTTGAAAATAATATAATTTAATTTAAAAATAATATAATTTTATTTAAAAATAATATAATTTAATATAAAAATAATTTAATTTAATTTGAAAATAATATAATTTAATTTAAGAATAATTTAATTTAATTTGAAAATAATATAATTTAATTTGAAAATAATATAATTTTATTTGCAAATATTATAATTTAATTTAAAAATAATATAATTTTATTTAAAAATAATTTAATTTAATTTGAAAATAATATCAATTAGTTTGAAAATAATTTAAATTAATTTGAAAATATTAATATTTAATTTGAAAATAATATAATTTAATTTGAAAATAATATAATTTAATTTAATTTGAAAATAATATAAATTAATTTGAAAATAATATAATTTAATTTGAAAATAATATAATTTAATTTGAAAATAATATAATTTAATTTGAAAATAATATAAATTAATTTGAAAATAATTTAATTTAATTTAAAAATAATATAATTTAATTTGAAAATAATATAATTTTATTTAAAAATAATATAATTGAATATAAAAATAATTTAATTTAATTTGAAAATAATATAATTTAATTTAAGAATAATTTAATTTAATTTGAAAATAATATAATTTAATTTGAAAATAATATAATTTTATTTGCAAATATTATAATTTAATTTAAAAATAATATAATTTTATTTAAAAATAATTTAATTTAATTTGAAAATAATATCAATTAGTTTGAAAATAATTTAAATTAATTTGAAAATATTAATATTTAATTTGAAAATAATATAATTTAATTTGAAAATAATATAATTTAAATTAATTTGAAAATAATAAAAATTAATTTGAAAATAATTTAATTTAATTTGAAAATAATATAACTTAATTTGAAAATAATTTAATTTAATTTGAAAATAATATAATTTAATTTGAAAATAATATAATTTAATTTAAAAATAATTTAAGTTAATTTAAAAATAATATAATTTAAATTGAAAATAATATAAATTAGTTTGAAAATAATTTGATTTAATTTGAAAATAATAATATGTAATTTGAAAATAATATAATTTAATTTGAACATAATATAATTTTATTTGCAAATATAATTTAATTTAAAAATAATATAATTTTATTTAAAAATAATTTAATTTAATTTGAAAATAATTTAATTTAATTTGAAAATAATATAATTTAATTTGAAAATAATATAATTTAATCTGAAAATAATTTAATTTAATTTGAAAATAGTATAATTTAATTTGAAAATAATATAATTTAATTTGAAAATAATTTAATTTAATTTAAAAATAATATAATTTAATTTGAAAATAATATAATTTAATTTGAAAATAATTTAATTTAATTTGAAAATAATATAAATTAATTTGAAAATACTATAATTTAATTTGAAAATAATATAATTTAATTTGAAAATAATATAAATTAATTTGAAAATAATTTAATTTAATTTAAAAATAATATAATTTAATTTGAAAATAATATAATTTTATTTAAAAATAATATAATTGAATATAAAAATAATTTAATTTAATTTGAAAATAATATAATTTAATTTAAGAATAATTTAATTTAATTTGAAAATAATATAATTTAATTTGAAAATAATATAATTTTATTTGCAAATATTATAATTTAATTTAAAAATAATATAATTTTATTTAAAAATAATTTAATTTAATTTGAAAATAATATCAATTAGTTTGAAAATAATTTAAATTAATTTGAAAATATTAATATTTAATTTGAAAATAATATAATTTAATTTGAAAATAATATAATTTAAATTAATTTGAAAATAATAAAAATTAATTTGAAAATAATTTAATTTAATTTGAAAATAATATAACTTAATTTGAAAATAATTTAATTTAATTTGAAAATAATATAATTTAATTTGAAAATAATATAATTTAATTTAAAAATAATTTAAGTTAATTTAAAAATAATATAATTTAAATTGAAAATAATATAAATTAGTTTGAAAATAATTTAAATTAATTTGAAAATAATAATATGTAATTTGAAAATAATATAATTTAATTTGAAAATAATATAATTTTATTTGCAAATATTATAATTTAATTTAAAAATAATATAATTTTATTTAAAAATAATTTAATTTAATTTGAAAATAATTTAATTTAATTTGAAAATAATATAATTTAATTTGAAAATAATATAATTTAATCTGAAAATAATTTAATTTAATTTGAAAATAGTATAATTTAATTTGAAAATAATATAATTTAATTTGAAAATAATTTAATTTAATTTAAAAATAATATAATTTAATTTGAAAATAATATAATTTAATTTGAAAATAATTTAATTTAATTTGAAAATAATATAAATTAATTTGAAAATACTATAATTTAATTTGAAAATAATATAATTTAATTTGAAAATAATATAATTTAATTTGAAAACAATATAAATTAATTTGAAAATAATATAATTTAATTTAAAAATAATATAATTTAATATAAAAATAATTTAATTTAATTTGAAAATAATATAATTTCATTTAAGAATAATTTAATTTAATTTGAAAAGAATATAATTTAATTTGAAAATAATATAATTTTATTTGCAAATATTATAATTTAATTTAAAAATAATATAATTTTATTTAAAAATAATTTTATTCAAGTTGAAAATAATATAAACTAGTTTGATAATAATTTAATTTAATTTGAAAATAATAATATTTAATTTGAAAATAATATAATTTAATTTGAAAATAATATAATTTAATTTACTTTGAAAATAATATAAATTAATTTGAAAATAATTTAATTTAATTTGAAAATAATATAATTTAATTTGAAAATAATTTAATTTAATTTCAAAATAATATAATTTAATTTAAAAATAATATAATTTAATTTAAAAATAATTTAATTTAATTTAAAAATAATATAATTTAATTTGAAAATAATATAATTTTATTTGCAAATATTATAATTTAATTTAAAAATAATATAATTTAATTTGAAAATAATTTAATTTAATTTGAAAATAATATATATTAGTTTGAAAATAATTTAATTTAATTTGAAAATAATAATATGTAATTTGAAAACAATATAATTTAATTTGAAAATAATATAATTTAATTAAAAAATAATTTAATTTAATTTGAAAATAATATAATTTAATTTGAAAATAATTTAATTTGATTTAAAAATAATATAATTTAATTTGAAAATAATGTAATTTAATTTGAAAATAATTTAATTTAATTTGAAAATAATATAAATTAATTTGAAAATAATATAATTTAATTTGAAAATAATATAATTTAATTTGAAAATAATATAATTTAATTTGAAAATAATATAAATTAATTTGAAAATAATTTAATTTAATTTTAAAATAATATAATTTAATTTGAAAATAATATAATTTTATTTGCAAATATTATAATTTAATTTAAAAATAATATAATTTTATTTAAAAATAATTTAATTTAATTTGAAAATAATATCAATTAGTTTGAAAATAATTTAAATTAATTTGAAAATATTAATATTTAATTTGAAAATAATATAATTTAATTTGAAAATAATATAATTTAAATTAATTTGAAAATAATAAAAATTAATTTGAAAATAATTTAATTTAATTTGAAAATAATATAACTTAATTTGAAAATAATTTAATTTAATTTGAAAATAATATAATTTAATTTGAAAATAATATAATTTAATTTAAAAATAATTTAAGTTAATTTAAAAATAATATAATTTAAATTGAAAATAATATAAATTAGTTTGAAAATAATTTAATTTAATTTGAAAATAATAATATGTAATTTGAAAATAATATAATTTAATTTGAAAATAATTTAATTTAATTTGAAAATAATATAAATTAATTTGAAAATACTATAATTTAATTTGAAAATAATATAATTTAATTTGAAAATAATATAAATTAATTTGAAAATAATTTAATTTAATTTAAAAATAATATAATTTAATTTGAAAATAATATAATTTTATTTAAAAATAATATAATTGAATATAAAAATAATTTAATTTAATTTGAAAATAATATAATTTAATTTAAGAATAATTTAATTTAATTTGAAAATAATATAATTTAATTTGAAAATAATATAATTTTATTTGCAAATAATATAATTTAATTTAAAAATAATATAATTTTATTTAAAAATAATTTAATTTAATTTGAAAATAATATCAATTAGTTTGAAAATAATTTAAATTAATTTGAAAATATTAATATTTAATTTGAAAATAATATAATTTAATTTGAAAATAATATAATTTAAATTAATTTGAAAATAATAAAAATTAATTTGAAAATAATTTAATTTAATTTGAAAATAATATAACTTAATTTGAAAATAATTTAATTTAATTTGAAAATAATATAATTTAATTTGAAAATAATATAATTTAATTTAAAAATAATTTAAGTTAATTTAAAAATAATATAATTTAAATTAAAAATAATATAAATTAGTTTGAAAATAATTTTATTTAATTTGAAAATAATAATATGTAATTTGAAAATAATATAATTTAATTTGAAAATAATATAATTTTATTTGCAAATATTATAATTTAATTTAAAAATAATATAATTTTATTTAAAAATAATTTAATTTAATTTGAAAATAATTTAATTTAATTTGAAAATAATATAATTTAATTTGAAAATAATATAATTTAATCTGAAAATAATTTAATTTAATTTGAAAATAGTATAATTTAATTTGAAAATAATATAATTTAATTTGAAAATAATTTAATTTAATTTGAAAATAATATAATTTAATTTGAAAATAATATAATTTAATTTGAAAATAATTTAATTTAATTTGAAAATAATATAAATTAATTTGAAAATACTATAATTTAATTTGAAAATAATATAATTTAATTTGAAAATAATATAATTTAATTTGAAAACAATATAAATTAATTTGAAAATAATATAATTTAATTTAAAAATAATATAATTTAATATAAAAATAATTTAATTTAATTTGAAAATAATATAATTTCATTTAAGAATAATTTAATTTAATTTGAAAACAATATAATTTAATTTGAAAATAATATAATTTTATTTGCAAATATTATAATTTAATTTAAAAATAATATAATTTTATTTAAAAATAATTTTATTCAAGTTGAAAATAATATAAACTAGTTTGATAATAATTTAATTTAATTTGAAAATAATAATATTTAATTTGAAAATAATATAATTTAATTTGAAAATAATATAATTTAATTTACTTTGAAAATAATATAAATTAATTTGAAAATAATTTAATTTAATTTGAAAATAATATAATTTAATTTGAAAATAATTTAATTTAATTTGAAAATAATATAATTTAATTTAAAAATAATATAATTTAATTTAAAAATAATTTAATTTAATTTAAAAATAATATAATTTAATTTGAAAATAATATAATTTTATTTGCAAATATTATAATTTAATTTAAAAATAATATAATTTAATTTGAAAATAATTTAATTTAATTTGAAAATAATATATATTAGTTTGAAAATAATTTAATTTAATTTGAAAATAATAATATGTAATTTGAAAACAATATAATTTAATTTGAAAATAATATAATTTAATTAAAAAATAATTTAATTTAATTTGAAAATAATATAATTTAATTTGAAAATAATTTAATTTGATTTAAAAATAATATAATTTAATTTGAAAATAATGTAATTTAATTTGAAAATAATTTAATTTAATTTGAAAATAATATAAATTAATTTGAAAATAATATAATTTAATTTGAAAATAATATAATTTAATTTGAAAATAATATAATTTAATTTGAAAATAATATAAATTAATTTGAAAATAATTTAATTTAATTTTAAAATAATATAATTTAATTTGAAAATAATATAATTTTATTTGCAAATATTATAATTTAATTTAAAAATAATATAATTTTATTTAAAAATAATTTAATTTAATTTGAAAATAATATCAATTAGTTTGAAAATAATTTAAATTAATTTGAAAATATTAATATTTAATTTGAAAATAATATAATTTAATTTGAAAATAATATAATTTAAATTAATTTGAAAATAATAAAAATTAATTTGAAAATAATTTAATTTAATTTGAAAATAATATAACTTAATTTGAAAATAATTTAATTTAATTTGAAAATAATATAATTTAATTTGAAAATAATATAATTTAATTTAAAAATAATTTAAGTTAATTTAAAAATAATATAATTTAAATTGAAAATAATATAAATTAGTTTGAAAATAATTTAATTTAATTTGAAAATAATAATATGTAATTTGAAAATAATATAATTTAATTTGAAAATAATATAATTTTATTTGCAAATATTATAATTTAATTTAAAAATAATATAATTTTATTTAAAAATAATTTAATTTAATTTGAAAATAAATTAATTTAATTTAAAAATAATATAATTTAATTTGAAAATAATATAATTTAATCTGAAAATAATTTAATTTAATTTGAAAATAGTATAATTTAATTTGAAAATAATATAATTTAATTTGAAAATAATTTAATTTAATTTAAAAATAATATAATTTAATTTGAAAATAATATAATTTAATTTGAAAATAATTTAATTTAATTTGAAAATAATATAAATTAATTTGAAAATACTATAATTTAATTTGAAAATAATATAATTTAATTTGAAAATAATATAATTTAATTTGAAAACAATATAAATTAATTTGAAAATAATATAATTTAATTTAAAAATAATATAATTTAATTTGAAAATAATTTAATTTAATTTGAAAATAATATAAATTAGTTTGAAAATAATTTAATTTAATTTGAAAATAATAATATGTAATTTGAAAACAATATAATTTAATTTGAAAATAATATAATTTAATTAAAAAATAATTTAATTTAATTTGAAAATAATATAATTTAATTTGAAAATAATTTAATTTGATTTAAAAATAATATAATTTAATTTGAAAATAATGTAATTTAATTTGAAAATAATTTAATTTAATTTGAAAATAATATAAATTAATTTGAAAATAATATAATTTAATTTGAAAATAATATAATTTAATTTGAAAATAATATAATTTAATTTGAAAATAATATAAATTAATTTGAAAATAATTTAATTTAATTTTAAAATAATATAATTTAATTTGAAAATAATATAATTTTATTTAAAAATAATATAATTTAATATAAAAATAATTTAATTTAATTTGAAAATAATATAATTTAATTTAAGAATAATTTAATTTAATTTGAAAATAATATAATTTAATTTGAAAATAATATAATTTTATTTGCAAATATTATAATTTAATTTAAAAATAATATAATTTTATTTAAAAATAATTTAATTTAATTTGAAAATAATATCAATTAGTTTGAAAATAATTTAAATTAATTTGAAAATATTAATATTTAATTTGAAAATAATATAATTTAATTTAAAAATAATATAATTTAATTTAATTTGAAAATAATATAAATTAATTTGAAAATAATTTAATTTAATTTGAAAATAATATAACTTAATTTGAAAATAATTTAATTTAATTTGAAAATAATATAATTTAATTTGAAAATAATATAATTTAATTTAAAAATAATTTAAGTTAATTTAAAAATATTATAATTTAATTTGAAAATAATATAAATTAGTTTGAAAATAATTTAATTTAATTTGAAAATAATAATATGTAATTTGAAAATAATATAATTTAATTTGAAAATAATATAATTTAATTAAAAAATAATTTAATTTAATTTGAAAATAATATAATTTAATTTGAAAATAATTTAATTTGATTTAAAAATAATATAATTTAATTTGAAAATAATATGATTTAATTTGAAAATAATTTAATTTAATTTGAAAATAATATAAATTAATTTAAAAATAATATAATTTAATTTGAAAATAATATAATTTAATTTGAAAATAATATAATTTAATTTGAAAATAATATAATTTAATTTAATTTGAAAATAATATAAATTAATTTGAAAATAATATAATTTAATTTGAAAATAATATAATTTTATTTAAAAATAATATAATTTAATATAAAAATAATTTAATTTAATTTGAAAATAATATAATTTAATTTAAGAATAATTAAATTTAATTTGAAAATAATATAATTTAATTTGAAAATAATATAATTTTATTTGCAAATATTATAATTTAATTTAAAAATAATATAATTTTATTTAAAAATAATTTAATTTAATTTGAAAATAATATCAATTAGTTTGAAAATAATTTAAATTAATTTGAAAATATTAATATTTAATTTGAAAATAATATAATTTAATTTGAAAATAATATAATTTAATTTAATTTGAAAATAATATAAATTAATTTGAAAATAATATAATTTAATTTGAAAATAATATAATTTAATTTGAAAATAATTTAATTTAATTTGAAAATAATATAAATTAATTTGAAAATAATTTAATTTAATTTAAAAATAATATAATTTAATTTGAAAATAATATAATTTTATTTAAAAATAATATAATTTTATTTAAAAATAATTTAATTTAATTTGAAAATAATATCAATTAGTTTGAAAATAATTTAAATTAATTTGAAAATATTAATATTTAATTTGAAAATAATATAATTTAATTTGAAAATAATATAATTTAATTTAATTTGAAAATAATATAAATTAATTTGAAAATAATTTAATTTAATTTGAAAATAATATAACTTAATTTGAAAATAATATAATTTAATTTGAAAATAATATAATTTAATTTGAAAATAATATAATTTAATTTAAAAATAATTTAAGTTAATTTAAAAATAATATAATTTAATTTGAAAATAATATAAATTAGTTTGAAAATAATTTAATTTAATTTGAAAATAATAATATGTAATTTGAAAATAATATAATTTAATTTGAAAATAATATAATTTAATTAAAAAATAATTTAATTTAATTTGAAAATAATATAATTTAATTTGAAAATAATTTAATTTGATTTAAAAATAATATAATTTAATTTGAAAATAATATGAGTTAATTTGAAAATAATTTAATTTAATTTGAAAATAATATAAATTAATTTGAAAATAATATAATTTAATTTGAAAATAATATAATTTAATTTGAAAATAATATAATTTAATTTGAAAATAATATAATTTAATTTAATTTGAAAATAATATAAATTAACTTGAAAATAATTAAATTTAATTTGAAAATAATATAACTTTATTTGAAAATAATTTAATTTAATTTGAAAATAATATAATTCAATTTGAAAATAATATAATTTAATTTAAAAATGATTTAATTTAATTTAAAAATAATATAATTTAATTTGAAAATAATATAAATTAGGTTGAAAATAATTTAATTTAATTTGAAAATAATAATATTTAATTTGAAAACAATATAATTTAATTTGAAAATAATATAATTTAATTAAAAAATAATTTAATTTAATTTGAAAATAATATAATTTAATTTGAAAATACTTTAATTTAATTTAAAAATAATATAATTTAATTTAAAAATAATATAATTTAATTTGAAAATAATTTTATTTAATTTGAAAAAAATATAAATTAATTTGAAAATAATATAATTTAATTTGAAAATAATATAATTTAATTTGAAAATAATATAATTTAATTTGAAAATAATATAAATTAATTTGAAAATAATTTAATTTAACTTGAAAATAATATAATTTAATTTGAAAATGATATAATTTAATTTAAAAATAATATAATTTAATATAAAAATAATTTAATTTAATTTGAAAATAATATAATTTCATTTAAGAAAAATTTAATTTAATTTGAAAATAATATAATTTAATTTGAAAATATAATTTTATTTGCAAATATTATAATTTAATTTAAAAATAATATAATTTTATTTAAAAATAATTTAATTTAATTTGAAAATAATATCAATTAGTTTGAAAATAATTTAAATTACTTTGAAAATATTAATATTTAATTTGAAAATAATATAATTTAATTTGAAAATAATATAATTTAATTTAATTTGAAAATAATATAAATTAATTTGAAAATAATTTAATTTAATTTGAAAATAATATAACTTAATTTGAAAATAATTTAATTTAATTTGAAAATAATATAATTTAATTTGAAAATAATATAATTTAATTTAAAAATAATTTAAGTTAATTTAAAAATAATATAATTTAATTTGAAAATAATATAAATTAGTTTGAAAATAATTTAATTTAATTTGAAAATAATAATATGTAATTTGAAAATAATATAATTTAATTTGAAAATAATATAATTTAATTAAAAAATAATTTAATTTAATTTGAAAATAATATAATTTAATTTGAAAATAATTTAATTTGATTTAAAAATAATATAATTTAATTTGAAAATAATATGAGTTAATTTGAAAATAATTTAATTTAATTTGAAAATAATATAAATTAATTTGAAAATAATATAATTTAATTTGAAAATAATATAATTTAATTTGAAAATAATATAATTTAATTTGAAAATAATATAATTTAATTTAATTTGAAAATAATATAAATTAACTTGAAAATAATTAAATTTAATTTGAAAATAATATAACTTTATTTGAAAATAATTTAATTTAATTTGAAAATAATATAATTCAATTTGAAAATAATATAATTTAATTTAAAAATGATTTAATTTAATTTAAAAATAATATAATTTAATTTGAAAATAATATAAATTAGGTTGAAAATAATTTAATTTAATTTGAAAATAATAATATTTAATTTGAAAACAATATAATTTAATTTGAAAATAATATAATTTAATTAAAAAATAATTTAATTTAATTTGAAAATAATATAATTTAATTTGAAAATACTTTAATTTAATTTAAAAATAATATAATTTAATTTCAAAATAATATAATTTAATTTGAAAATAATTTTATTTAATTTGAAAATAATATAAATTAATTTGAAAATAATATAATTTAATTTGAAAATAATATAATTTAATTTGAAAATAATATAATTTAATTTGAAAATAATATAAATTAATTTGAAAATAATTTAATTTAACTTGAAAATAATATAATTTAATTTGAAAATAATATAATTTAATTTAAAAATAATATAATTTAATATAAAAATAATTTAATTTAATTTGAAAATAATATAATTTCATTTAAGAAAAATTTAATTTAATTTGAAAATAATATAATTTAATTTGAAAATATAATTTTATTTGCAAATATTATAATTTAATTAAAAAATAATATAATTTTATTTAAAAATAATTTAATTTAAGTTGAAAATAATATAAATTAGTTTGAAAATAATTTAATTTAATTTGAAAATAATATTTAATTTGAAAATAATATAATTTAATTTGAAAATAATATAATTTAATTTGAAAATAATATAATTTAATTTACTTTGAAAATAATATAAAATATTTTGAAAATAATTTAATTTAATTTGAAAATAATATAATTAAATTTGAAAATAATTTTATTTGAAAATAATATAATTTAATTTGAAAATAATATAATTTAATTTAAAAATAATTTAATTTAAATTAAAAATAATATAATTTAATTTGAAAATAATATAATTTTATTTGCAAATATTATAATTTAATTTAAAAATAATGTAATTTAATTTGAAAATAATAAAAATTAGTTTGAAAATAATTTAATTTAATTTGAAAATAATAATATTTAATTTGAAAACAATATAATTTAATTTGAAAATAATATAATTTAATTAAAAAATAATTTAATTTAATTTGAAAATAATATAATTTAATTTAAAAATAATTTAATATAATTTAAAAATAATATAATTTAATTTGAAAATAATATAATTTAATTTGAAAATAATTTAATTAATTTGAAAATAATATAAATTAATTTGAAAATAATATAATTTAATTTGAAAATAATATAATTTAATTTGAAAATTATATAATTTAATTTGAAAATAATATAATTTAATTTAAAAATAATATATTTTAATATAAAAATAATTTATTTTAATTTGAAAATAATATAATTTAATTTAAGAATAATTTAATTTAATTTGAAAATAATATAATTTAATTTGAAAATAATATAATTTGATTTGCAAATATTATAATTTAATTTAAAAATAATATAATTTTATTTAAAAATATTTTAATTTAATTTGAAAATAATATAATTTAATTTGAAAATAATATAATTTAATTTAAAAATGATTTAATTTAATTTAAAAATAATATAATTTAATTTGAAAATAATATAAATTAGGTTGAAAATAATTTAATTTAATTTGAAAATAATAATATTTAATTTGAAAACAATATAATTTAATTTGAAAATAATATAATTTAATTAAAAAATAATTTAATTTAATTGGAAAATAATATAATTTAATTTGAAAATAATTTAATTTAATTTAAAAATAATATAATTTAATTTGAAAATAATATAATTTAATTTGAAAATAATTTTATTTAATTTGAAAATAATATAAATTAATTTGAAAATAATATAATTTAATTTGAAAATAATATAATTTAATTTGAAAATAATATAATTTAATTTGAAAATAATATAAATTAATTTGAAAATAATTTAATTTAACTTGAAAATAATTTAATTTGAAAATAATATAATTTAATTTAAAAATAATATAATTTAATATAAAAATAATTTAATTTAATTTGAAAATAATATAATTTCATTTAAGAATAATTTAATTTAATTTGAAAATAATATAATTTAATTTGAAAATATAATTTTATTTGCAAATATTATAATTTAATTAAAAAATAATATAATTTTATTTAAAAATAATTTAATTTAAGTTGAAAATAATATAAATTAGTTTGAAAATAATTTAATTTAATTTGAAAATAATATTTAATTTAAGAATAATATAATTTAATTTGAAAATAATATAATTTAATTTGAAAATAATATAATTTAATTTACTTTGAAAATAATATAAATTATTTTGAAAATAATTTAATTTAATTTGAAAATAATATAATTAAATTTAAAAATAATTTTATTTGAAAATAATATAATTTAATTTGAAAATAATATAATTTAATTTAAAAATAATTTAATTTAATTTAAAAATAATATAATTTAATTTGAAAATAATATAATTTTATTTGCAAATATTATAATTTAATTTAAAAATAATATAATTTAATTTGAAAATAATAAAAATTAGTTTGAAAATATTTTAATTTAATTTGAAAATAATAATATTTAATTTGAAAACAATATAATTTAATTTGAAAATAATATAATTTATTTAAAAAATAATTTATTTTAATTTGAAAATAATATAATTTTATTTGAAAATAATATAATTTTATTTAAAAATAATATAATTTAATATAAAAATAATTTAATTTAATTTGAAAATAATATAATTTAATTTGAAAATAATATAATTTAATTTAAAAATGATTTAATTTAATTTAAAAATAACATAATTTAATTTGAAAATAATATAAATTAGGTTGAAAATAATTTAATTTAATTTGAAAATAATAATATTTAATTTGAAAACAATATAATTTAATTTGAAAATAATATAATTTAACTAAAAAATAATTTAATTTAATTTGAAAATAATATAATTTAATTTGAAAATAATTTAATTTAATTTAAAAATAATATAATTTAATTTGAAAATAATATAATTTAATTTGAAAATAATTTTATTTAATTTGAAAATAATATAAATTAAATTGAAAATAATATAATTTAATTTGAAAATAATATAATTTAATTTGAAAATAATATAAATTAATTTGAAAATAATATAATTTAATTTGAAAATAATATAATTTAATTTGAAAATAATATAATTTAATTTGAAAATAATATAAATTAATTTGAAAATAATTTAATTTAACTTGAAAATAATATAATTTAATTTGAAAATAATATAATTTAATTTAAAAATAATATAATTTAATATAAAAATAATTTAATTTAATTTGAAAATAATATAATTTCATTTAAGAATAATTTAATTTAATTTGAAATTAATATAATTTAATTTGAAAATATAATTTTATTTGCAAATATTATAATTTAATTTAAAAATAATATAATTTTATTTAAAAATAATTTAATTTAAGTTGAAAATAATATAAATTAGTTTGAAAATAATTTAATTTAATTTGAAAATAAGATTTAATTTGAAAATAATATAATTTAATTTGAAAATAATATGATTTAATTTACTTTGAAAATAATATAAATTAATTTGAAAATAATTTAATTTAATTTGAAAATAATATAATTTAATTTGAAAATAATTTAATTTGAAAATAATTTAATTTGAAAATAATAGAATTTAATTTGAAAATAATATAAATTAATTTAAAAATAATTTAATTTAATTTAAAAATAATATAATTTAATTTGAAAATAATATAATTTTATTTGCAAATATTATAATTTAATTTAAAAATAATATAATTTAATTTGAAAATAATTTAATTTAATTTGAAAATAATAAAAATTAGTTTGAAAATAATTTAATTTAATTTGAAAATAATAATATTTAATTTGAAAACAATATAATTTAATTTGAAAATAATATAATTTAATTAAAAAATAATTTAATTTAATTTAAAAATAATATAATTTAATTTGAAAATAATTTAATTTAATTTAAAAATAATATAATTTAATTTGAAAATAATATAATTTAATTTAAAAATAATTTAATTTATTTTGAAAATAATATAAATTAATTTGAAAATAATATAATTTAATTTGAAAATAATATAATTTAATTTGAAAATTATATAATTTAATTTGAAAATAATATAATTTAATTTAAAAATAATATATTTTAATATAAAAATAATTTAATTTAATTTGAAAATAATATAATTTAATTTAAGAGTAATTTTATTTAATTTGAAAATAATATAATTTAATTTGAAAATAATATAATTTGATTTGCAAATATTATAATTTAATTTAAAAATAATATAATTTTATTTAAAAATATTTTAATTTAATTTGAAAATAATATAAATTAGTTTGAAAATAATTTAATTTAATTTGAAAATAATAATATTTAATTTGAAAATAATATAATTTAATTTTAAAATAATATAATTTAATTTAATTTGAAAATAATATAAATTTATTTGAAAATAATTTAATTTAATTTGAAAATAATATAACTTAATTTGAAAATAATTTAATTTAATTTGAAAATAATATAATTTAATTTGAAAATAATATAATTTAATTTAAAAATAATTTAATTTAATTTAAAAATAATATAATTTAATTTGAAAATAATATAATTTTATTTGCAAATATTATAATTTAATTTAAAAATAATGTAATTTAATTTGAAAATAATTTAATTTAATTTGAAAATAATATAAATTAGTTTGAAAATAATTTAATTTGAAAATAATAATATTTAATTTGAAAACAATATAATTTAATTTGATAATAATATAATTTAATTAAAAAATAATTTAATTTATTTTAAATAAATATAATTTAATTTGAAAATAATTTAATTTAATTTGAAAATATTATAATTTAATTTGAAAATAATATTATTTAATTTAAAAATAATTTAATTTAATTTGAAAATAATATAATTTAGTTTGAAAATAATTTAATTTAATTTGAAAATAATATAATTAAATTTGAAAATTATATAATTTAATTTAAAAATAATTTAATTTAATTTGAAAATAATATCATTTAATTTGAAAATAATATAATTTTATTTGCAAATATTATAATTTAATTTAAAAATAATATAATTTTATTTGAAAATAATTTAATTTAATTTAAAAATAATAAGATTTAATTTGAAAATAATATAATTTAATTTGAAAATAATTTAATTTAATTTGAAAATAATATAATTTAATTTAAGAATAATTTAATTTAATTTGAAAATAATATAATTTAATTTGAAAATAATATAATTTGATTTTCAAATATTATAATTTAATTAAAATAAAATAAAATAAATATTTTAATTTAATTTGAAAACAATATAAATTAGTTTGAAAATAATTTAATTTAATTTGAAAATAATAATATTTAATTTGAAAATAATATAATTTAATTTTAAAATAATATAATTTAATTTAATTTGAAAATAATATAAATTTATTTGAAAATAATTTAATTTAATTTGAAAATAATATAAATTAATTTGAAAATAATATAATTTAATTTGAAAATAATATAAATTAGTTTGAAAATAATTTAATTTAATTTGAAAATAATAATATTTAATTTGAAAATAATATAATTTAATTTTAAAATAATATAATTTAATTTAATTTGAAAATAATATAAATTTATTTGAAAATAATTTAATTTAATTTGAAAATAATATAAATTAATTTGAAAATAATATAATTAAATTTGAAAATAATTTTATTTGAAAATAATATAATTTAATTTGAAAATAATTTAATTTAATTTAAAAATAATATAATTTAATTTGAAAATAATATAATTTAATTTGAAAATAATTTTATTTAATTTGAAAATAATATAAATTAATTTGAAAATAATATAATTTAATTTCAAAATAATATAATTTAATTTGAAAATAATATAATTTAATTTGAAAATAATATAAATTAATTTGAAAATAATTTAATTTAACTTGAAAATAATATAATTTAATTTGAAAATAATATAATTTAATTTAAAAATTATATAATTTAATATAAAAATAATTTAATTTAATTTGAAAATAATATAATTTCATTTAAGAATAATTTAATTTAATTTGAAAATAATATAATTTAATTTGAAAATATAATTTTATTTGCAAATATTATAATTTAATTAAAAAATAATATAATTTTATTTAAAAATAATTTAATTTAAGTTGAAAATAATATAAATTAGTTTGAAAATAATTTAATTTAATTTGAAAATAATATTTAATTTGAAAATAATATTTAATTTGAAAATAATATAATTTAATTTGAAAATAATATAATTTAATTTGAAAATAATATAATTTAATTTACTTTGAAAATAATATAAATTATTTTGAAAATAATTTAATTTAATTTGAAAATAATATAATTAAATTTGAAAAAAATTTTATTTGAAAATAATATAATTTAATTTGAAAATAATATAATTTAATTTAAAAATAATTTAATTTAATTTAAAAATAATATAATTTAATTTGAAAATAATATAATTTTATTTGCAAATATTATAATTTAATTTAAAAATAATATAATTTAATTTGAAAATAATAAAAATTAGTTTAAAAATAATTTAATTTAATTTGAAAATAATAATATTTAATTTGAAAACAATATAATTTAATTTGAAAATAATATAATTTAATTAAAAAATAATTTAATTTAATTTGAAAATAATATAATTTAATTTGAAAATAATTTAATTTAATTTAAAAATAATATAATTTAATTTGAAAATAATATAATTTAATTTGAAAATAATTTAATTAATTTGAAAATAATATAAATTAATTTAAAAATAATATAATTTAATTTGAAAATAATATAATTTAATTTGAAAATTATATAATTTAATTTGAAAATAATATAATTTAATTTAAAAATAATATATTTTAATATAAAAATAATTTAATTTAATTTGAAAATAATATAATTTAATTTAAGAATAATTTAATTTAATTTGAAAATAATATAATTTAATTTGAAAATAATATAATTTGATTTGCAAATATTATAATTTAATTTAAAAATAATATAATTTTATTTAAAAATATTTTAATTTAATTTGAAAATAATATAATTTAATTTGAAAATATTATAATTTAATTTAAAAATGATTTAATTTAATTTAAAAATAATATAATTTAATTTGAAAATAATATAAATTAGGTTGAAAATAATTTAATTTAATTTGAAAATAATAATATTTAATTTGAAAACAATATAATTTAATTTGAAAATAATATAATTTAATTAAAAAATAATTTAATTTAATTTGAAAATAATATAATTTAATTTGAAAATAATTTAATTTAATTTAAAAATAATATAATTTAATTTGAAAATAATATAATTTAATTTAAAAATAATTTTATTTAATTTGAAAATAATATAAATTAATTTGAAAATAATATAATTTAATTTGAAAATAATATAATTTAATTTGAAAATAATATAATTTAATTTGAAAATAATATAAATTAATTTGAAAATAATTTAATTTAACTTGAAAATAATATAATTTAATTTGAAAATAATATAATTTAATTTAAAAATAATATAATTTAATATAAAAATAATTTAATTTAATTTGAAAATAATATAATTTCATTTAAGAATAATTTAATTTAATTTGAAAATAATATAATTTAATTTGAAAATATAATATTATTTGCAAATATTATAATTTAATTAAAAAATAATATAATTTTATTTAAAAATAATTTAATTTAAGTTGAAAATAATATAAATTAGTTTGAAAATAATTTAATTTAATTTGAAAATAATATTTAATTTAAAAATAATATAATTTAATTTGAAAATAATATAATTTAATTTACTTTGAAAATAATATAAATTATTTTGAAAATAATTTAATTTAATTTGAAAATAATATAATTAAATTTGAAAATAATTTTATTTGAAAATAATATAATTTAATTTGAAAATAATATAATTTAATTTAAAAATAATTTAATTTAATTTAAAAATAATAAAATTTAATTTGAAAATAATATAATTTTATTTGCAAATATTATAATTTAATTTAAAAATAATATAATTTAATTTGAAAATAATATGATTTTATTTGCAAGTATTATAATTTAATTTAAAAATAATATAATTTAATTTGAAAATAATAAAAATTAGTTTGAAAATAATTTAATTTAATTTGAAAATAATATAATTTAATTTGAAAATTATATAATTTAATTTGAAAATAATATAATTTAATTTAAAAATAATATATTTTAATATAAAAATAATTTAATTTAATTTAAAAATAATATAATTTAATTTAAGAATAATTTAATTTAATTTGAAAATAATATAATTTAATTTGAAAATAATATAATTTAATTTGCAAATATTATAATTTAATTTAAAAATAATATAATTTTATTTAAAAATATTTTAATTTAATTTGAAAATAATATAAATTAGTTTGAAAATAATTTAATTTAATTTGAAAATAATAATATTTAATTTGAAAACAATATAATTTAATTTGAAAATAATATAATTTATTTAAAAAATAATTTATTTTAATTTGAAAATAATATAATTTTATTTGAAAATAATATAATTTTATTTAAAAATAATATAATTTAATATAAAAATAATTTAATTTAATTTGAAAATAATATAATTTAATTTCAAAATAATATAATTTAATTTAAAAATGATTTAATTTAATTTAAAAATAATATAATTTAATTTGAAAATAATATAAATTAGGTTGAAAATAATTTAATTTAATTTGAAAATAATAATATTTAATTTGAAAACAATATAATTTAATTTGAAAATAATATAATTTAAATAAAAAATAATTTAATTTAATTTGAAAATAATATAATTTAATTTGAAAATAATTTAATTTAATTTAAAAATAATATAATTTAATTTGAAAATAATATAATTTAATTTGAAAATAATTTTATTTAATTTGAAAATAATATAAATTAATTTGAAAATAATATAATTTAATTTGAAAATAATATAATTTAATTTGAAAATAATATAATTTATTTTGAAAATAATATAAATTAATTTGAAAAATAATTTAATTTAACTTGAAAATAATATAATTTAATTTGAAAATAATATAATTTAATTTAAAAATAATATAATTTAATATAAAAATAATTTAATTTAATTTGAAAATAATATAATTTCATTTAAGAATAATTTAATTTAATTTGAAATTAATATAATTTAATTTGCAAATATTATAATTTAATTTAAAAATAATATAATTTTATTTAAAAATAATTTAATTTAAGTTGAAAATAATATAAATTAGTTTGAAAATAATTTAATTTAATTTGAAAATAATATTTAATTTGAAAATAATATAATTTAATTTGAAAATAATATAAATTAATTTAAAAATAATTTAATTTAATTTAAAAATAATATAATTTAATTTGAAAATAATATAATTTTATTTGCAAATATTATAATTTAATTTAAAAATAATATAATTTAATTTGAAAATAATTTAATTTAATTTGAAAATAATAAAAATTAGTTTGAAAATAATTTAATTTAATTTGAAAATAATAATATTTAATTTGAAAACAATATAATTTAATTTGAAAATAATATAATTTAATTAAAAAATAATTTAATTTAATTTAAAAATAATATAATTTAATTTGAAAATAATTTAATTTAATTTAAAAATAATATAATTTAATTTGAAAATAATATAATTTAATTTGAAAATAATTTAATTTAATTTGAAAATAATATAAATTAATTTGAAAATAATATAATTTAATTTGAAAATAATATAATTTAATTTGAAAATTATATAATTTAATTTGAAAATAATATAATTTAATTTAAAAATAATATATTTTAATATAAAAATAATTTAATTTAATTTGAAAATAATATAATTTAATTTAAGAATAATTTAATTTAATTTGAAAATAATATAATTTAATTTGAAAATAATATAATTTGATTTGCAAATATTATAATTTAATTTAAAAATAATATAATTTTATTTAAAAATATTTTAATTTAATTTGAAAAAAATATAAATTAGTTTGAAAATAATTTAATTTAATTTGAAAATAATAATATTTAATTTGAAAATAATATAATTTAATTTTAAAATAATATAATTTAATTTAATTTGAAAATAATATAAATTTATTTGAAAATAATTTAATTTAATTTGAAAATAATATAACTTAATTTGAAAATAATTTAATTTGATTTGAAAATAATATAATTTAATTTGAAAATAATATAATTTAATTTAAAAATAATTTAATTTAATTTAAAAATAATATAATTTAATTTGAAAATAATATAATTTTATTTGCAAATATTATAATTTAATTTAAAAATATAGTTTAATTTGAAAATAATTTAATTTAATTTTATATTTATATGAAAATAATATAAATTAGTTTGAAAATAATTTAATTTGAAAATAATAATATTTAATTTGAAAACAATATAATTTAATTTGAAAATAATATAATTTAATTAAAAAATAATTTAATTTAATTTGAAATAAATATAATTTAATTTGAAAATAATTTAATTTAATTTGAAAATATTATAATTTAATTTGAAAATAATATTATTTAATTTAAAAATAATTTAATTTATTTTGAAAATAATATAATTTAGTTTGAAAATAATTTAATTTAATTTGAAAATAATATTATTAAATTTGAAAATTATATAATTTAATTTAAAAATAATTTAATTTAATTTGAAAATAATATCATTTAATTTGAAAATAATATAATTTTATTTGCAAATATTATAATTTAATTTAAAAATAATATAATTTTATTTGAAAATAATTTAATTTAATTTAAAAATAATAAGATTTAATTTGAAAATAATATAATTTAATGAGAAAATAATTTAATTTGAAAATAAATTAATTTAATTTGAAAATAATATAAATTAATTTGAAAATAATTTAATTTAATTTGAAAATAATATAATTTAATTATGAAATAATTTATTTTGAAAATAACTTAGTTCAAATTGAAAATAATTAAATTTAATTTGAAAATAATATAATTTAATTTGAAAATAATATAAATTAATTTAAAAATAATTTAATTTAATTTAATAATAATATAATTTAATTTGAAAATAATATAATTTAATTTGAAAATAATTTAATTAAATATTAAAATAATTTAATTTAATTTGAAAATAATATTATTTAATTTGAAAATAATTTAATTTAATTTGAAAATAATAAAATTTAATTTGAAAATAATATAATTAAATTTAAAAATAATTTAATTTAATTTGAAAATAATATAATTTAATTTGAAAATAATACAATTTTTTTTGCAAATATTATAATTTAGTTTAAAAATAATATAATTTTATTTGAAAATAATTTAATTTAATTTGAAAATAATATAAATTAGTTTGAAAATAATTTAATTTAATTTAAAAATAATAATAATTAATTAGAAAATAATATAATTTAATTTGAAAATAATATAATTTAATTTGAAAATAATATAATTTAATTTGAAAATAATATAATTTAATTTGAAAATAATATAAATTAATTTGAAAATAATTTAATTTAACTTGAAAATAATATAATTTAATTTGAAAATAATATAATTTATTTTAAAAATAATATAATTTAATATAAAAATAATTTAATTTAATTTGAAAATAATATAATTTCATTTAAGAATAATTTAATTTAATTTGAAATTAATATAATTTAATTTGAAAATATAATTTTATTTGCAAATATTATAATTTAATTTAAAAATAATATAATTTTATTTAAAAATAATTTAATTTAAGTTGAAAATAATATAAATTAGTTTGAAAATAATTTAATTTAATTTGAAAATAAGATTTAATTTGAAAATAATATAATTTAATTTGAAAATAATATAATTTAATTTACTTTGAAAATAATATAAATTAATTTGAAAATAATTTAATTTATTTTGAAAATAATATAATTTAATTTGAAAATAATTTAATTTGAAAATAATTTAATTTGAAAATAATAGAATTTAATTTGAAAATAATATAAATTAATTTAAAAATAATTTAATTTATTTTAAAAATAATATAATTTAATTTGAAAATAATATAATTTTATTTGCAAATATTATAATTTAATTTAAAAATAATATAATTTAATTTGAAAATAATTTAATTTAATTTGAAAATAATAAAAATTAGTTTGAAAATAATTTAATTTAATTTGAAAATAATAATATTTAATTTGAAAACAATTTAATTTAATTTGAAAATAATATAATTTAATTAAAAAATAATTTAATTTAATTTAAAAATAATATAATTTAATTTGAAAATAATTTAATTTAATTTAAAAATAATATAATTTAATTTGAAAATAATATAATTTAATTTAAAAATAATTTAATTTAATTTGAAAATAATATAAATTAATTTGAAAATAATATAATTTAATTTGAAAATAATATAATTTAATTTGAAAATTATATAATTTAATTTGAAAATAATATAATTTAATTTAAAAATAATATATTTTAATATAAAAATAATTTAATTTAATTTGAAAATAATATAATTTAATTTAAGAGTAATTTAATTTAATTTGAAAATAATATAATTTAATTTGAAAATAATATAATTTGATTTGCAAATATTATAATTTAATTTAAAAATAATATAATTTTATTTAAAAATATTTTAATTTAATTTGAAAATAATATAAATTAGTTTGAAAATAATTTAATTTAATTTGAAAATAATATAATTTAATTTAAGAGTAATTTAATTTAATTTGAAAATAATATAATTTAATTTGAAAATAATATAATTTGATTTGCAAATATTATAATTTAATTTAAAAATAATATAATTTTATTTAAAAATATATTAATTTAATTTGAAAATAATATAAATTAGTTTGAAAATAATTTAATTTAATTTGAAAATAATAATATTTAATTTGAAAATAATATAATTTAATTTTAAAATAATATAATTTAATTTAATTTGAAAATAATATAAATTTATTTGAAAATAATTTAATTTAATTTGAAAATAATATAACTTAATTTGAAAATAATTTAATTTAATTTGAAAATAATATAATTTAATTTGAAAATAATATAATTTAATTTAAAAATAATTTAATTTAATTTAAAAATAATATAATTTAATTTGAAAATAATATAATTTTATTTGCAAATATTATAATTTAATTTAAAAATAATGTAATTTAATTTGAAAATAATTTAATTTAATTTGAAAATAATATAAATTAGTTTGAAAATAATTTAATTTGAAAATAATAATATTTAATTTGAAAACAATATAATTTAATTTGATAATAATATAATTTAATTAAAAAATAATTTAATTTATCTTAAATAAATATAATTTAATTTGAAAATAATTTAATTTAATTTGAAAATATTATAATTTAATTTGAAAATAATATTATTTAATTTAAAAATAATTTAATTTAATTTGAAAATAATATAATTTAGTTTGAAAATAATTTAATTTAATTTGAAAATAATATAATTAAATTTGAAAATTATATAATTTAATTTAAAAATAATTTAATTTAATTTGAAAAAAATATCATTTAATTTGAAAATAATATAATTTTATTTGCAAATATTATAATTTAATTTAAAAATAATATAATTTTATTTGAAAATAATTTAATTTAATTTAAAAATAATAAGATTTAATTTGAAAATAATATAATTTAATGAGAAAATAATTTAATTTGAAAATAAATTAATTTAATTTGAAAATAATATAAATTAATTTGAAAATAATTTAATTTAATTTGAAAATAATATAATTTAATTATGAAATAATTTATTTTGAAAATAACTTAGTTCAAATTGAAAATAATTAAATTTAATTTGAAAATAATATAATTTAATTTAAAAATAATATAAATTAATTTAAAAATAATTTAATTTAATTTAATAATAATATAATTTAATTTGAAAATAATATAATTTAATTTGAAAATAATATAATTAAATATTAAAATAATTTAATTTAATTTGAAAATAATATTATTTAATTTGAAAATAATTTAATTTAATTTGAAAATAATAAAATGTATTTTGAAAATAATATAATTAAATTTAAAAATAATTTAATTTAATTTGAAAATAATATAATTTAATTTGAAAATAATACAATTTTTTTTGCAAATATTATAATTTAGTTTAAAAATAATATAATTTAATTTGAAAATAATTTAATTTAATTTTAAAATAATATAAATTAGTTTGAAAAAAATTTAATTTAATTTGAAAATAATATTTAATTTGAAAATAATATAATTTAATTTGAAAATAATATAATTTAATTTGAAAATAATATAATTTAATTTACTTTGAAAATAATATAAATTATTTTGAAAATAATTTAATTTAATTTGAAAATAATATAATTAAATTTAAAAATAATTTTATTTGAAAATAATATAATTTAATTTGAAAATAATATAATTTAATTTAAAAATAATTTAATTTAATTTAAAAATAATATAATTTAATTTGAAAATAATATAATTTTATTTGCAAATATTATAATTTAATTTAAAAATAATATAATTTAATTTGAAAATAATATAATTTTATTTGCAAGTATTATAATTTAATTTAAAAATAATATAATTTAATTTGAAAATAATAAAAATTAGTTTGAAAATAATTTAATTTAATTTGAAAATAATATAATTTAATTTGAAAATTATATAATTTAATTTGAAAATAATATAATTTAATTTAAAAATAATATATTTTAATATAAAAATAATTTAATTTAATTTAAAAATAATATAATTTAATTTAAGAATAATTTAATTTAATTTGAAAATAATATAATTTAATTTGAAAATAATATAATTTGATTTGCAAATATTATAATTTAATTTAAAAATAATATAATTTTATTTAAAAATATTTTAATTTAATTTGAAAATAATATAAATAAGTTTGAAAATAATTTAATTTAATTTGAAAATAATAATATTTAATTTGAAAACAATATAATTTAATTTGAAAATAATATAATTTATTTAAAAAATAATTTATTTTAATTTGAAAATAATATAATTTTATTTGAAAATAATATAATTTTATTTAAAAATAATATAATTTAATATAAAAATAATTTAATTTAATTTGAAAATAATATAATTTAATTTCAAAATAATATAATTTAATTTAAAAATGATTTAATTTAATTTAAAAATAATATAATTTAATTTGAAAATAATATAAATTAGGTTGAAAATAATTTAATTTAATTTGAAAATAATAATATTTAATTTGAAAACAATATAATTTAATTTGAAAATAATATAATTTAATTAAAAAATAATTTAATTTAATTTGAAAATAATATAATTTAATTTGAAAATAATTTAATTTAATTTAAAAATAATATAATTTAATTTGAAAATAATATAATTTAATTTGAAAATAATTTTATTTAATTTGAAAATAATATAAATTAATTTGAAAATAATATAATTTAATTTGAAAATAATATAATTTAATTTGAAAATAATATAATTTAATTTGAAAATAATATAAATTAATTTGAAAATAATTTAATTTAACTTGAAAATAATATAATTTAATTTGAAAATAATATAATTTAATTTAAAAATAATATAATTTAATATAAAAATAATTTAATTTAATTTGAAAATAATATAATTTCATTTAAGAATAATTTAATTTAATTTGAAATTAATATAATTTAATTTGAAAATATAATTTTATTTGCAAATATTATAATTTAATTTAAAAATAATATAATTTTATTTAAAAATAATTTAATTTAAGTTGAAAATAATATAAATTAGTTTGAAAATAATTTAATTTAATTTGAAAATAATATTTAATTTGAAAATAATATAATTTAATTTGAAAATAATATAAATTAATTTAAAAATAATTTAATTTAATTTAAAAATAATATAATTTAATTTGAAAATAATATAATTTTATTTGCAAATATTATAATTTAATTTAAAAATAATATAATTTAATTTGAAAATAATTTAATTTAATTTGAAAATAATAAAAATTAGTTTGAAAATAATTTAATTTAATTTGAAAATAATAATATTTAATTTGAAAACAATATAATTTAATTTGAAAATAATATAATTTAATTAAAAAATAATTTAATTTAATTTAAAAATAATATAATTTAATTTGAAAATAATTTAATTTAATTTAAAAATAATATAATTTAATTTGAAAATAATATAATTTAATTTGAAAATAATTTAATTTAATTTGAAAATAATCTAAATTAATTTGAAAATAATATAATTTAATTTGAAAATAATATAATTTAATTTGAAAATTATATAATTTAATTTGAAAATAATATAATTTAATTTAAAAATAATATATTTTAATATAAAAATAATTTAATTTAATTTGAAAATAATATAATTTAATTTAAGAATAATTTAATTTAATTTGAAAATAATATAATTTAATTTGAAAATAATATAATTTGATTTGCAAATATTATAATTTAATTTAAAAATAATATAATTTTATTTAAAAATATTTTAATTTAATTTGAAAAAAATATAAATTAGTTTGAAAATAATTTAATTTAATTTGAAAATAATAATATTTAATTTGAAAATAATATAATTTAATTTTAAAATAATATAATTTAATTTAATTTGAAAATAATATAAATTTATTTGAAAATAATTTAATTTAATTTGAAAATAATATAACTTAATTTGAAAATAATTTAATTTGATTTGAAAATAATATAATTTAATTTGAAAATAATATAATTTAATTTAAAAATAATTTAATTTAATTTAAAAATAATATAATTTAATTTGAAAATAATATAATTTTATTTGCAAATATTATAATTTAATTTAAAAATATAGTTTAATTTGAAAATAATTTAATTTAATTTTATATTTATATGAAAATAATATAAATTAGTTTGAAAATAATTTAATTTGAAAATAATAATATTTAATTTGAAAACAATATAATTTAATTTGAAAATAATATAATTTAATTAAAAAATAATTTAATTTAATTTGAAATAAATATAATTTAATTTGAAAATAATTTAATTTAATTTGAAAATATTATAATTTAATTTGAAAATAATATTATTTAATTTAAAAATAATTTAATTTATTTTGAAAATAATATAATTTAGTTTGAAAATAATTTAATTTAATTTGAAAATAATATTATTAAATTTGAAAATTATATAATTTAATTTAAAAATAATTTAATTTAATTTGAAAATAATATCATTTAATTTGAAAATAATATAATTTTATTTGCAAATATTATAATTTAATTTAAAAATAATATAATTTTATTTGAAAATAATTTAATTTAATTTAAAAATAATAAGATTTAATTTGAAAATAATATAATTTAATGAGAAAATAATTTAATTTGAAAATAAATTAATTTAATTTGAAAATAATATAAATTAATTTGAAAATAATTTAATTTAATTTGAAAATAATATAATTTAATTATGAAATAATTTATTTTGAAAATAACTTAGTTCAAATTGAAAATAATTAAATTTAATTTGAAAATAATATAATTTAATTTGAAAATAATATAAATTAATTTAAAAATAATTTAATTTAATTTAATAATACTATAATTTAATTTGAAAATAATATAATTTAATTTGAAAATAATTTAATTAAATATTAAAATAATTTAATTTAATTTGAAAATAATATTATTTAATTTGAAAATAATTTAATTTAATTTGAAAATAATAAAATTTAATTTGAAAATAATATAATTAAATTTAAAAATAATTTAATTTAATTTGAAAATAATATAATTTAATTTGAAAATAATACATTTTTTTTTGCAAATATTATAATTTAGTTTAAAAATAATATAATTTTATTTGAAAATAATTTAATTTAATTTGAAAATAATATAAATTAGTTTGAAAATAATTTAATTTAATTTAAAAATAATAATAATTAATTAGAAAATAATATAATTTAATTTGAAAATAATATAATTTAATTTGAAAATAATATAATTTAATTTGAAAATAATATAATTTAATTTGAAAATAATATAAATTAATTTGAAAATAATTTAATTTAACTTGAAAATAATATAATTTAATTTGAAAATAATATAATTTATTTTAAAAATAATATAATTTAATATAAAAATAATTTAATTTAATTTGAAAATAATATAATTTCATTTAAGAATAATTTAATTTAATTTGAAATTAATATAATTTAATTTGAAAATATAATTTTATTTGCAAATATTATAATTTAATTTAAAAATAATATAATTTTATTTAAAAATAATTTAATTTAAGTTGAAAATAATATAAATTAGTTTGAAAATAATTTAATTTAATTTAAAAATAATAATATTTAATTTGAAAACAATTTAATTTAATTTGAAAATAATATAATTTAATTAAAAAATAATTTAATTTAATTTAAAAATAATATAATTTAATTTGAAAATAATTTAATTTAATTTAAAAATAATATAATTTAATTTGAAAATAATATAATTTAATTTAAAAATAATTTAATTTAATTTGAAAATAATATAAATTAATTTGAAAATAATATAATTTAATTTGAAAATAATATAATTTAATTTGAAAATTATATAATTTAATTTGAAAATAATATAATTTAATTTAAAAATAATATATTTTAATATAAAAATAATTTAATTTAATTTGAAAATAATATAATTTAATTTAAGAGTAATTTAATTTAATTTGAAAATAATATAATTTAATTTGAAAATAATATAATTTGATTTGCAAATATTATAATTTAATTTAAAAATAATATAATTTTATTTAAAAATATTTTAATTTAATTTGAAAATAATATAAATTAGTTTGAAAATAATTTAATTTAATTTGAAAATAATATAATTTAATTTAAGAGTAATTTAATTTAATTTGAAAATAATATAATTTAATTTGAAAATAATATAATTTGATTTGCAAATATTATAATTTAATTTAAAAATAATATAATTTTATTTAAAAATATTTTAATTTAATTTGAAAATAATATAAATTAGTTTGAAAATAATTTAATTTAATTTGAAAATAATAATATTTAATTTGAAAATAATATAATTTAATTTTAAAATAATATAATTTAATTTAATTTGAAAATAATATAAATTTATTTGAAAATAATTTAATTTAATTTGAAAATAATATAACTTAATTTGAAAATAATTTAATTTAATTTGAAAATAATATAATTTAATTTGAAAATAATATAATTTAATTTAAAAATAATTTAATTTAATTTAAAAATAATATAATTTAATTTGAAAATAATATAATTTTATTTGCAAATATTATAATTTAATTTAAAAATAATGTAATTTAATTTGAAAATAATTTAATTTAATTTGAAAATAATATAAATTAGTTTGAAAATAATTTAATTTGAAAATAATAATATTTAATTTGAAAACAATATAATTTAATTTGATAATAATATAATTTAATTAAAAAATAATTTAATTTATCTTAAATAAATATAATTTAATTTGAAAATAATTTAATTTAATTTGAAAATATTATAATTTAATTTGAAAATAATATTATTTAATTTAAAAATAATTTAATTTAATTTGAAAATAATATAATTTAGTTTGAAAATAATTTAATTTAATTTGAAAATAATATAATTAAATTTGAAAATTATATAATTTAATTTAAAAAAAATTTAATTTAATTTGAAAAAAATATCATTTAATTTGAAAATAATATAATTTTATTTGCAAATATTATAATTTAATTTAAAAATAATATAATTTTATTTGAAAATAATTTAATTTAATTTAAAAATAATAAGATTTAATTTGAAAATAATATAATTTAATGAGAAAATAATTTAATTTGAAAATAAATTAATTTAATTTGAAAATAATATAAATTAATTTGAAAATAATTTAATTTAATTTGAAAATAATATAATTTAATTATGAAATAATTTATTTTGAAAATAACTTAGTTCAAATTGAAAATAATTAAATTTAATTTGAAAATAATATAATTTAATTTAAAAATAATATAAATTAATTTAAAAATAATTTAATTTAATTTAATAATAATATAATTTAATTTGAAAATAATATAATTTAATTTGAAAATAATATAATTAAATATTAAAATAATTTAATTTAATTTGAAAATAATATTATTTAATTTGAAAATAATTTAATTTAATTTGAAAATAATAAAATGTATTTTGAAAATAATATAATTAAATTTAAAAATAATTTAATTTAATTTGAAAATAATATAATTTAATTTGAAAATAATACAATTTTTTTTGCAAATATTATAATTTAGTTTAAAAATAATATAATCTAATTTGAAAATAATTTAATTTAATTTTAAAATAATATAAATTAGTTTGAAAATAATTTAATTTAATTTGAAAATAATATTTAATTTGAAAATAATATAATTTAATTTGAAAATAATATAATTTAATTTGAAAATAATATAATTTAATTTACTTTGAAAATAATATAAATTATTTTGAAAATAATTTAATTTAATTTGAAAATAATATAATTAAATTTAAAAATAATTTTATTTGAAAATAATATAATTTAATTTGAAAATAATATAATTTAATTTAAAAATAATTTAATTTAATTTAAAAATAATATAATTTAATTTGAAAATAATATAATTTTATTTGCAAATATTATAATTTAATTTAAAAATAATATAATTTAATTTGAAAATAATATAATTTTATTTGCAAGTATTATAATTTAATTTAAAAATAATATAATTTAATTTGAAAATAATAAAAATTAGTTTGAAAATAATTTAATTTAATTTGAAAATAATATAATTTAATTTGAAAATTATATAATTTAATTTGAAAATAATATAATTTAATTTAAAAATAATATATTTTAATATAAAAATAATTTAATTTAATTTAAAAATAATATAATTTAATTTAAGAATAATTTAATTTAATTTGAAAATAATATAATTTAATTTGAAAATAATATAATTTGATTTGCAAATATTATAATTTAATTTAAAAATAATATAATTTTATTTAAAAATATTTTAATTTAATTTGAAAATAATATAAATAAGTTTGAAAATAATTTAATTTAATTTGAAAATAATAATATTTAATTTGAAAACAATATAATTTAATTTGAAAATAATATAATTTATTTAAAAAATAATTTATTTTAATTTGAAAATAATATAATTTTATTTGAAAATAATATAATTTTATTTAAAAATAATATAATTTAATATAAAAATAATTTAATTTAATTTGAAAATAATATAATTTAATTTCAAAATAATATAATTTAATTTAAAAATGATTTAATTTAATTTAAAAATAATATAATTTAATTTGAAAATAATATAAATTAGGTTGAAAATAATTTAATTTAATTTGAAAATAATAATATTTAATTTGAAAACAATATAATTTAATTTGAAAATAATATAATTTAATTAAAAAATAATTTAATTTAATTTGAAAATAATATAATTTAATTTGAAAATAATTTAATTTAATTTAAAAATAATATAATTTAATTTGAAAATAATATAATTTAATTTGAAAATAATTTTATTTAATTTGAAAATAATATAAATTAATTTGAAAATAATATAATTTAATTTGAAAATAATATAATTTAATTTGAAAATAATATAATTTAATTTGAAAATAATATAAATTAATTTGAAAATAATTTAATTTAACTTGAAAATAATATAATTTAATTTGAAAATAATATAATTTAATTTAAAAATAATATAATTTAATATAAAAATAATTTAATTTAATTTGAAAATAATATAATTTTATTTAAGAATAATTTAATTTAATTTGAAATTAATATAATTTAATTTGAAAATATAATTTTATTTGCAAATATTATAATTTAATTTAAAAATAATATAATTTTATTTAAAAATAATTTAATTTAATTTGAAAATAATATAAATTAGTTTGAAAATAATTTAATTTAATTTGAAAATAATAATATTTAATTTGAAAATAATATAATTTAATTTTAAAATAATATAATTTAATTTAATTTGAAAATAATATAAATTTATTTGAAAATAATTTAATTTAATTTGAAAATAATATAACTTAATTTGAAAATAATTTAATTTGATTTGAAAATAATATTTAATTTGAAAATAATATAATTTAATTTGAAAATAATATAAATTAATTTAAAAATAATTTAATTTAATTTAAAAATAATTTAATTTAATTTAAAAATAATATAATTTAATTTGAAAATAATATAATTTTATTTGCAAATATTATAATTTAATTTAAAAATAATATAATTTAATTTGAAAATAATTTAATTTAATTTGAAAATAATAAAAATTAGTTTGAAAATAATTTAATTTAATTTGAAAATAATAATATTTAATTTGAAAACAATATAATTTAATTTGAAAATAATATAATTTAATTAAAAAATAATTTAATTTAATTTAAAAATAATATAATTTAATTTGAAAATAATTTAATTTAATTTAAAAATAAAATAATTTAATTTGAAAATAATATAATTTAATTTAAAAATAATTTAATTTAATTTAAAAATAATATAATTTAATTTGAAAATAATATAATTTTATTTGCAAATATTATAATTTAATTTAAAAATAATATAATTTAATTTGAAAATAATTTAATTTAATTTGAAAATAATATTTAATTTGAAAATAATATAATTTAATTTGAAAATAATATAAATTAATTTAAAAATAATTTAATTTAATTTAAAAATAATATAATTTAATTTGAAAATAGTATAATTTTATTTGCAAATATTATAATTTAATTTAAAAATAATATAATTTAATTTGAAAATAATTTAATTTAATTTGAAAATAATAAAAATTAGTTTGAAAATAATTTAATTTAATTTGAAAATAATAATATTTAATTTGAAAACAATATAATTTAATTTGAAAATAATATAATTTAATTAAAAAATAATTTAATTTAATTTAAAAATAATATAATTTAATTTGAAAATAATTTAATTTAATTTAAAAATAATATAATTTAATTTGAAAATAATATAATTTAATTTGAAAATAATTTAATTTAATTTGAAAATAATATAAATTAATTTGAAAATAATATAATTTAATTTGAAAATAATATAATTTAATTTGAAAATTATATAATTTAATTTGAAAATAATATAATTTAATTTAAAAATAATATATTTTAATATAAAAATAATTTAATTTAATTTGAAAATAATATAATTTAATTTAAGAATAATTTAATTTAATTTGAAAATAATATAATTTAATTTGAAAATAATATAATTTGATTTGCAAATATTATAATTTAATTTAAAAATAATATAATTTTATTTAAAAATATTTTAATTTAATTTGAAAATAATATAAATAAGTTTGAAAATAATTTAATTTAATTTGAAAATAATAATATTTAATTTGAAAATAATATAATTTAATTTTAAAATAATATAATTTAATTTAATTTGAAAATAATATAAATTTATTTGAAAATAATTTAATTTAATTTGAAAATAATATAACTTAATTTGAAAATAATTTAATTTGATTTGAAAATAATATAATTTAATTTGAAAATAATATAATTTAATTTAAAAATAATTTAATTTAATTTAAAAATAATATAATTTAATTTGAAAATAATATAATTTTATTTGCAATAATTATAATTTAATTTAAAAATAATATAATTTAATTTGAAAATAATTTAATTTAATTTTATATTTATATGAAAATAATATAAATTAGTTTGAAAATAATTTAATTTGAAAATAATAATATTTAATTTGAAAACAATATAATTTAATTTGAAAATAATATAATTTAATTAAAAAATAATTTAATTTAATTTGAAATAAATATAATTTAATTTGAAAATAATTTAATTTAATTTGAAAATATTATAATTTAGTTTGAAAATAATATTATTTAATTTAAAAATAATTTAATTTAATTTGAAAATAATATAATTTAGTTTGAAAATAGTTTAATTTAATTTGAAAATAATATTATTAAATTTGAAAATTATATAATTTAATTTAAAAATAATTTAATTTAATTTGAAAATAATAATAATTAATTTGAAAATAATATAATTTAATTTGAAAATAATATAATTTAATTTGAAAATAATTTAATTTAATTTGAAAATAATTTAGTTTAATTTGAAAATAATTAAATTTAATTTAAAAATAATATAATTTAATTTGAAAATAATTTAATGTAATTTAAAAATAATATAATTTAATTTGAAAATAATATAATTTATTTGAAAATAATATAATTTAATATAAAAATAATTTAATTTAATTTCAAAATAATAATATTTAATTTGAAAATAATATAAAATAATTTGAAAATAATATAATTTAATTTAAAAATAATTTAATATAATTTGAAAATAATTTAGTTTAATTTGATAATAATTAAATGTAATTTGAAAATAATATAATTTAGTTTGAAAATAATTTAATTTAATTTGAAAATAATATAATTAAATTTGAAAATTATATAATTTAATTTAAAAATAATTTAATTTAATTTGAAAATAATATAATTTAATTTGAAAATAATATAATTTTATTTGCAAATATTATAATTTAATTTAAAAATAATATAATTTTATTTGAAAATAATATAAATTAGTTTGAAAATAATTTAATTTAATTTGAAAATAATAATAATTAATTTGAAAATAATATAATTTAATTTGAAAATAATATAATTTAATTTGAAAATAATTTAATTTAATTTGAAAATAATTTAGTTTAATTTGAAAATAATTAAATTTAATTTGAAAATAATATAATTTAATTTGAAAATAATTTAATTTAATTTGAAATAAATATAATTTAATTTAAAAATAATTTAATTTAATTTGAAAATATTATAATTTAATTTGAAAATAATATTATTTAATTTAAAAATAATTTAATTTAATTTGAAAATAATATAATTTAGTTTGAAAATAATTTAATTTAATATGAAAATAATATAATTAAATTTGAAAATTATATAATTTAATTTAAAAATAATTTAATTTAATTTGAAAATAACATCATTTAATTTGAAAATAATATAATTTTATTTGCAAATATTATAATTTAATTTAAAAATAATATAATTTTATTTGAAAATAATTTAATTTAATTTAAAAATAATAAGATTTAATTTGAAAATAATATAATTTAATGAGAAAATAATTTAATTTGAAAATAAATTAATTTAATTTGAAAATAATATAAATTAATTTGAAAATAATTTAATTTAATTTGAAAATAATATAATTTAATTATGAAATAATTTATTTTGAAAATAACTTAGTTCAAATTGAAAATAATTAAATTTAATTTGAAAATAATATAATTTAATTTGAAAATAATATAAATTAATTTAAAAATAATTTAATTTAATTTAATAATAATATAATTTAATTTGAAAATAATATAATTTAATTTGAAAATAATTTAATTAAATATTAAAATAATTTAATTTAATTTGAAAATATTATTATTTAATTTGAAAATAATTTAATTTAATTTGAAAATAATAAAATTTAATTTGAAAATAATATAATTAAATTTAAAAATAATTTAATTTAATTTGAAAATAATATAATTTAATTTGAAAATAATACAATTTTTTTTGCAAATATTATAATTTAGTTTAAAAATAATATAATTTAATTTGAAAATAATTTAATTTAATTTGAAAATAATATAAATTAGTTTGAAAATAATTTAATGTAATTTAAAAATAATAATAATTAATTTGAAAATAATATAATTTAATTTGAAAATAATATAATTTAATTTGAAAATAATTTAATTTAATTTGAAAATAATTTAGTTTAATTTGAAAATAATTAAATTTAATTTAAAAATAATATAATTTAATTTGAAAATAATTTAATGTAATTTAAAAATAATATAATTTAATTTGAAAATAATATAATTTATTTGAAAATAATATAATTTAATATAAAAATAATTTAATTTAATTTCAAAATAATAATATTTAATTTGAAAATAATATAATATAATTTGAAAATAATATAATTTAATTTAAAAATAATTTAATATAATTTGAAAATAATTTAGTTTAATTTGAAAATAATTAAATGTAATTTGAAAATAATATAATTTAGTTTGAAAATAATTTAATTTAATTTGAAAATAATATAAATAAATTTGAAAATTATATAATTTAATTTAAAATTAATTTAATTTAATTTGCAAATAATATAATTTTATTTGCAAATATTATAATTTAATTTAAAAATAATATAATTTTATTTGAAAATAATTTAATTAAATTTGAAAATAACAATATTTAATTTGAAAATAATATAAATTAATTAGAAAATAAATTATTTTAATTTGAAAATAATATAAATTAATTTGAAAATAATTTAATTTATTTTGAAAATAAAATAATTTAATTATAAAATAATTTATTTTGAAAATAATTAAATTTAATTTGAAAATAATATAATTTAATTTGAAAATAATATAATTAAATATTAAAATAATTTAATTTAATTTGAAAATAATATTATTTAATTTGAAAATAATTTAATTTAATTTGAAAATAATAAAATTTAATTTGAAAATAATATAATTTAATTTAAAAATAATTTAATTTAATTTGAAAATAATATAATTTAATTTGAAAATAATATAATATTATTTAAAAATAATTTAATTTAATTTGAAAATCATATAAATTAGTTTGAAAATAATTTAATTTAATTTGAAAATAATAATAATTCATTTGAAAATAATATAATTTAATTTGAAAATAATATATTTTAATTTGAAAATAATTTAATTTAATTTGAAAATAATTTAGTTTAATTTGAAAATAATTAAATTTAATTTGAAAATATTATAATTTAATTTGAAAATAATTAAATTTAATTTGAAAATAATATAATTTAATTTGAAAATAATTTAATGTAATTTGAAAATAATATAACTTAATTTGAAAATAATATAATTTATTTAAAATAATATAATTTAATAATTTAATTTAATTTCAAAATATTAATATTTAATTTGAAAATAATATAATTTGATTTGAAAATAATATAATTTAATTTAAAAATAATTTAATATAATTTGAAAATAATTTAGTTTAATTTGAAAATAATTAAATGTAATTTGAAAATAATATAATTTAATTTGAAAATAATTTAATTTAATTTGAAAATAATATAATTTAATTTTAAAATAATATTATTTAATTTAAAAATAATTTAATTTAATTTGAAAATAATATAATTTAGTTGGAAAATAATTTAATTTAATTTAATAATAATATAATTTAATTTGAAAATAATATAATTTTATTTGCAAATATTGTAATTTAATTTAAAAATAATATAATTTTATTTGAAAATAATTTAATTTAATTTGAAAATAATAATATTTAATTTGAAAATAATAATATTTAATTTGAAAATAATATAATTTAATTAGAAAATAAATTAATTTAATTTGAAAATAATATAAATTAATTTGAAAATAATTTAATTTAATTTGAAAATAATATAATTTAATTATAAAATAATTTATTTTAAAAATAATTTAGTTCAAATTGAAAATAATTAAATTTAATTTGAAAATAATATAATTTAATTTGAAAATAATATAAATTAATTTGAAAATAATTTAATTTAATTTAAAAATAATATAATTTATTTTGAAAATAATATAATTTAATTTAAAAATAATATAATTAAATATTAAAATAATTTAATTTAATTTGAAAATAATTTTATTAAATTTGAAAATAATTTAATTTAATTTGAAAATAATAAAATTTAATTTGAAAATAATATAATTTAATTTGAAAATAATATAATTTCATTTGCAAATATTATAATTTAATTTAAAAATAATATAATTTTATTTGAAAATAATTTAATTTAATTTGAAAATAATATAAATTAGTTTGAAAATAATTTAATTTAATTTGAAAATAATAATAATTAATTTGAAAATAATATAATTTAATTTGAAAATAATATAATTTAATTTGAATATAATTTAATTTAATTTGAAAATAATTTAGTTTAATTTGAAAATAATTAAATTTAATTTGAAAATAATATAATTTAATTTGAAAATAATTTAATGTAATTTGAAAATAATATAATTTAATTTGAAAATAATATAATTTATTTGAAAATAATATAATTTAATATAAAAATAATTTAATTTAATTTGAAAATAATAATATTTAATTTGAAAATAATATAATTTAATTTGAAAATAATATAATTTAATTTAAAAATAATTTAACATTATTTGAAAATAATTTAGTTTAATTTGAAAATAATTAAATGTAATTTGAAAATAATATAATTTAATTTGAAAATAATTTAATTTTATTTGAAAATAATATAATTTAATTTGAAAATAATATTATTTAATTTAAAAATAATTTAATTTAATTTGGAAATAATATAATTTAGTTTGAAAATAATTTAATTTTATTTGAAAATAATATAATTAAATTTGAAAATAATATAATTTAATTTAAAAATAATTTAATTTAATTTGAAAATAATATAATTTAATTTGAAAATAATATAGTTTTATTTGCAAATATTATAATTTAATTTAAAAATAATATAATTTTATTTGAAAATAATTTAATTTAATTTGAAAATAATAATATTTAATTTGAAAATAATATAATTTAATTAGAAAATAATTTAATTTGAAAATAAATTAATTTAATTTGAAAATAATATAATTTTATTTGCAAATATTATAATTTAATTTAAAAATAATATAATTTTATTTGAAAAGAATTTAATTTAATTTGAAAATAATATAAATTAGTTTGAAAATAATTTAATTTAATTTGAAAATAATAATAATTAATTTGAAAATAATATAATTTAATTTGAAAATAATATAATTTAATTTGAAAATAATTTAATTTAATTTGAAAATAATTTAATTTAATTTGAAAATAATTAAATTTAATTTGAAAATAATATAATTTAATTTGAAAATAATTTAATGTAATTTGAAAATAATATAATTTAATTTGAAAATAATATAATTTATTTGAAAATAATATAATTTAATATAAAAATAATTTAGTTTAATTTGAAAATAATAATATTTAATTTGAAAATAATATAATTTAATTTGAAAATAATAAAATTTAATTTGAAAATAATATAATTTAATTTAAAAATAATTTAATTTAATTTGAAAATATCATAATTTAATTTGAAAATAATATAATTTTATTTGCAAATATTATAATTTAATTTAAAAATAATATAATTTTATTTGAAAAGAATTAAATTTAATTTGAAAATAATATAAATTAGTTTGAAAATAATTTAATTTAATTTAAAAATAATATAATCTAATATGAAAATAATATAATTAAATTTGAAAATAATATAATTAAATATTAAAATAATTTAATTTGAAAATAATATTATTTAATTTGAAAATAATTTAATTTAATTTGAAAATAATAAAATTTAATTTGAAAATAATATAATTTAATTTAAAAATAATCTAATTTAATTTGAAAATAATATAATTTAATTTGAAAATAATATAATTATATTTGCAAATATTATAATTTAATTTAAAAATAATATAATTTTATTTGAAAAGAATTTAATTTAATTTGAAAATAATATAAATTAGTTTGAAAATAATTTAATTTAATTTGAAAATAATAATAATTAATTTGAAAATAATATAATTTAATTTGAAAATAATATAATTTAATTTGAAAATAATTTAATTTAATTTAAAAATAATTTAATTTACTTTAAAAATAATATAATTTAATTTGAAAATAATATAATTTTATTTGCAAATATTATAATTTAATTTAAAAATAATATAATTTTATTTGAAAATAATTTAATTTAATTTGAAAATAATAATATTTAATTTGAAAATAATATAATTTAATTTGAAAATAATTTAATTAGAAAATAAATTAATTTAATTTGAAAATAATATAAATTAATTTGAAAATAATTTAATTTATTTTGAAAATAATATAATTTAATTATAAAATAATTTATTTTGAAAATAACTTAGTTCAAATTGAAAATAATTAAATTTAATTTGAAAATAATATAATTTAATTTGAAAATAATATAAATTATTTTGAAAATAATTTAATTTAATTTAAAAATAATATAATTTAATTTGAAAATAATATAATTTAATTTGAAAATAATATAATTAAATATTAAAATAATTTAATTTAATTTGAAAATAATATTATTTAATTTGAAAATAATTTAATTTAATTTGAAAATAATAAAATTCAATTTGAAAATAATATAATTTAATTAAAAAATAATTTAATTTAATTTGAAAATAATATAATTTAATTTGAAAATAATATAATTTTATTTGCAAATATTATAATTTAATTTAAAAATAATATAATTTAATTTGAAAATAATTTAATTTAATTTGAAAATAATATAAATTAGTTTGAAAATAATTTTATTTAATTTGAAAATAATAATAATTAATTTGAAAATAATATAATTTAATTTGAAAATAATATAATTTAAAATGAAAATAATTTAATTTAATTTGAAAATAATTTAGTTTAATTTGAAAATAATTAAATTTAATTTGAAAATAATATAATTTAATTTGAAAATAATTAAATTTAATTTGAAAATAATATAATTTAATTTGAAAATAATTTAATGTAATTTGAAAATAATATAACTTAATTTGAAAATAATATAATTTAATTTGAATATAATTTAATTTAATTTGAAAATAATTTAGTTTAATTTGAAAATAATTAAATTTAATTTGAAAATAATATAATTTAATTTGAAAATAATATAATTTTATTTGCAAATATTATAATTTAATTTAAAAATAATATAATTTTATTTGAAAAGAATTTAATTTAATTTGAAAATAATATAAATTAGTTTGAAAATAATTTAATTTAATTTGAAAATAATAATAATTAATTTGAAAATAATATAATTTAATTTGAAAATAATATAATTTAATTTGAAAATAATTTAATTTAATTTGAAAATAATTTAGTTTAATTTGAAAATAATTAAATTTAATTTGAAAATAATATAATTTAATTTGAAAATAATTTAGTGTAATTTGAAAATAATATAATTTAATTTGAAAATAATATAATTTATTTGAAAATAATATAATTTAATATAAAAATAATTTAATTTAATTTGAAAATAATAATATTTAATTTGAAAATAATATAATTTAATTTGAAAATAATAAAATTTAATTTGAAAATAATATAATTTAATTTAAAAATAATTTAATTTAATTTGAAAATAATATAATTTAATTTGAAAATAATATAATTTTATTTGCAAATATTATAATTTAATTTAAAAATAATATAATTTTATTTGAAAAGAATTAAATTTAATTTGAAAATAATATAAATTAGTTTGAAAATAATTTAATTTAATTTAAAAATAATATAATCTAATATGAAAATAATATAATTAAATTTGAAAATAATATAATTAAATATTAAAATAATTTAATTTGAAAATAATATTATTTAATTTGAAAATAATTTAATTTAATTTGAAAATAATAAAATTTAATTTGAAAATAATATAATTTAATTTAAAAATAATCTAATTTAATTTGAAAATAATATAATTTAATTTGAAAATAATATAATTTTATTTGCAAATATTATAATTTAATTTAAAAATAATATAATTTTATTTGAAAAGAATTTAATTTAATTTGAAAATAATATAAATTAGTTTGAAAATCATTTAATTTAATTTGAAAATAATAATAATTAATTTGAAAATAATATAATTTAATTTGAAAATAATATAATTTAATTTGAAAATAATTTAATTTAATTTAAAAATAATTTAATTTACTTTAAAAATAATATAATTTAATTTGAAAATAATATAATTTTATTTGCAAATATTATAATTTAATTTAAAAATAATATAATTTTATTTGAAAATAATTTAATTTAATTTGAAAATAATAATATTTAATTTGAAAATAATATAATTTAATTTGAAAATAATTTAATTAGAAAATAAATTAATTTAATTTGAAAATAATATAAATTAATTTGAAAATAATTTAATTTATTTTGAAAATAATATAATTTAATTATAAAATAATTTATTTTGAAAATAACTTAGTTCAAATTGAAAATAATTAAATTTAATTTGAAAATAATATAATTTAATTTGAAAATAATATAAATTATTTTGAAAATAATTTAATTTAATTTAAAAATAATATAATTTAATTTGAAAATAATATAATTTAATTTGAAAATAATATAATTAAATATTAAAATAATTTAATTTAATTTGAAAATAATATTATTTAATTTGAAAATAATTTAATTTAATTTGAAAATAATAAAATTTAATTTGAAAATAATATAATCTAATTAAAAAATAATTTAATTTAATTTGAAAATAATATAATTTAATTTGAAAATAATATAATTTTATTTGCAAATATTATAATTTAATTTAAAAATAATATAATTTAATTTGAAAATAATTTAATTTAATTTGAAAATAATATAAATTAGTTTGAAAATAATTTTATTTAATTTGAAAATAATAATAATTAATTTGAAAATAATATAATTTAATTTGAAAATAATATAATTTAATTTGAAAATAATTTAATTTAATTTGAAAATAATTTAGTTTAATTTGAAAATAATTAAATTTAATTTGAAAATAATATAATTTAATTTGAAAATAATTAAATTTAATTTGAAAATAATATAATTTAATTTGAAAATAATTTAATGTAATTTGAAAATAATATAACTTAATTTGAAAATAATATAATTTATTTAAAATAATATAATTTAATATAAAAATAATTTATTTAATTTCAAAATATTAATATTTAATTTGAAAATAATATTATTTAATTTGAAAATAATATAATTTAATTTAAAAATAATTTAATAAAATTTGAAAATAATTTAGTTTAATTTGAAAATAATTAAATGTAATTTGAAAATAATATAATTTAATTTGAAAATAATTTAATTTAATTTAAAAATAATATAATTTAGTTTGAAAATAATATAATTTAATTTAAAAATAATATATTTAAATATTAAAATAATTTAATTTAATTTGAAAATAATATTATTTAATTTGAAAATAATTTAATTTAATTTGAAAATAATAAAATTTAATTTGAAAATAATATAATTTAATTTGAAAATAATATAATTTTATTTGCAAATATTATAATTTAATTTAAAAATAATATAATTTTATTTGAAAATAATTTAATTTAATTTGAAAATAATATAAATTAGTTTGAAAATAATTTAATTTAATTTGAAAATAATAATAATTAATTTGAAAATAATATAATTTAATTTGAAAATAATATAATTTAATTTGAAAATAATTTAATTTAATTTGAAAATAATTTAGTTTAATTTGAAAATAATTAAATTTAATTTGAAAATAATATAATTTAATTTGAAAATAATTTAATGTAATTTGAAAATAATATAATTTAATTTGAAAATAATAATATTTAATTTGAAAATAATATAATTTAATTTGAAAATAATATAATTTAATTTAAAAATAATTTAACATTATTTGAAAATAATTTAGTTTAATTTGAAAATAATTAAATGTAACTTGAAAATAATATAATTTAATTTGAAAATAATTTAATTTAATTTGAAAATAATATAATTTAATTTGAAAATAATATTATTTACTTTAAAAATAATTTAATTAAATTTGAAAATAATATAATTTAGTTTGAAAATAATTTAATTTAATTTGAAAATAATATAATTAAATTTGAAAATAATATAATTTAATTTAAAAATAATTTAATTTAATTTGAAAATAATATAATTTAATTTGAAAATAATATAGTTTTATTTGCAAATATTACAATTTAATTTAAAAATAATATAATTTAATTTGAAAATAATTTAATTTAATTTGAAAATAATAATATTTAATTTGAAAATAATATAATTTAATTAGAAAATAATTTAATTTGAAAATAAATTAATTTAATTTGAAAATAATATAAATTAATTTGAAAATAATTTAATTTGAAAATAATATAATTTAATTATAAAATGATTTATTTTGAAAATAATTTAGTTCAAATTGAAAATAATTAAATTTATTTTGAAAATAATATAATTTAATTTAAAAATAATATAAATTACTTTGAAAATAATATTATTTAATTTAAAAATAATTTAATTTAATTTGAAAATAATATAATTTAGTTTGAAAATAATTTAATTTAATTTGAAAATAATATAATTTAATTTGAAAATAATATAATTTTATTTGCAAATATTGTAATTTAATTTAAAAATAATATAATTTTATTTGAAAAAAATTTAATTTAATTTGAAAATAATAATATTTAATTTGAAAATAATATAATTTAATTAGAAAATAAATTAATTTATTTTGAAAATAATATAAATTAATTTGAAAATAATTTAATTTAATTTGAAAATAATATAATTTAATTATAAAATAATTTATTTTAAAAATAATTTAGTTCAAATTGAAAATAATTAAATTTAATTTGAAAATAATATAATTTAATTTGAAAATAATATAAATTAATTTGAAAATAATTTAATTTAATTTAAAAATAATATAATTTAGTTTGAAAATAATATAATTTAATTTAAAAATAATATAATTAAATATTAAAATAATTTAATTTAATTTGAAAATAATATTATTAAATTTGAAAATAATTTAATTTAATTTGAAAATAATAAAATTTAATTTGAAAATAATATAATTTAATTTGAAAATAATATAATTTCATTTGCAAATATTATAATTTAATTTAAAAATAATATAATTTTATTTGAAAATAATTTAATTTAATTTGAAAATAATATAAATTAGTTTGAAAATAATTTAATTTAATTTGAAAATAATAATAATTAATTTGAAAATAATATAATTTAATTTGCAAATAATATAATTTAATTTGAATATAATTTAATTTAATTTGAAAATAATTTAGTTTAATTTGAAAATAATTAAATTTAATTTGAAAATAATATAATTTAATTTGAAAATAATTTAATGTAATTTGAAAATAATATAATTTAATTTGAAAATAATATAATTTATTTGAAAATCATATAATTTAATATAAAAATAATTTAATTTATTTTGAAAATAATAATATTTAATTTGAAAATAATATAATTTAATTTGAAAATAATATAATTTAATTTAAAAATAATTTAACATTATTTGAAAATAATTTAGTTTAATTTGAAAATAATTAAATGTAATTTGAAAATAATATAATTTAATTTGAAAATAATTTAATTTAATTTGAAAATAATATAATTTAATTTGAAAATAATATTATTTAATTTAAAAATAATTTAATTTAATTTGAAAATAATATAATTTAGTTTGAAAATAATTTAATTTTATTTGAAAATAATATAAATAAATTTGAAAATAATATAATTTAATTTAAAAATAATTTAATTTAATTTGAAAATAATATAATTTAATTTGAAAATAATATAGTTTTATTTGCAAATATTATAATTTAATTTAAAAATAATATAATTTTATTTGAAAATAATTTAATTTAATTTGAAAATAATAATATTTAATTTGAAAATAATATAATTTAATTAGAAAATAATTTAATTTAAAAATAAATTAATTTAATTTGAAAATAATATAATTTTATTTGCAAATATTATAATTTAATTTAAAAATAATATAATTTTATTTGAAAAGAATTTAATTTAATTTGAAAATAATATAAATTAGTTTGAAAATAATTTAATTTAATTTGAAAATAATAATAATTAATTTGAAAATAATATAATTTAATTTGAAAATAATATAATTTAATTTGAAAATAATTTAATTTAATTTGAAAATAATTTAGTTTAATTTGAAAATAATTAAATTTAATTTGAAAATAATATAATTTAATTTGAAAATAATTTAATGTAATTTGAAAATAATATAATTTAATTTGAAAATAATATAATTTATTTGAAAATAATATAATTTAATATAAAAATAATTTAATTTAATTTGAAAATAATAATATTTAATTTGAAAATAATATAATTTAATTTGAAAATAATAAAATTTAATTTGAAAATAATATAATTTAATTTAAAAATAATTTAATTTAATTTGAAAATAATATAATTTAATTTGAAAATAATATAATTTTATTTGCAAATATTATAATTTAATTTAAAAATAATATAATTTTATTTGAAAAGAATTAAATTTAATTTGAAAATAATATAAATTAGTATGAAAATAATTTAATTTAATTTAAAAATAATATAATCTAATATGAAAATAATATAATTAAATTTGAAAATAATATAATTAAATATTAAAATAATTTAATTTAATTTGAAAATAATATTATTTAATTTGAAAATAATTTAATTTAATTTGAAAATAATAAAATTTAATTTGAAAATAATATAATTTAATTTAAAAATAATCTAATTTAATTTGAAAATAATATAATTTAATTTGAAAATAATATAGTTTTATTTGCAAATATTATAATTTAATTTAAAAATAATATAATTTAATTTGAAAATAATAAAAATTAGTTTGAAAATAATTTAATTTAATTTGAAAATAATAATATTTAATTTGAAAACAATATAATTTAATTTGAAAATAATATAATTTAATTAAAAAATAATTTAATTTAATTTGAAAATAATATAATTTAATTTGAAAATAATTTAATTTAATTTAAAAATAATATAATTTAATTTGAAAATAATATAATTTAATTTGAAAATAATTTAATTAATTTGAAAATAATATAAATTAATTTGAAAATATTATAATTTAATTTGAAAATAATATAATTTAATTTGAAAATTATATAATTTAATTTGAAAATAATATAATTTAATTTAAAAATAATATATTTTAATATAAAAATAATTTAATTTAATTTGAAAATAATATAATTTAATTTAAGAATAATTTAATTTAATTTGAAAATAATATAATTTAATTTGAAAATAATATAATTTGATTTGCAAATATTATAATTTAATTTAAAAATAATATAATTTTATTTAAAAATATTTTAATTTAATTTGAAAATAATATAATTTAATTTGAAAATAATATAGTTTTATTTGCAAATATTATAATTTAATTTAAAAATAATATAATTTAATTTGAAAATAATAAAAATTAGTTTAAAAATAATATAATTTAATTTGAAAATAATATAAATTAGGTTGAAAATAATTTAATGTAATTTGAAAATAATAATATTTAATTTGAAAACAATATAATGTAATTTGAAAATAATATAATTTAATTAAAAAATAATTTAATTTAATTTGAAAATAATATAATTTAATTTGAAAATAATTTAATTTAATTAAAAAATAATATAATTTAATTTGAAAATAATATAATTTAATTTAAAAATAATTTTATTTAATTTGAAAATAATATAATTTAATTTGAAAATAATATAATTTTATTTAAGAATAATTTAATTTAATTTGAAAATAATATAATTTAATTTGAAAATATAATATTATTTGCAAATATTATAATTTAATTAAAAAATAATATAATTTTATTTAAAAATAATTTAATTTAAGTTGAAAATAATATAAATTAGTTTGAAAATAATTTAATTTAATTTGAAAATAATATTTAATTTAAAAATAATATAATTTAATTTGAAAATAATATAATTTAATTTACTTTGAAAATAATATAAATTATTTTGAAAATAATTTAATTTAATTTGAAAATAATATAATTAAATTTGAAAATAATTTTATTTGAAAATAATATAATTTAATTTGAAAATAATATAATTTAATTTAAAAATAATTTAATTTAATTTAAAAATAATAAAATTTAATTTGAAAATAATATAATTTTATTTGCAAATATTATAATTTAATTTAAAAATAATATAATTTAATTTGAAAATAATATGATTTTATTTGCAAGTATTATAATTTAATTTAAAAATAATATAATTTAATTTGAAAATAATAAAAATTAGTTTGAAAATAATTTAATTTAATTTGAAAATAATATAATTTAATTTGAAAATTATATAATTTAATTTGAAAATAATATAATTTAATTTAAAAATAATATATTTTAATATAAAAATAATTTAATTTAATTTAAAAATAATATAATTTAATTTAAGAATAATTTAATTTAATTTGAAAATAATATAATTTAATTTGAAAATAATATAATTTGATTTGCAAATATTATAATTTAATTTAAAAATAATATAATTTTATTTAAAAATATTTTAATTTAATTTGAAAATAATATAAATTAGTTTGAAAATAATTTAATTTAATTTGAAAATAATAATATTTAATTTGAAAACAATATAATTTAATTTGAAAATAATATAATTTATTTAAAAAATAATTTATTTTAATTTGAAAATAATATAATTTTATTTGAAAATAATATAATTTTATTTAAAAATAATATAATTTAATATAAAAATAATTTAATTTAATTTGAAAATAATATAATTTAATTTCAAAATAATATAATTTAATTTAAAAATGATTTAATTTAATTTAAAAATAATATAATTTAATTTGAAAATAATATAAATTAGGTTGAAAATAATTTAATTTAATTTGAAAATAATAATATTTAATTTGAAAACAATATAATTTAATTTGAAAATAATATAATTTAATTAAAAAATAATTTAATTTAATTTGAAAATAATATAATTTAATTTGAAAATAATTTAATTTAATTTAAAAATAATATAATTTAATTTGAAAATAATATAATTTAATTTGAAAATAATTTTATTTAATTTGAAAATAATATAAATTAATTTGAAAATAATATAATTTAATTTTAAAATAATATAATTTAATTTGAAAATAATATAATTTAATTTGAAAATAATATAAATTAATTTGAAAATAATTTAATTTAACTTGAAAATAATATAATTTAATTTGAAAATAATATAATTTAATTTAAAAATAATATAATTTAATATAAAAATAATTTAATTTAATTTGAAAATAATATAATTTCATTTAAGAATAATTTAATTTAATTTGAAATTAATATAATTTAATTTGAAAATATAATTTTATTTGCAAATATTATAATTTAATTTAAAAATAATATAATTTTATTTAAAAATAATTTAATTTAAGTTGAAAATAATATAAATTAGTTTGAAAATAATTTAATTTAATTTGAAAATAATATTTAATTTGAAAATAATATAATTTAATTTGAAAATAATATAAATTAATTTAAAAATAATTTAATTTAATTTAAAAATAATATAATTTAATTTGAAAATAATATAATTTTATTTGCAAATATTATAATTTAATTTAAAAATAATATAATTTAATTTGAAAATAATTTAATTTAATTTGAAAATAATAAAAATTAGTTTGAAAATAATTTAATTTAATTTGAAAATAATAATATTTAATTTGAAAACAATATAATTTAATTTGAAAATAATATAATTTAATTAAAAAATAATTTAATTTAATTTAAAAATAATATAATTTAATTTGAAAATAATTTAATTTAATTTAAAAATAATATAATTTACTTTGAAAATAATATAATTTAATTTGAAAATAATTTAATTTAATTTGAAAATAATATAAATTAATTTGAAAATAATATAATTTAATTTGAAAATAATATAATTTAATTTGAAAATTATATAATTTAATTTGAAAATAATATAATTTAATTTAAAAATAATATATTTTAATATAAAAATAATTTAATTTAATTTGAAAATAATATAATTTAATTTGAAAATAATATAATTTGATTTGCAAATATTATAATTTAATTTAAAAATAATATAATTTTATTTAAAAATATTTTAATTTAATTTGAAAAAAATATAAATTAGTTTGAAAATAATTTAATTTAATTTGAAAATAATAATATTTAATTTGAAAATAATATAATTTAATTTTAAAATAATATAATTTAATTTAATTTGAAAATAATATAAATTTATTTGAAAATAATTTAATTTAATTTGAAAATAATATAACTTAATTTGAAAATAATTTAATTTGATTTGAAAATAATATAATTTAATTTGAAAATAATATAATTTAATTTAAAAATAATTTAATTTAATTTAAAAATAATATAATTTAATTTGAAAATAATATAATTTTATTTGCAAATATTATAATTTAATTTAAAAATAATATAATTTAATTTGAAAATAATTTAATTTAATTTTATATTTATATGAAAATAATATAAATTAGTTTGAAAATAATTTAATTTGAAAATAATAATATTTAATTTGAAAACAATATAATTTAATTTGAAAATAATATAATTTAATTAAAAAATAATTTAATTTAATTTGAAATAAATATAATTTAATTTGAAAATAATTTAATTTAATTTGAAAATATTATAATTTAATTTGAAAATAATATTATTTAATTTAAAAATAATTTAATTTATTTTGAAAATAATATAATTTAGTTTGAAAATAATTTAATTTAATTTGAAAATAATATTATTAAATTTGAAAATTATATAATTTAATTTAAAAATAATTTAATTTAATTTGAAAATAATATCATTTAATTTGAAAATAATATAATTTTATTTGCAAATATTATAATTTAATTTAAAAATAATATAATTTTATTTGAAAATAATTTAATTTAATTTAAAAATAATAAGATTTAATTTGAAAATAATATAATTTAACGAGAAAATAATTTAATTTGAAAATAAATTAATTTAATTTGAAAATAATATAAATTAATTTGAAAATAATTTAATTTAATTTGAAAATAATATAATTTAATTATGAAATAATTTATTTTGAAAATAACTTAGTTCAAATTGAAAATAATTAAATTTAATTTGAAAATAATATAATTTAATTTGAAAATAATATAAATTAATTTAAAAATAATTTAATTTAATTTAATAATAATATAATTTAATTTGAAAATAATATAATTTAATTTGAAAATAATTTAATTAAATATTAAAATAATTTAATTTAATTTGAAAATAATATTATTTAATTTGAAAATAATTTAATTTAATTTGAAAATAATAAAATTTAATTTGAAAATAATATAATTAAATTTAAAAATAATTTAATTTAATTTGAAAATAATATAATTTAATTTGAAAATAATACAATTTTTTTTGCAAATATTATAATTTAGTTTAAAAATAATATAATTTTATTTGAAAATAATTTAATTTAATTTGAAAATAATATAAATTAGTTTGAAAATAATTTAATTTAATTTAAAAATAATAATAATTAATTTGAAAATAATATAATTTTATTTGAAAATAATATAATTTAATTTGAAAATAATATAATTTAATTTGAAAATAATATAATTTAATTTGAAAATAATATAAATTAATTTGAAAATAATTTAATTTAACTTGAAAATAATATAATTTAATTTGAAAATAATATAATTTAATTTAAAAATAATATAATTTAATATAAAAATAATTTAATTTAATTTGAAAATAATATAATTTCATTTAAGAATAATTTAATTTAATTTGAAATTAATATAATTTAATTTGAAAATATAATTTTATTTGCAAATATTATAATTTAATTTAAAAATAATATAATTTTATTTAAAAATAATTTAATTTAAGTTGAAAATAATATAAATTAGTTTGAAAATAATTTAATTTAATTTGAAAATAAGATTTAATTTGAAAATAATATAATTTAATTTGAAAATAATTTAATTTGAAAATAATTTAATTTGAAAATAATAGAATTTAATTTGAAAATAATATAAATTAATTTAAAAATAATTTAATTTAATTTAAAAATAATATAATTTAATTTGAAAATAATATAATTTTATTTGCAAATATTATAATTTAATTTAAAAATAATATAATTTAATTTGAAAATAATTTAATTTAATTTGAAAATAATAAAAATTAGTTTGAAAATAATTTAATTTAATTTGAAAATAATAATATTTAATTTGAGAACAATATAATTTAATTTGAAAATAATATAATTTAATTAAAAAATAATTTAATTTAATTTAAAAATAATATAATTTAATTTGAAAATAATTTAATTTAATTTAAAAATAATATAATTTAATTTGAAAATAATATAATTTAATTTAAAAATAATTTAATTTAATTTGAAAATAATATAAATTAATTTGAAAATAATATAATTTAATTTGAAAATAATATAATTTAATTTGAAAATTATATAATTTAATTTGAAAATAATATAATTTAATTTAAAAATAATATATTTTAATATAAAAATAATTTAATTTAATTTGAAAATAATTTAATTTAAGAGTAATTTAATTTAATTTGAAAATAATATAATTTAATTTGAAAATAATATAATTTGATTTGCAAATATTATAATTTAATTTAAAAATAATATAATTTTATTTAAAAATATATTAATTTAATTTGAAAATAATATAAATTAGTTTGAAAATAATTTAATTTAATTTGAAAATAATAATATTTAATTTGAAAATAATATAATTTAATTTTAAAATAATATAATTTAATTTGAAAATAATATAACTTAATTTGAAAATAATTTAATTTAATTTGAAAATAATATAATTTAATTTGAAAATAATATAATTTAATTTAAAAATAATTTAATTTAATTTAAAAATAATATAATTTAATTTGAAAATAATATAATTTTATTTGCAAATATTATAATTTAATTTAAAAATAATGTAATTTAATTTGAAAATAATTTAATTTAATTTGAAAATAATATAAATTAGTTTGAAAATAATTTAATTTGAAAATAATAATATTTAATTTGAAAACAATATAATTTAATTTGATAATAATATAATTTAATTAAAAAATAATTTAATTTATATTAAATAAATATAATTTAATTTGAAAATAATTTAATTTAATTTGAAAATATTATAATTTAATTTGAAAATAATATTATTTAATTTAAAAATAATTTAATTTAATTTGAAAATAATATAATTTAGTTTGAAAATAATTTAATTTAATTTGAAAATAATATAATTAAATTTGAAAATTATATAATTTAATTTAAAAATAATTTAATTTAATTTGAAAAAAATATCATTTAATTTGAAAATAATATAATTTTATTTGCAAATATTATAATTTAATTTAAAAATAATATAATTTTATTTGAAAATAATTTAATTTAATTTAAAAATAATAAGATTTAATTTGAAAATAATATAATTTAATGAGAAAATAATTTAATTTGAAAATAAATTAATTTAATTTGAAAATAATATAAATTAATTTGAAAATAATTTAATTTAATTTGAAAATAATATAATTTAATTATGAAATAATTTATTTTGAAAATAACTTAGTTCAAATTGAAAATAATTAAATTTAATTTGAAAATAATATAATTTAATTTAAAAATAATATAAATTAATTTAAAAATAATTTAATTTAATTTAATAATAATATAATTTAATTTGAAAATAATATAATTTAATTTGAAAATAATATAATTAAATATTAAAATAATTTAATTTAATTTGAAAATAATATTATTTAATTTGAAAATAATTTAATTTAATTTGAAAATAATAAAATGTATTTTGAAAATAATATAATTAAATTTAAAAATAATTTAATTTAATTTGAAAATAATATAATTTAATTTGAAAATAATACAATTTTTTTTGCAAATATTATAATTTAGTTTAAAAATAATATAATTTAATTTGAAAATAATTTAATTTAATTTGAAAATAATATAAATTAGTTTGAAAATAATTTAATTTAATTTGAAAATAATATTTAATTTGAAAATAATATAATTTAATTTGAAAATAATATAATTTAATTTGAAAATAATATAATTTAATTTACTTTGAAAATAATATAAATTATTTTGAAAATAATTTAATTTAATTTGAAAATAATATAATTAAATTTGAAAATAATTTTATTTGAAAATAATATAATTTAATTTGAAAATAATATAATTTAATTTAAAAATAATTTAATTTAATTTAAAAATAATATAATTTAATTTGAAAATAATATAATTTTATTTGCAAATATTATAATTTAATTTAAAAATAATATAATTTAATTTGAAAATAATAAAAATTAGTTTGAAAATAATTTAATTTAATTTGAAAATAATAATATTTAATTTGAAAACAATATAATTTAATTTGAAAATAATATAATTTATTTAAAAAATAATTTAATTTAATTTGAAAATAATATAATTTAATTTGAAAATAATTTAATTTAATTTAAAAATAATATAATTTAATTTGAAAATAATATAATTTAATTTGAAAATAATTTAATTAATTTGAAAATAATATAAATTAATTTGAAAATAATATAATTTAATTTGAAAATAATATAATTTAATTTGAAAATTATATAATTTAATTTGAAAATAATATAATTTAATTTAAAAATAATATATTTTAATATAAAAATAATTTAATTTAATTTGAAAATAATATAATTTAATTTAAGAATAATTTAATTTAATTTGAAAATAATATAATTTAATTTGAAAATAATATAATTTGATTTGCAAATATTATAATTTAATTTAAAAATAATATAATTTTATTTAAAAATATTTTAATTTAATTTGAAAATAATATAAATTAGTTTGAAAATAATTTAATTTAATTTGAAAATAATAATATTTAATTTGAAAACAATATAATTTAATTTGAAAATAATATAATTTATTTAAAAAATAATTTATTTTAATTTGAAAATAATATAATTTTATTTGAAAATAATATAATTTTATTTAAAAATAATATAATTTAATATAAAAATAATTTAATTTAATTTGAAAATAATATAATTTAATTTGAAAATAATATAATTTAATTTAAAAATGATTTAATTTAATTTAAAAATAATATAATTTAATTTGAAAATAATATAAATTAGGTTGAAAATAATTTAATTTAATTTGAAAATAATAATATTTAATTTGAAAACAATATAATTTAATTTGAAAATAATATAATTTAATTAAAAATAATTTAATTTAATTTGAAAATAATATAATTTAATTTGAAAATAATTTAATTTAATTTAAAAATAATATAATTTAATTTGAAAATAATATAATTTAATTTGAAAATAATTTTATTTAATTTGAAAATAATATAAATTAATTTGAAAATAATATAATTTAATTTGAAAATAATATAATTTAATTTGAAAATAATATAATTTAATTTGAAAATAATATAAATTAATTTGAAAATAATTTAATTTAACTTGAAAATAATATAATTTAATTTGAAAATAATATAATTTAATTTAAAAATAATATAATTTAATATAAAAATAATTTAATTTAATTTGAAAATAATATAATTTCATTTAAGAATAATTTAATTTAATTTGAAATTAATATAATTTAATTTGAAAATATAATTTTATTTGCAAATATTATAATTTAATTTAAAAATAATATAATTTTATTTAAAAATAATTTAATTTAAGTTGAAAATAATATAAATTAGTTTGAAAATAATTTAATTTAATTTGAAAATAATATTTAATTTGAAAATAATATAATTTAATTTGAAAATAATATAATTTAATTTACTTTGAAAATAATATAAATTAATTTGAAAATAATTTAATTTATTTTGAAAATAATATAATTTAATTTAAAAATAATTTAATGTGAAAATAATAGAATTTAATTTGAAAATAATATAAATTAATTTAAAAATAATTTAATTTAATTTAAAAATAATATAATTTAATTTGAAAATAATATAATTTTATTTGCAAATATTATAATTTAATTTAAAAATAATATAATTTAATTTGAAAATAATTTAATTTAATTTGAAAATAATAAAAATTAGTTTGAAAATAATTTAATTTAATTTGAAAATAATAATATTTAATTTGAAAACAATATAATTTAATTTGAAAATAATATAATTTAATTAAAAAATAATTTAATTTAATTTAAAAATAATATAATTTAATTTGAAAATAATTTAATTTAATTTAAAAATAATATAATTTAATTTGAAAATAATATAATTTAATTTGAAAATAATTTAATTTAATTTGAAAATAATATAAATTAATTTGAAAATAATATAATTTAATTTGAAAATAATATAATTTAATTTGAAAATTATATAATTTAATTTGAAAATGATATAATTTAATTTAAAAATAATATATTTTAATATAAAAATAATTTAATTTAATTTGAAAATAATATAATTTAATTTAAGAATAATTTAATTTAATTTGAAAATAATAATATTTAATTTGAAAATAATATAATTTAATTTTAAAATATTATAATTTAATTTAATTTGAAAATAATATAAATTTATTTGAAAATAATTTAATTTAATTTGAAAATAATATAAATTAATTTGAAAATTATATAATTAAATTTGAAAATAATTTTATTTGAAAATAATATAATTTAATTTGAAAATAATTTAATTTAATTTAAAAATAATATAATTTAATTTGAAAATAATATAATTTAATTTGAAAATAATTTTATTTAATTTGAAAATAATATAAATTAATTTGAAAATAATATAATTTAATTTCAAAATAATATAATTTAATTTGAAAATAATATAATTTAATTTGAAAATAATATAAATAAATTTGAAAATAATTTAATTTAACTTGAAAATAATATAATTTAATTTGAAAATAATATAATTTAATTTAAAAATAATATAATTTAATATAAAAATAATTTAATTTAATTTGAAAATAATATAATTTCATTTAAGAATAATTTAATTTAATTTGAAAATAATATAATTTAATTTGAAAATATAATTTTATTTGCAAATATTATAATTTAATTAAAAAATAATATAATTTTATTTAAAAATAATTTAATTTAAGTTGAAAATAATATAAATTAGTTTGAAAATAATTTAATTTAATTTGAAAATAATATTTAATTTGAAAATAATATTTAATTTGAAAATAATATAATTTAATTTGAAAATAATATAATTTAATTTGAAAATAATATAATTTAATTTACTTTGAAAATAATATAAATTATTTTGAAAATAATTTAATTTAATTTGAAAATAATATAATTAAATTTGAAAAAAAATTTATTTGAAAATAATATAATTTAATTTGAAAATAATATAATTTAATTTAAAAATAATTTAATTTAATTTAAAAATAATATAATTTAATTTGAAAATAATATAATTTTATTTGCAAATATTATAATTTAATTTAAAAATAATATAATTTAATTTAAAAATAATAAAAATTAGTTTGAAAATAATTTAATTTAATTTGAAAATAATAATATTTAATTTGAAAACAATATAATTTAATTTGAAAATAATATAATTTAATTAAAAAATAATTTAATTTAATTTGAAAATAATATAATTTAATTTGAAAATAATTTAATTTAATTTAAAAATAATATAATTTAATTTGAAAATAATATAATTTAATTTGAAAATAATTTAATTAATTTGAAAATAATATAAATTAATTTGAAAATAATATAATTTAATTTGAAAATAATATAATTTAATTTGAAAATTATATAATTTAATTTGAAAATAATATAATTTAATTTAAAAATAATATATTTTAATATAAAAATAATTTAATTTAATTTGAAAATAATATAATTTAATTTAAGAATAATTTAATTTAATTTAAAAATAATATAATTTAATTTGAAAATAATATAATTTGATTTGCAAATATTATAATTTAATTTAAAAATAATATAATTTTATTTAAAAATATTTTAATTTAATTTGAAAATAATATAATTTAATTTGAAAATATTATAATTTAATTTAAAAATGATTTAATTTAATTTAAAAATAATATAATTTAATTTGAAAATAATATAAATTAGGTTGAAAATAATTTAATTTAATTTGAAAATAATAATATTTAATTTGAAAACAATATAATTTAATTTGAAAATAATATAATTTAATTAAAAAATAATTTAATTTAATTTGAAAATAATATAATTTAATTTGAAAATAATTTAATTTAATTTAAAAATAATATAATTCAATTTGAAAATAATATAATTTAATTTAAAAATAATTTTATTTAATTTGAAAATAATATAAATTAATTTGAAAATAATATAATTTAATTTGAAAATAATATAATTTAATTTGAAAATAATATAATTTAATTTGAAAATAATATAAATTAATTTGAAAATAATTTAATTTAACTTGAAAATAATATAATTTAATTTGAAAATAATATAATTTAATTTAAAAATAATATAATTTAATATAAAAATAATTTAATTTAATTTGAAAATAATATAATTTCATTTAAGAATAATTTAATTTAATTTGAAAATAATATAATTTAATTAGAAAATATAATATTATTTGCAAATATTATAATTTAATTAAAAAATAATATAATTTTATTTAAAAATAATTTAATTTAAGTTGAAAATAATATAAATTAGTTTGAAAATAATTTAATTTAATTTGAAAATAATATTTAATTTAAAAATAATATAATTTAATTTGAAAATAATATAATTTAATTTACTTTGAAAATAATATAAATTATTTTGAAAATAATTTAATTTAATTTGAAAATAATATAATTAAATTTGAAAATAATTTTATTTGAAAATAATATAATTTAATTTGAAAATAATATAATTTAATTTAAAAATAATTTAATTTAATTTAAAAATAATAAAATTTAATTTGAAAATAATATAATTTTATTTGCAAATATTATAATTTAATTTAAAAATAATATAATTTAATTTGAAAATAATATAATTTTATTTGCAAGTATTATAATTTAATTTAAAAATAATATAATTTAATTTGAAAATAATAAAAATTAGTTTGAAAATAATTTAATTTAATTTGAAAATAATATAATTTAATTTGAAAATTATATAATTTAATTTGAAAATAATATAATTTAATTTAAAAATAATATATTTTAATATAAAAATAATTTAATTTAATTTAAAAATAATATAATTTAATTTAAGAATAATTTAATTTAATTTGAAAATAATATAATTTAATTTGAAAATAATATAATTTGATTTGCAAATATTATAATTTAATTTAAAAATAATATAATTTTATTTAAAAATATTTTAATTTAATTTGAAAATAATCTAAATTAGTTTGAAAATAATTTAATTTAATTTGAAAATAATAATATTTAATTTGAAAACAATATAATTTAATTTGAAAATAATATAATTTATTTAAAAAATAATTTATTTTAATTTGAAAATAATATAATTTTATTTGAAAATAATATAATTTTATTTAAAAATAATATAATTTAATATAAAAATAATTTAATTTAATTTGAAAATAATATAATTTAATTTCAAAATAATATAATTTAATTTAAAAATGATTTAATTTAATTAAAAAATTATATAATTTAATTTGAAAATAATATAAATTAGGTTGAAAATAATTTAATTTAATTTGAAAATAATAATATTTAATTTGAAAACAATATAATTTAATTTGAAAATAATATAATTTAATTAAAAAATAATTTAATTTAATTTGAAAATAATATAATTTAATTTGAAAATAATTTAATTTAATTTAAAAATAATATAATTTAATTTGAAAATAATATAATTTAATTTGAAAATAATTTTATTTAATTTGGAAATAATATAAATTAATTTGAAAATAATATAATTTAATTTGAAAATAATATAATTTAATTTGAAAATAATATAATTTAATTTGAAAATAATATAAATTAATTTGAAAATAATTTAATTTAACTTGAAAATAATATAATTTAATTTGAAAATAATATAATTTAATTTAAAAATAATATAATTTAATATAAAAATAATTTAATTTAATTTGAAAATAATATAATTTCATTTAAGAATAATTTAATTTAATTTGAAATTAATATAATTTAATTTGAAAATATAATTTTATTTGCAAATATTATAATTTAATTTAAAAATAATATAATTTTATTTAAAAATAATTTAATTTAAGTTGAAAATAATATAAATTAGTTTGAAAATAATTTAATTTAATTTGAAAATAATATTTAATTTGAAAATAATATAATTTAATTTGAAAATAATATAAATTAATTTAAAAATAATTTAATTTAATTTAAAAATAATATAATTTAATTTGAAAATAATATAATTTTATTTGCAAATATTATAATTTAATTTAAAAATAATATAATTTAATTTGAAAATAATTTAATTTAATTTGAAAATAATAAAAATTAGTTTGAAAATAATTTAATTTAATTTGAAAATAATAATATTTAATTTGAAAACAATATAATTTAATTTGAAAATAATATAATTTAATTAAAAAATAATTTAATTTAATTTAAAAATAATATAATTTATTTTGAAAATAATTTAATTTAATTTAAAAATAATATAATTTAATTTGAAAATAATATAATTTAATTTGAAAATAATTTAATTTAATTTGAAAATAATATACATTAATTTGAAAATAATATAATTTAATTTGAAAATAATATAATTTAATTTGAAAATTATATAATTTAATTTGAAAATAATATAATTTAATTTAAAAATAATATATTTTAATATAAAAATAATTTAATTTAATTTGAAAATAATATAATTTAATTTAAGAATAATTTAATTTAATTTGAAAATAATATAATTTAATTTGAAAATAATATAATTTGATTTGCAAATATTATAATTTAATTTAAAAATAATATAATTTTATTTAAAAATATTTTAATTTAATTTGAAAATAATATAAATTAGTTTGAAAATAATTTAATTTAATTTGAAAATAATAATATTTAATTTGAAAATAATATAATTTAATTTTAAAATAATATAATTTAATTTAATTTGAAAATAATATAAATTTATTTGAAAATAATTTAATTTAATTTGAAAATAATATAACTTAATTTGAAAATAATTTAATTTGATTTGAAAATAATATAATTTAATTTGAAAATAATATAATTTAATTTAAAAATAATTTAATTTAATTTAAAAATAATATAATTTAATTTGAAAATAATATAATTTTATTTGCAAATATTATAATTTAATTTAAAAATAATATAATTTAATTTGAAAATAATTTAATTTAATTTTATATTTATATGAAAATAATATAAATTAGTTTGAAAATAATTTAATTTTAAAATAATAATATTTAATTTGAAAACAATATAATTTAATTTGAAAATAATATAATTTAATTAAAAAATAATTTAATTTAATTTGAAATAAATATAATTTAATTTGAAAATAATTTAATTTAATTTGAAAATATTATAATTTAATTTGAAAATAATATTATTTAATTTAAAAATAATTTAATTTAATTTGAAAATAATATAATTTAATTTAAGAATAATTTAATTTAATTTGAAAATAATATAATTTAATTTGAAAATAATATAATTTGATTTGCAAATATTATAATTTAATTTAAAAATAATATAATTTTATTTAAAAATATTTTAATTTAATTTGAAAATAATCTAAATTAGTTTGAAAATAATTTAATTTAATTTGAAAATAATAATATTTAATTTGAAAACAATATAATTTAATTTGAAAATAATATAATTTATTTAAAAAATAATTTATTTTAATTTGAAAATAATATAATTTTATTTGAAAATAATATAATTTTATTTAAAAATAATATAATTTAATATAAAAATAATTTAATTTAATTTGAAAATAATATAATTTAATTTCAAAATAATATAATTTAATTTAAAAATGATTTAATTTAATTAAAAAATAATATAATTTAATTTGAAAATAATATAAATTAGGTTGAAAATAATTTAATTTAATTTGAAAATAATAATATTTAATTTGAAAACAATATAATTTAATTTGAAAATAATATAATTTAATTAAAAAATAATTTAATTTAATTTGAAAATAATATAATTTAATTTGAAAATAATTTAATTTAATTTAAAAATAATATAATTTAATTTGAAAATAATATAATTTAATTTGAAAATAATTTTATTTAATTTGAAAATAATATAAATTAATTTGAAAATAATATAATTTAATTTGAAAATAATATAATTTAATTTGAAAATAATATAATTTAATTTGAAAATAATATAAATTAATTTGAAAATAATTTAATTTAACTTGAAAATAATATAATTTAATTTGAAAATAATATAATTTAATTTAAAAATAATATAATTTAATATAAAAATAATTTAATTTAATTTGAAAATAATATAATTTCATTTAAGAATAATTTAATTTAATTTGAAATTAATATAATTTAATTTGAAAATATAATTTTATTTGCAAATATTATAATTTAATTTAAAAATAATATAATTTTATTTAAAAATAATTTAATTTAAGTTGAAAATAATATAAATTAGTTTGAAAATAATTTAATTTAATTTGAAAATAATATTTAATTTGAAAATAATATAATTTAATTTGAAAATAATATAAATTAATTTAAAAATAATTTAATTTAATTTAAAAATAATATAATTTAATTTGAAAATAATATAATTTTATTTGCAAATATTATAATTTAATTTAAAAATAATATAATTTAATTTGAAAATAATTTAATTTAATTTGAAAATAATAAAAATTAGTTTGAAAATAATTTAATTTAATTTGAAAATAATAATATTTAATTTGAAAACAATATAATTTAATTTGAAAATAATATAATTTAATTAAAAAATAATTTAATTTAATTTAAAAATAATATAATTTAATTTGAAAATAATTTAATTTAATTTAAAAATAATATAATTTAATTTGAAAATAATATAATTTAATTTGAAAATAATTTAATTTAATTTGAAAATAATATAAATTAATTTGAAAATAATATAATTTAATTTGAAAATAATATAATTTAATTTGAAAATTATATAATTTAATTTGAAAATAATATAATTTAATTTAAAAATAATATATTTTAATATAAAAATAATTTAATTTAATTTGAAAATAATATAATTTAATTTAAGAATAATTTAATTTAATTTGAAAATAATATAATTTAATTTGAAAATAATATAATTTGATTTGCAAATATTATAATTTAATTTAAAAATAATATAATTTTATTTAAAAATATTTTAATTTAATTTGAAAATAATATAAATTAGTTTGAAAATAATTTAATTTAATTTGAAAATAATAATATTTAATTTGAAAATAATATAATTTAATTTTAAAATAATATAATTTAATTTAATTTGAAAATAATATAAATTTATTTGAAAATAATTTAATTTAATTTGAAAATAATATAACTTAATTTGAAAATAATTTAATTTGATTTGAAAATAATATAATTTAATTTGAAAATAATATAATTTAATTTAAAAATAATTTAATTTAATTTAAAAATAATATAATTTAATTTGAAAATAATATAATTTTATTTGCAAATATTATAATTTAATTTAAAAATAATATAATTTAATTTGAAAATAATTTAATTTAATTTTATATTTATATGAAAATAATATAAATTAGTTTGAAAATAATTTAATTTGAAAATAATAATATTTAATTTGAAAACAATATAATTTAATTTGAAAATAATATAATTTAATTAAAAAATAATTTAATTTAATTTGAAATAAATATAATTTAATTTGAAAATAATTTAATTTAATTTGAAAATATTATAATTTAATTTGAAAATAATATTATTTAATTTAAAAATAATTTAATTTAATTTGAAAATAATATAATTTAGTTTGAAAATAATTTAATTTAATTTGAAAATAATATTATTAAATTTGAAAATTATATAATTTAATTTAAAAATAATTTAATTTAATTTGAAAATAATATCATTTAATTTGAAAATAATATAATTTTTTTTGCAAATATTATAATTTAATTTAAAAATAATATAATTTTATTTTAAAATAATTTAATTTAATTTAAAAATAATAAGATTTAATTTGAAAATATTATAATTTAATGAGAAAATAATTTAATTTGAAAATAAATTAATTTAATTTGAAAATAATATAAATTAATTTGAAAATAATTTAATTTAATTTGAAAATAATATAATTTAATTATGAAATAATTTATTTTGAAAATAACTTAGTTCAAATTGAAAATAATTAAATTTAATTTGAAAATAATATAATTTAATTTGAAAATAATATAAATTAATTTAAAAATAATTTAATTTAATAATAATATAATTTAATTTGAAAATAATATAATTTAATTTGAAAATAATTTAATTTAATTTGAAAATAATAAAATTTAATTTGAAAATAATATAATTAAATTTAAAAATAATTTAATTTAATTTGAAAATAATATAATTTAATTTGAAAATAATACAATTTTTTTTGCAAATATTATAATTTAGTTTAAAAATAATATAATTTTATTTGAAAATAATTTAATTTAATTTTAAAATAATATAAATTAGTTTGAAAATAATTTAATTTAATTTAAAAATAATAATAATTAATTTGAAAATAATATAATTTAATTTGAAAATAATATAATTTAATTTGAAAATAATTTAATTTAATTTGAAAATAATTTAGTTTAATTTGAAAATGATTAAATTTAATTTAAAAATAATATAATTTAATTTGAAAATAATTTAATGTAATTTAAAAATAATATAATTTAATTTGAAAATAATATAATTTATTTGAAAATAATATAATCTAATATAAAAATAATTTAATTTAATTTCAAAATAATAATATTTAATTTGAAAATAATATAAAATAATTTGAAAATAATATAATTTAATTTAAAAATAACTTAATATAATTTGAAAATAATTTAGTTTAATTTGATAATAATTAAATGTAATTTGAAAATAATATAATTTAGTTTGAAAATAATTTAATTTAATTTGAAAATAATATAATTAAATTTGAAAATTATATAATTTAATTTAAAAATAATTTAATTTAATTTGAAAATAATATAATTTAATTTGAAAATAATATAATTTTATTTGCAAATATTATAATTTAATTTAAAAATAATATAATTTTATTTGAAAATAATTTAATTTAATTTGAAAATAACAATATTTAATTTGAAAATAATATAAATTAATTAGAAAATAAATTATTTTAATTTGAAAATAATAAAAATTAATTTGAAAATAATTTAATTTATTTTGAAAATAATATAATTTAATTATAAAATAATTTATTTTGAAAATAATTAAATTTAATTTGAAAATAATATAATTTAATTTGAAAATAATATAAATTATTTTGAAAATAATTTAATTTAATTTAAAAATAATTTAATTTAATTTGAAAATAATATAATTTAATTTGAAAATAATATAATTAAATATTAAAATAATTTAATTTAATTTGAAAATAATATTATTTAATTTGTAAATAATTTAATTAAATTTGAAAATAATAAAATTTAATTTGAAAATAATATAATTTAATTTAAAAATAATTTAATTTAATTTGAAAATAATATAATTTAATTTAAAAATAATATAATTTTATTTGCAAATATTATAATTTAATTTAAAAATAATAAAATTTTATTTGAAAATAATTTAATTTAATTTGAAAATAATATAAATTAGTTTGAAAATAATTTAATTTAATTTGAAAATAATAATAATTAATTTGAAAATAATATAATTTAATTTGAAAATAATATAATTTAATTTGAAAATAATTTAATTTAATTTGAAAATAATTTAGTTTAATTTGAAAATAATTAAATTTAATTTGAAAATAATATAATTTAATTTGAAAATAATTTAATTTAATTTGAAATAAATATAATTTAATTTGAAAATAATTTAATTTAATTTGAAAATATTATAATTTAATTTGAAAATAATATTATTTAATTTAAAAATAATTTAATTTAATTTGAAAATAATATAATTTAGTTTGAAAATAATTTAATTTAATTTGAAAATAATATAATTAAATTTGAAAATTATATAATTTAATTTAAAAATAATTTAATTTAATTTGAAAATAACATCATTTAATTTGAAAATAATATAATTTTATTTGCAAATATTATAATTTAATTTAAAAATAATATAATTTTATTTGAAAATAATTTAATTTAATTTAAAAATAATAAGATTTAATTTGAAAATAATATAATTTAATGAGAAAATAATTTAATTTGAAAATAAATTAATTTAATTTGAAAATAATATAAATTAATTTGAAAATAATTTAATTTAATTTGAAAATAATATAATTTAATTATGAAATAATTTATTTTGAAAATAACTTAGTTCAAATTGAAAATAATTAAATTTAATTTGAAAATAATATAATTTAATTTGAAAATAATATAAATTAATTTAAAAATAATTTAATTTAATTTAATAATAATATAATTTAATTTGAAAATAATATAATTTAATTTGAAAATAATTTAATTAAATATTAAAATAATTTAATTTAATTTGAAAATATTATTGTTTAATTTGAAAATAATTTAATTTAATTTGAAAATAATAAAATTTAATTTGAAAATAATATAATTAAATTTAAAAATAATTTAATTTAATATGAAAATAATATAATTTAATTTGAAAATAATACAATTTTTTTTGCAAATATTATAATTTAGTTTAAAAATAATATAATTTTATTTGAAAATAATTTAATTTAATTTGAAAATAATATAAATTAGTTTGAAAATAATTTAATGTAATTTAAAAATAATAATAATTAATTTGAAAATAATATAATTTAATTTGAAAATAATATAATTTAATTTGAAAATAATTTAATTTAATTTGAAAATAATTTATTTTAATTTGAAAATAATTAAATTTAATTTAAAAATAATATAATTTAATTTGAAAATAATTTAATGTAATTTAAAAATAATATAATTTAATTTGAAAATAATATAATTTATTTGAAAATAATATAATTTAATATAAAAATAATTTAATATAATTTGAAAATAATTTAGTTTAATTTGAAAATAATTAAATGTAATTTGAAAATAATATAATTTAGTTTGAAAATAATTTAATTTAATTTGAAAATAATATAAATAAATTTGAAAATTATATAATTTAATTTAAAATTAATTTAATTTAATTTGAAAATAATATAATTTTATTTGCAAATATTATAATTTAATTTAAAAATAATATAATTTTATTTGAAAATAATTTAATTTAATTTGAAAATAACAATATTTAATTTGAAAATAATATAAATTAATTAGAAAATAAATTATTTTAATTTGAAAATAATATAAATTAATTTGAAAATAATTTAATTTATTTTGAAAATAAAATAATTTAATTATAAAATAATTTATTTTGAAAATAATTAAATTTAATTTGAAAATAATATAATTTAATTTGAAAATAATATAATTAAATATTAAAATAATTTAATTTAATTTGAAAATAATATTATTTAATTTGAAAATAATTTAATTTAATTTGAAAATAATAAAATTTAATTTGAAAATAATATAATTTAATTTAAAAATAATTTAATTTAATTTGAAAATAATATAATTTAATTTGAAAATAATATAATATTATTTAAAAATAATTTAATTTAATTTGAAAATCATATAAATTAGTTTGAAAATAATTTAATTTAATTTGAAAATAATAATAATTAATTTGAAAATAATATAATTTAATTTGAAAATAATATATTTTAATTTGAAAATAATTTAATTTAATTTGAAAATAATTTAGTTTAATTTGAAAATAATTAAATTTAATTTGAAAATATTATAATTTATTTTGAAAATAATTAAATTTAATTTGAAAATAATATAATTTAATTTGAAAATAATTTAATGTAATTTGAAAATAATATAACTTAATTTGAAAATAATATAATTTATTTAAAATAATATAATTTAATATAAAAATAATTTAATTTAATTTCAAAATATTAATATTTAATTTGAAAATAATATAATTTGATTTGAAAATAATATAATTTAATTTAAAAATAATTTAATATAATTTGAAAATAATTTAGTTTAATTTGAAAATAATTAAATGTAATTTGAAAATAATATAATTTGAAAATAATTTAATTTAATTTGAAAATAATATAATTTAATTTGAAAATAATATTATTTAGTTTAAAAATAATTTAATTTAATTTGAAAATAATATAATTTAGTTTGAAAATAATTTAATTTAATTTGAAAATAATATAATTTAATTTGAAAATAATATAATTTTATTTGCAAATATTGTAATTTAATTTAATTTAATTTGAAAATAATTAAATGTAATTTGAAAATAATATAATTTAATTTGAAAATAATTAATTTGAAAATAATATAATTTAATTTGAAAATAATATTATTTAGTTTAAAAATAATTTAATTTAATTTGAAAATAATATAATTTAGTTTGAAAATAATTTAATTTAATTTGAAAATAATATAATTTAATTTGAAAATAATATAATTTTATTTGCAAATATTGTAATTTAATTTAAAAATAATATAATTTTATTTGAAAATAATTTAATTTAATTTGAAAATAATAATATTTAATTTGAAAATAATATAATTTAATTAGAAAATAAATTAATTTAATTTGAAAATAATATAAATTAATTTGAAAATAATTTAATTTAATTTGAAAATAATATAATTTAATTATAAAATAATTTATTTTAAAAATAATTTAGTTCAAATTGAAAATAATTAAATTTAATTTGAAAATAATATAATTTAATTTGAAAATAATATAAATTAATTTGAAAATAATTTAATTTAATTTAAAAATAATATAATTTAGTTTGAAAATAATATAATTTAATTTAAAAATAATATAATTAAATATTAAAATAATTTAATTTAATTTGAAAATAATATTATTAAATTTGAAAATAATTTAATTTAATTTGAAAATAATAAAATTTAATTTGAAAATAATATAATTTAATTTGAAAATAATATAATTTCATTTGCAAATATTATAATTTAATTTAAAAATAATATAATTTAATTTGAAAATAATTTAATTTAATTTGAAAATAATATAAATTAGTTTGAAAATAATTTAATTTAATTTGAAAATAATAATAATTAATTTGAAAATAATATAATTTAATTTGAAAATAATATAATTTAATTTAAATATAATTTAATTTAATTTGAAAATAATTTAGTTTAATTTGAAAATAATTAAATTTAATTTGAAAATAATATAATTTAATTTGAAAATAATTTAATGTAATTTGAAAATAATATAATTTAATTTGAAAATAATATAATTTATTTGAAAATAATATAATTTAATATAAAAATAATTTAATTTAATTTGAAAATAATAATATTTAATTTGAAAATAATATAATTTAATTTGAAAATAATATAATTTAATTTAAAAATAATTTAACATTATTTGAAAATAATTTAGTTTAATTTGAAAATAATTAAATGTAATTTGAAAATAATATAATTTAATTTGAAAATAATTTAATTTAATTTGAAAATAATATAATTTAATTTGAAAATAATATTATTTAATTTAAAAATAATTTAATTTAATTTGAAAATAATATAATTTAGTTTGAAAATAATTTAATTTTATTTGAAAATAATATAATTAAATTTGAAAATAATATAATTTAATTTAAAAATAATTTAATTTAATTTGAAAATAATATAATTTAATTTGAAAATAATATAGTTTTATTTGCAAATATTATAATTTAATTTAAAAATAATATAATTTTATTTGAAAATAATTTAATTTAATTTGAAAATAATAATATTTAATTTGAAAATAATATAATTTAATTAGAAAATAATTTAATTTGAAAATAAATTAATTTAATTTGAAAATAATATAATTTTATTTGCAAATATTATAATTTAATTTAAAAATAATATAATTTTATTTGAAAAGAATTTAATTTAATTTGAAAATAATATAAATTAGTTTGAAAATAATTTAATTTAATTTGAAAATAATAATAATTAATTTGAAAATAATATAATTTAATTTGAAAATAATATAATTTAATTTGAAAATAATTTTATTTAATTTGAAAATAATTTAGTTTAATTTGAAAATAATTAAATTTAATTTGAAAATAATATAATTTAATTTGAAAATAATTTAATGTAATTTGAAAAAAATATAATTTAATTTGAAAATAATATAATTTATTTGAAAATAATATAATTTAATATAAAAATAATTTAATTTAATTTGAAAATAATAATATTTAATTTGAAAATAATATAATTTAATTTGAAAATAATAAAATTTAATTTGAAAATAATATAATTTAATTTAAAAATAATTTAATTTAATTTGAAAATAATATAATCTAATATGAAAATAATATAATTAAATTTGAAAATAATATAATTAAATATTAAAATAATTTAATTTGAAAATAATATTATTTAATTTGAAAATAATTTAATTTAATTTGAAAATAATAAAATTTAATTTGAAAATAATATAATTTAATTTAAAAATAATCTAATTTAATTTGAAAATAATATAATTTAATTTGAAAATAATATAATTTTATTTGCAAATATTATAATTTAATTTAAAAATAATATAATTTTATTTGAAAAGAATTTAATTTAATTTGAAAATAATATAAATTAGTTTGAAAATAATTTAATTTAATTTGAAAATAATAATAATTAATTTGAAAATAATATAATTTAATTTGAAAATAATATAATTTAATTTGAAAATAATTTAATTTAATTTAAAAATAATTTAATTTACTTTAAAAATAATATAATTTAATTTGAAAATAATATAATTTTATTTGCAAATATTATAATTTAATTTAAAAATAATATAATTTTATTTGAAAATAATTTAATTTAATTTGAAAATAATAATATTTAATTTGAAAATAATATAATTTAATTTGAAAATAATTTAATTAGAAAATAAATTAATTTAATTTGAAAATAATATAAATTAATTTGAAAATAATTTAATTTATTTTGAAAATAATATAATTTAATTTGAAAATAATATAAATTATTTTGAAAATAATTTAATTTAATTTAAAAATAATATAATTTAATTTGAAAATAATATAATTTAATTTGAAAATAATATAACTAAATATTAAAATAATTTAATTTAATTTGAAAATAATATTATTTAATTTGAAAATAATTTAATTTAATTTGAAAATAATAAAATTTAATTTGAAAATAATATAATTTAATTAAAAAATAATTTAATTTAATTTGAAAATAATATAATTTAATTTGAAAATAATATAATTTTATTTGCAAATATTATAATTTAATTTAAAAATAATATAATTTTATTTGAAAATAATTTAATTTAATTTGAAAATAATATAAATTAGTTTGAAAATAATTTTATTTAATTTGAAAATAATAATAATTAATTTGAAAATAATATAATTTAATTTGAAAATAATATAATTTAATTTGAAAATAATTTAATTTAATTTGAAAATAATTTAGTTTAATTTGAAAATAATTAAATTTTATTTAAAAATAATATAATTTAATTTGAAAATAATTAAATTTAATTTGAAAATAATATAATTTAATTTGAAAATAATTTAATGTAATTTGAAAATAATATAACTTAATTTGAAAATAATATAATTTATTTAAAATAATATAATTTAATATAAAAATAATTTATTTAATTTCAAAATATTAATATTTAATTTGAAAATAATATTATTTAATTTGAAAATAATATAATTTAATTTAAAAATAATTTAATAAAATTTGAAAATAATTTAGTTTAATTTGAAAATAATTAAATGTAATTTGAAAATAATATAATTTAATTTGAAAATAATTTAATTTAATTTAAAAATAATATAATTTAGTTTGAAAATAATATAATTTAATTTAAAAATAATATAATTAAATATTAAAATAATTTAATTTAATTTGAAAATAATATTATTTAATTTGAAAATAATTTAATTTAATTTGAAAATAATAAAATTTAATTTGAAAATAATATAATTTAATTTGAAAATAATATAATTTTATTTGCAAATATTATAATTTAATTTAAAAATAATATAATTTTATTTGAAAATAATTTAATTTAATTTGAAAATAATATAAATTAGTTTGAAAATAATTTAATTTAATTTGAAAATAATAATAATTAATTTGAAAATAATATAATTTAATTTGAAAATAAAATAATTTAATTTGAAAATAATTTAATTTAATTTGAAAATAATTTAGTTTAATTTGAAAATAATTAAATTTAATTTGAAAATAATATAATTTAATTTGAAAATAATTTAATGTAATTTGAAAATAATATAATTTAATTTGAAAATAATAATATTTAATTTGAAAATAATATAATTTAATTTGAAAATAATATAATTTAATTTAAAAATAATTTAACATTATTTGAAAATAATTTAGTTTAATTTGAAAATAATTAAATGTAACTTGAAAATAATATAATTTAATTTGAAAATAATTTAATTTAATTTGAAAATAATATAATTTAATTTGAAAATAATATTATTTACTTTAAAAATAATTTAATTAAATTTGAAAATAATATAATTTAGTTTGAAAATAATTTAATTTAATTTGAAAATAATATAATTAAATTTGAAAATAATATAATTTAATTTAAAAATAATTTAATTTAATTTGAAAATAATATAATTTAATTTGAAAATAATATAGTTTTATTTGCAAATATTATAATTTAATTTAAAAATAATATAATTTAATTTGAAAATAATTTAATTTAATTTGAAAATAATAATATTTAATTTGAAAATAATATAATTTAATTAGAAAATAATTTAATTTGAAAATAAATTAATTTAATTTGAAAATAATATAAATTAATTTGAAAATAATTTAATTTGAAAATAATATAATTTAATTATAAAATGATTTATTTTGAAAATAATTTAGTTCAAATTGAAAATAATTAAATTTAATTTGAAAATAATATAATTTAATTTAAAAATAATATAAATTACTTTGAAAATAATATTATTTAATTTAAAAATAATTTAATTTAATTTGAAAATAATATAATTTAGTTTGAAAATAATTTAATTTAATTTGAAAATAATATAATTTAATTTGAAAATAATATAATTTTATTTGCAAATATTGTAATTTAATTTAAAAATAATATAATTTTATTTGAAAAAAATTTAATTTAATTTGAAAATAATAATATTTAATTTGAAAATAATATAATTTAATTAAAAAATAAATTAATTTAATTTGAAAATAATATAAATTAATTTGAAAATAATTTAATTTAATTTGTAAATAATATAATTTAATTATAAAATAATTTATTTTAAAAATAATTTAGTTCAAATTGAAAATAATTAAATTTAATTTGAAAATAATATAATTTAATTTGAAAATAATATAAATTAATTTGAAAATAATTTAATTTAATTTAAAAATAATATAATTTAGTTTGAAAATAATATAATTTAATTTAAAAATAATATAATTAAATATTAAAATAATTTAATTTAATTTGAAAATAATATTATTAAATTTGAAAATAATTTAATTTAATTTGAAAATAATAAAATTTAATTTGTAAATAATATAATTTAATTTGAAAATAATATAATTTCATTTGCAAATATTATAATTTAATTTAAAAATAATATAATTTTATTTGAAAATAATTTAATTTAATTTGAAAATATTATAAATTAGTTTGAAAATAATTTAATTTAATTTGAAAATAATAATAATTAATTTGAAAATAATATAATTTAATTTGCAAATAATATAATTTAATTTGAATATAATTTAATTTAATTTGAAAATAATTTAGTTTAATTTGAAAATAATTAAATTTAATTTGAAAATAATATAATTTAATTTGAAAATAATTTATTGTAATTTGAAAATAATATAATTTAATTTGAAAATAATATAATTTATTTGAAAATAATATAATTTAATATAAAAATAATTTAATTTATTTTGAAAATAATAATATTTAATTTGAAAATAATATAATTTAATTTGAAAATAATATAATTTAATTTAAAAATAATTTAACATTATTTGAAAATAATTTAGTTTAATTTGAAAATAATTAAATGTAATTTGAAAATAATATAATTTAATTTGAAAATAATTTAATTTAATTTGAAAATAATATAATTTAATTTGAAAATAATATTATTTAATTTAAAAATAATTTAATTTAATTTGAAAATAATATAATTTAGTTTGAAAATAATTTAATTTTATTTGAAAATAATATAATTAAATTTGAAAATAATATAATTTAATTTAAAAATAATTTAATTTAATTTGAAAATAATATAATTTAATTTGAAAATAATATAGTTTTATTTGCAAATATTATAATTTAATTTAAAAATAATATAATTTTATTTGAAAATAATTTAATTTAATTTGAAAATAATAATATTTAATTTGAAAATAATATAATTTAATTAGAAAATAATTTAATTTGAAAATAAATTAATTTAATTTGAAAATAATATAATTTTATTTGCAAATATTATAATTTAATTTAAAAATAATATAATTTTATTTGAAAAGAATTTAATTTAATTTGAAAATAATATAAATTAGTTTGAAAATAATTTAATTTAATTTGAAAATAATAATAATTAATTTGAAAATAATATAATTTAATTTGAAAATAATATAATTTAATTTGAAAATATTATAAATTAGTTTGAAAATAATTTAATTTAATTTGAAAATAATAATAATTAATTTGAAAATAATATAATTTAATTTGCAAATAATATAATTTAATTTGAATATAATTTAATTTAATTTGAAAATAATTTAGTTTAATTTGAAAATAATTAAATTTAATTTGAAAATAATATAATTTAATTTGAAAATAATTTATTGTAATTTGAAAATAATATAATTTAATTTGAAAATAATATAATTTATTTGAAAATAATATAATTTAATATAAAAATAATTTAATTTATTTTGAAAATAATAATATTTAATTTGAAAATAATATAATTTAATTTGAAAATAATATAATTTAATTTAAAAATAATTTAACATTATTTGAAAATAATTTAGTTTAATTTGAAAATAATTAAATGTAATTTGAAAATAATATAATTTAATTTGAAAATAATTTAATTTAATTTGAAAATAATATAATTTAATTTGAAAATAATATTATTTAATTTAAAAATAATTTAATTTAATTTGAAAATAATATAATTTAGTTTGAAAATAATTTAATTTTATTTGAAAATAATATAATTAAATTTGAAAATAATATAATTTAATTTAAAAATAATTTAATTTAATTTGAAAATAATATAATTTAATTTGAAAATAATATAGTTTTATTTGCAAATATTATAATTTAATTTAAAAATAATATAATTTTATTTGAAAATAATTTAATTTAATTTGAAAATAATAATATTTAATTTGAAAATAATATAATTTAATTAGAAAATAATTTAATTTGAAAATAAATTAATTTAATTTGAAAATAATATAATTTTATTTGCAAATATTATAATTTAATTTAAAAATAATATAATTTTATTTGAAAAGAATTTAATTTAATTTGAAAATAATATAAATTAGTTTGAAAATAATTTAATTTAATTTGAAAATAATAATAATTAATTTGAAAATAATATAATTTAATTTGAAAATAATATAATTTAATTTGAAAATAATTTAATTTAATTTGAAAATAATTTAGTTTAATTTGAAAATAATTAAATTTAATTTGAAAATAATATAATTTATTTTGAAAATAATTTAATGTAATTTGAAAATAATATAATTTAATTTGAAAATAATATAATTTTTTGAAAATAATATAATTTAATATAAAAAGAATTTAATTTAATTTGAAAATAATATAAATTAGTTTGAAAATAATTTAATTTAATTTGAAAATAATAATAATTAATTTGAAAATAATATAATTTAATTTGAAAATAATATAATTTTATTTGCAAATATTATAATTTAATTTAAAAATAATATAATTTTATTTGAAAAGAATTAAATTTAATTTGAAAATAATATAAATTAGTTTGAAAATAATTTAATTTAATTTAAAAATAATATAATCTAATATGAAAATAATATAATTAAATTTGAAAATAATATAATTAAATATTAAAATAATTTAATTTAATTTGAAAATAATATTATTTAATTTGAAAATAATTTAATTTAATTTGAAAATAATAAAATTTAATTTGAAAATAATATAATTTAATTTAAAAATAATCTAATTTAATTTGAAAATAATATAATTTAATTTGAAAATAATATAATTTTATTTGCAAATATTATAATTTAATTTAAAAATAATATAATTTTATTTGAAAAGAATTTAATTTAATTTGAAAATAATATAAATTAGTTTGAAAATAATTTAATTTAATTTGAAAATAATAATAATTAATTTGAAAATAATATAATTTAATTTGAAAATAATATAATTTAATTTGAAAATAATTTAATTTAATTTAAAAATAATTTAATTTACTTTAAAAATAATATAATTTAATTTGAAAATAATATAATTTTATTTGCAAATATTATAATTTAATTTAAAAATAATATAATTTTATTTGAAAATAATTTAATTTAATTTGAAAATAATAATATTTAATTTGAAAATAATATAATTTGATTAGAAAATAATTTAATTAGAAAATAAATTAATTTAATTTGAAAATAATATAAATTAATTTGAAAATAATTTAATTTATTTTGAAAATAATATAATTTAATTATAAAATAATTTATTTTGAAAATAACTTAGTTCAAATTGAAAATAATTAAATTTAATTTGAAAATAATATAATTTAATTTGAAAATATTATAAATTATTTTGAAAATAATTTAATTTAATTTAAAAATAATATAATTTAATTTGAAAATAATATAATTTAATTTGAAAATAATATAATTAAATATTAAAATAATTTAATTTAATTTGAAAATAATATTATTTAATTTGAAAATAATTTAATTTAATTTGAAAATAATAAAATTTAATTTGAAAATAATATAATTTAATTAAAAAATAATTTAATTTAATTTGAAAATAATATAATTTAATTTGAAAATAATATAATTTTATTTGCAAATATTATAATTTAATTTAAAAATAATATAATTTTATTTGAAAATAATTTAATTTAATTAGAAAATAATATAAATTAGTTTGAAAATAATTTTATTTAATTTGAAAATAATAATAATTAATTTGAAAATAATATAATTTAAATTGAAAATAATATAATTTAATTTGAAAATAATTTAATTTTATTTGAAAATAATTTAGTTTAATTTGAAAATAATTAAATTTAATTTAAAAATAATATAATTTAATTTGAAAATAATTAAATTTAATTTGAAAATAATATAATTTAATTTGAAAATAATTTAATGTAATTTGAAAATAATATAACTTAATTTGAAAATAATATAATTTATTTAAAATAATATAATTTAATATAAAAATAATTTATTTAATTTCAAAATATTAATATTTAATTTGAAAATAATATTATTTAATTTGAAAATAATATAATTTAATTTAAAAATAATTTAATAAAATTTGAAAATAATTTAGTTTAATTTGAAAATAATTAAATGTAATTTGAAAATAATATAATTTAATTTGAAAATAATTTAATTTAATTTAAAAATAATATAATTTAGTTTGAAAATAATATAATTTAATTTAAAAATAATATAATTAAATATTAAAATAATTTAATTTAATTTGAAAATAATATTATTTAATTTGAAAATAATTTAATTTAATTTGAAAATAATATAATTTAATTTGAAAATAATATAATTTTATTTGCAAATATTATAATTTAATTTAAAAATAATATAATTTTATTTGAAAATAATTTAATTTAATTTGAAAATAATATTATTTAATTTGAAAATAATTTAATTTAATTTGAAAATAATAAAATTTAATTTGAAAATAATATAATTTAATTAAAAAATAATTTAATTTAATTTGAAAATAATATAATTTAATTTGAAAATAATATAATTTTATTTGCAAATATTATAATTTAATTTAAAAATAATATAATTTTATTTGAAAATAATTTAATTTAATTAGAAAATAATATAAATTAGTTTGAAAATAATTTTATTTCATTTGAAAATAATAATAATTAATTTGAAAATAATATAATTTAAATTGAAAATAATATAATTTAATTTGAAAATAATTTAATTTAATTTGAAAATTATTTAGTTTAATTTGAAAATAATTAAATTTAATTTGAAAATAATATAATTTAATTTGAAAATAATTAAATTTAATTTGAAAATAATATAATTTAATTTGAAAATAATTTAATGTAATTTGAAAATAATATAATTTAATTTGAAAATAATATAATTTATTTGAAAATAATATAATTTAATATAAAAATAATTTAATTTATTTTGAAAATAATAATATTTAATTTGAAAATAATATAATTTAATTTGAAAATAATATAATTTAATTTAAAAATAATTTAACATTATTTGAAAATAATTTAGTTTAATTTGAAAATAATTAAATGTAATTTGAAAATAATATAATTTAATTTGAAAATAATTTAATTTAATTTGAAAATAATATAATTTAATTTGAAAATAATATTATTTAATTTAAAAATAATTTAATTTAATTTGAAAATAATATAATTTAGTTTGAAAATAATTTAATTTTATTTGAAAATAATATAATTAAATTTGAAAATAATAAAATTTAATTTAAAAATAATTTAATTTAATTTGAAAATAATATAATTTAATTTGAAAATAATATAGTTTTATTTGCAAATATTATAATTTAATTTAAAAATAATATAATTTTATTTGAAAATAATTTAATTTAATTTGAAAATAATAATATTTAATTTGAAAATAATATAATTTAATTAGAAAATAATTTAATTTGAAAATAAATTAATTTAATTTGAAAATAATATAATTTTATTTGCAAATATTATAATTTAATTTAAAAATAATATAATTTTATTTGAAAAGAATTTAATTTAATTTGAAAATAATATAAATTAGTTTGAAAATAATTTAATTTAATTTGAAAATAATAATAATTAATTTGAAAATAATATAATTTAATTTGAAAATAATATAATTTAATTTGAAAATAATTTAATTTAATTTGAAAATAATTTAGTTTAATTTGAAAATAATTAAATTTAATTTGAAAATAATATAATTTAATTTGAAAATAATTTAATGTAATTTGAAAATAATATAATTTAATTTGAAAATAATATAATTTATTTGAAAATAATATAATTTAATATAAAAATAATTTAATTTAATTTGAAAATAATAATATTTAATTTGAAAATAATATAATTTAATTTGAAAATAATAAAATTTAATTTAAAAATAATATAATTTAATTTAAAAATATTTTAATTTAATTTGAAAATAATATAATTTAATTTGAAAATAATATAATTTTATTTGCAAATATTATAATTTAATTTAAAAATAATATAATTTTATTTGAAAAGAATTAAATTTAATTTGAAAATAATATAAATTAGTTTGAAAATAATTTAATTTAATTTAAAAATAATATAATCTAATATGAAAATAATATAATTAAATTTGAAAATAATATAATTAAATATTAAAATAATTTAATTTAATTTGAAAATAATATTATTTAATTTGAAAATAATTTAATTTAATTTGAAAATAATAAAATTTAATTTGAAAATAATATAATTTAATTTAAAAATAATCTAATTTAATTTGAAAATAATATAATTTAATTTGAAAATAATATAATTTTATTTGCAAATATTATAATTTAATTTAAAAATAATATAATTTTATTTGAAAAGAATTTAATTTAATTTGAAAATAATATAAATTAGTTTGAAAATAATTTAATTTAATTTGAAAATAATAATAATTAATTTGAAAATAATATAATTTAATTTGAAAATAATATAATTTAATTTGAAAATAATTTAATTTAAATTAAAAATAATTTAATTTACTTTAAAAATAATATAATTTAATTTGAAAATAATATAATTTTATTTGCAAATATTATAATTTAATTTAAAAATAATATAATTTTATTTGAAAATAATTTAATTTAATTTGAAAATAATAATATTTAATTTGAAAATAATATAATTTGATTAGAAAATAATTTATTTAGAAAATAAATTAATTTAATTTGAAAATAATATAAATTAATTTGAAAATAATTTAATTTATTTTGAAAATAATATAATTTAATTATAAAATAATTTATTTTGAAAATAACTTAGTTCAAATTGAAAATAATTAAATTTAATTTGAAAATAATATAATTTAATTTGAAAATAATATAAATTATTTTGAAAATAATTTAATTTAATTTAAAAATAATATAATTTAATTTGAAAATAATATAATTTAATTTGAAAATAATATAATTAAATATTAAAATAATTTAATTTAATTTGAAAATAATATTATTTAATTTGAAAATAATTTAATTTAATTTGAAAATAATAAAATTTAATTTGAAAATAATATAATTTAATTAAAAAATAATTTAATTTAATTTGAAAATAATATAATTTAATTTGAAAATAATATAATTTTATTTGCAAATATTATAATTTAATTTAAAAATAATATAATTTTATTTGAAAATAATTTAATTTAATTAGAAAATAATATAAATTAGTTTGAAAATAATTTTATTTAATTTGAAAATAATAATAATTAATTTGAAAATAATATAATTTAAATTGAAAATAATATAATTTAATTTGAAAATAATTTAATTTAATTTGAAAATAATTTAGTTTAATTTGAAAATAATTAAATTTAATTTGAAAATAATATAATTAAATTTGAAAATAATTAAATTTAATTTGAAAATAATATAATTTAATTTGAAAATAATTTAATGTAATTTGAAAATAATATAACTTAATTTGAAAATAATATAATTTATTTAAAATAATATAATTTAATATAAAAATAATTTATTTAATTTCAAAATATTAATATTTAATTTGAAAATAATATTATTTAATTTGAAAATAATATAATTTAATTTAAAAATAATTTAATAAAATTTGAAAATAATTTAGTTTAATTTGAAAATAATTAAATGTAATTTGAAAATAATATAATTTAATTTGAAAATAATTTAATTTAATTTAAAAATAATATAATTTAGTTTGAAAATAATATAATTTAATTTAAAAATAATATAATTAAATATTAAAATAATTTAATTTAATTTGAAAATAATATTATTTAATTTGAAAATAATTTAATTTAATTTGAAAATAATAAAATTTAATTTGAAAATAATATAATTTAATTTGAAAATAATATAATTTTATTTGCAAATATTATAATTTAATTTAAAAATAATATAATTTTATTTGAAAATAATTTAATTTAATTTGAAAATAATATAAATTAGTTTGAAAATAATTTAATTTAATTTGAAAATAATAATAATTAATTTGAAAATAATATAATTTAATTTGAAAATAATATAATTTAATTTGAAAATAATTTAATTTAATTTGAAAATAATTTAGTTTAATTTGAAAATAATTAAATTTAATTTGAAAATAATATAATTTAATTTGAAAATAATTTAATGTAATTTGAAAATAATATAATTTAATTTGAAAATAATAATATTTAATTTGAAAATAATATAATTTAATTTGAAAATAATATAATTTAATTTAAAAATAATTTAACATTATTTGAAAATAATTTAGTTTAATTTGAAAATAATTAAATGTAATTTGAAAATAATATAATTTAATTTGAAAATAATTTAATTTAATTTGAAAATAATATAATTTAATTTGAAAATAATATTATTTACTTTAAAAATAATTTAATTAAATTTGAAAATAATATAATTTAGTTTGAAAATAATTTAATTTAATTTGAAAATAATATAATTAAATTTGAAAATAATATAATTTAATTTAAAAATAATTTAATTTAATTTGAAAATAATATAATTTAATTTGAAAATAATATAGTTTTATTTGCAAATATTATAATTTAATTTAAAAATAATATAATTTAATTTGAAAATAATTTAATTTAATTTGAAAATAATAATATTTAATTTGAAAATAATATAATTTAATTAGAAAATAATTTAATTTGAACATAAATTAATTTAATTTGAAAATAATATAAATTAATTTGAAAATAATTTAATTTGAAAATAATATAATTTAATTATAAAATGATTTATTTTGAAAATAATTTAGTTCAAATTGAAAATAATTAAATTTAATTTGAAAATAATATAATTTAATTTGAAAATAATATAAATTACTTTGAAAATAATTCAATTTAATTTAAAAATAATATAATCTAATATGAAAATAATATAATTAAATTTGAAAATAATATAATTAAATATTAAAATAATTTAATTTAATTTGAAAATAATATTATTTAATTTGAAAATAATTTAATTTAATTTGAAAATAATAAAATTGAATTTGAAAATAATATAATTTAATTTAAAAATAATTTAATTTAATTTGAAAATAATATAATTTAATTTGAAAATAATATAATTTTATTTGCAAATATTATAATTTAATTTAAAAATAATATAATTTTATTTGAAAAGAATTTAATTTAATTTGAAAATAATATAAATTAGTTTGAAAATAATTTAATTTAATTTGAAAATAATAATAATTAATTTGAAAATAATATAATTTAATTTGAAAATAATATAATTTAATTTGAAAATAATTTAATTTAATTTGAAAATAATTTAGTTTAATTTGAAAATAATTATATTTAATTTGAAAATAATATAATTTAATTTGAAAATAATATAATTTAATTTAGAAATAATTTAATATAATTTGAAAATAATTTAGTTTAATTTGAAAATAATTAAATGTAATTTGAAAATAATATAATTTAATTTGAAAATAATTTAATTTAATTTGAAAATAATATAAATTAATTTGAAAATAATTTAATTTAATTTGAAAATAATATAATTTAATTATAAAATAATTTAATTTATTTTGAAAATAATTTAGTTTAATTTGAAAATTATTAAATTTAATTTGAAAATAATATAATTTAATTTGAAAATAATTTAATTTAATTTGAAAATAATATAATTTAATTTGAAAATAATATAATTTAATTTGAAAATAATTTAATTTAATTTGAAAATAATATAATTTAATTTGAAAATAATATAATTTAATTAAAAAATAATTTGATTTAATTTGAAAATAATATAATTTAATTTGAAAATAATATAATTTTATTTGCAAATATTATAATCTAATTTAAAAATAATATAATTATATTTGAAAATAATTTAATTTAATTTGAAAATAAATTAAATTATTTTAAAAATAATTTAATTTAATTTGAAAATAATAATAATTAATTTGAAAATAATACAATTTAATTTGAAAATAATATAATTTAATTTGAAAATAATGTAATTTGATTTGAAAATAATATAATTTAGTTTGAAAATAATATAATTTAATTTAAAAATAATATAATTTAGTTTGAAAATAATATAATTAAATATTAAAATAATTTAATTTAATTTGAAAATAATATTATTTAATTTGAAAATAATTTAATTTAATTTGAAAATAATAAAATTGAATTTGAAAATAATATAATTTAATTTAAAAATAATTTAATTTAATTTGAAAATAATATAATTTAATTTGAAAATAATATAATTTTATTTGCAAATATTATAATTTAATTTAAAAATAATATAATTTTATTTGAAAAGATTTTAATTTAATTTGAAAATAATATAAATTAGTTTGAAAATAATTTAATTTAATTTGAAAATAATAATAATTAATTTGAAAATAATATAATTTAATTTGAAAATAATATAATTTAATTTGAAAATAATTTAATTTAATTTGAAAATAATTTAGTTTAATTTGAAAATAATTATATTTAATTTGAAAATAATATAATTTAATTTGAAAATAATTTAATGTATTTTGAAAATAATATAATTTAATTTGAAAATAATATAATTTATTTGAAAATAATATAATTTAATATAAAAATAATTTAATTTAATTTGAAAATAATAATATTTAATTTGAAAATAATATAATTTAATTTGAAAATAATATAATTTAATTTAGAAATAATTTAATATAATTTGAAAATAATTTAGTTTAATTTGAAAATAATTAAATGTAATTTGAAAATAATATAATTTAATTTGAAAATAATTTAATTTAATTTGAAAATAATATAAATTAATTTGATAATAATTTAATTTAATTTGAAAATAATATAATTTAATTATAAAATAATTTAATTTATTTTGAAAATAATTTAGTTTAATTTGAAAATTATTAAATTTAATTTGAAAATAATATAATTTAATTTGAAAATAATTTAATTTAATTTGAAAATAATATAATTTAATTTGAAAATAATATAATTTAATTTGAAAATAATTTAATTTAATTTGAAAATAATATAATTTAATTTGAAAATAATATAATTTAATTTGAAAATAATTTAATTTAATTTGAAAATAATTTAGTATAATTTGAAAATAATTAAATTTAATTTGAAAATAATATAATTTAATTTGAAAATAATTTAATGTAATTTGAAAATAATATAATTTAATTTGAAAATAATAATATTTAATTTGAAAATAATATAATTTAATTTGAAAATAATATAATTTAATTTAAAAATAATTTAACATTATTTGAAAATAATTTAGTTTAATTTGAAAATAATTAAATGTAATTTGAAAATAATATAATTTAATTTGAAAATAATTTAATTTAATTTGAAAATAATATAATTTAATTTGAAAATAATATTATTTACTTTAAAAATAATTTAATTAAATTTGAAAATAATATAATTTAGTTTGAAAATAATTTAATTTAATTTGAAAATAATATAATTAAATTTGAAAATAATATAATTTAATTTAAAAATAATTTAATTTAATTTGAAAATAATATAATTTAATTTGAAAATAATATAGTTTTATTTGCAAATATTATAATTTAATTTAAAAATAATATAATTTAATTTGAAAATAATTTAATTTAATTTGAAAATAATAATATTTAATTTGAAAATAATATAATTTAATTAGAAAATAATTTAATTTGAACATAAATTAATTTAATTTGAAAATAATATAAATTAATTTGAAAATAATTTAATTTGAAAATAATATAATTTAATTATAAAATGATTTATTTTGAAAATAATTTAGTTCAAATTGAAAATAATTAAATTTAATTTGAAAATAATATAATTTAATTTGAAAATAATATAAATTACTTTGAAAATAATTCAATTTAATTTAAAAATAATATAATCTAATATGAAAATAATATAATTAAATTTGAAAATAATATAATTAAATATTAAAATAATTTAATTTAATTTGAAAATAATATTATTTAATTTGAAAATAATTTAATTTAATTTGAAAATAATAAAATTGAATTTGAAAATAATATAATTTAATTTGAAAATAATTTAATTTAATTTGAAAATAATATAATTTAATTTGAAAATAATATAATTTTATTTGCAAATATTATAATTTAATTTAAAAATAATATAATTTTATTTGAAAAGAATTTAATTTAATTTGAAAATAATATAAATTAGTTTGAAAATAATTTAATTTAATTTGAAAATAATAATAATTAATTTGAAAATAATATAATTTAATTTGAAAATAATATAATTTAATTTGAAAATAATTTAATTTAATTTGAAAATAATTTAGTTTAATTTGAAAATAATTATATTTAATTTGAAAATAATATAATTTAATTTGAAAATAATATAATTTAATTTAGAAATAATTTAATATAATTTGAAAATAATTTAGTTTAATTTGAAAATAATTAAATGTAATTTGAAAATAATATAATTTAATTTGAAAATAATTTAATTTAATTTGAAAATAATATAAATTAATTTGAAAATAATTTAATTTAATTTGAAAATAATATAATTTAATTATAAAATAATTTAATTTATTTTGAAAATAATTTAGTTTAATTTGAAAATTATTAAATTTAATTTGAAAATAATATAATTTAATTTGAAAATAATTTAATTTAATTTGAAAATAATATAATTTAATTTGAAAATAATATAATTTAATTTGAAAATAATTTAATTTAATTTGAAAATAATATAATTTAATTTGAAAATAATATAATTTAATTAAAAAATAATTTGATTTAATTTGAAAATAATATAATTTAATTTGAAAATAATATAATTTTATTTGCAAATATTATAATCTAATTTAAAAATAATATAATTATATTTGAAAATAATTTAATTTAATTTGAAAATAAATTAAATTATTTTAAAAATAATTTAATTTAATTTGAAAATAATAATAATTAATTTGAAAATAATACAATTTAATTTGAAAATAATATAATTTAATTTGAAAATAATGTAATTTGATTTGAAAATAATATAATTTAGTTTGAAAATAATATAATTTAATTTAAAAATAATATAATTTAGTTTGAAAATAATATAATTTAATTTAAAAATAATATAATTTAATTTGAAAATAATTTAATTTAATTTAAAATTAATATAATTTAATTTGAAAATAATTTAATTTAATTTGAAAATAATTTAATTTAATTTGAAAATAATATAATTTAGTTTGAAAATAATATAATTTAATTTAAAAATAATATAATTTAATTTAAAATTAATATAATTTAATTTGAAAATAATATAATTTAATTTGAAAATAATATAATTTAATTTGAAAATAATTTATTTTAATTTGAAAATAATATAATTTAATTTGAAAATAATGTAATTTGATTTGAAAATAATATAATTTAATTTAAAATTAATATAATTTAATTTGAAAATAATTTAATTTAATTTGAAAATAATATAATTTAATTTGAAAATAATATAATTTAATTTGAAAATAATATAATTTTATTTGAAAATAAAATATTTCAATTTAAAATTGATGTAATTTAATTTGAAAATAAAATAATTTAATTTGAAAATAATAAAATTTAATTTGAAAAAAATATAATTTAATTTGAAAATAATAAAATTTAATTTGAAAATTATTTAATTTAATTTGAAAATAATATAATTTAATTTAAAATTAATAAAATTTAATTTGAAAATAATATAATTTATTTGAAAAATAATTGAAATTTTTTTGAAAATAATTTAATTTGAATATAATTAAATTTAATTTGAAAATAATAAAATTTAATTTGAAAATAATTTAATTTAATTTGAAAATAATATAATTTAATTTGAAAATAATGTAATTTAATTTGATATTAATATAATTTAATTTAAAAATAATATAATTTAATTTGAAAATAATTTAATTTAATTTGAAATTAATATAATTTAATTTAAAAATAATATAATTTAAATTGAAAATAATATAATTTAATTTAAAATTAATATAATTTAATTTGAAAATAATATAATTTAATTAGTAAATAATTTAATTTAATTTAAAATTAATATAATTTAATTTGAAAATAATATAATTTAATTGGAAAATAATATAATTTAATTTGATAATAATATAATTTAATTTGAAAATAATATAATTTAATTTAAAAATAATTTAATTTAATTTAAAAATTATATAATTTAATTTGAAAATGATTTAATTTTATATGAAAATAATATAATTTAATTTGAAAATAATTTAATTTAATTTGAAAATAATATAATTTAATTTGAAAATAATATAATTTAATTTGAAAATAATTTATTTTAATCTGAAAATATTATAATTTAATTTGAAAATAACATAATTTAATTTGAAAATAATATAATTTGATTTGAAAATAATATTATTTAATTTGAAAATAATATAATTTAATTTGAAAATAATTTTATTTTACTTGAAAATAATATAATTTAATTTGAAAATAATATAATTTAACTTGAAAAAAATATAATTTAATTTGAAAATAATAAAATTTAATTTGAAAATAATTTAATTTAATTTGAAAATAATATAATTTAATTTAAAATTAATATAATTTAATTTGGAAATAATTTAATTTGAAAATAATATAATTTAATTTTAAAACAAATTAATTTAATTTGAAAATATTTTAATTTTATTTGAATATAATTTAATTCAATTTGAAAATATTATAATTTAATTTGAAAACAATTTAATTTAATTTGAAAATAATATAATTTAATTTGAAAATAATTAAATTTAATTTAAAAATAATTTAATTTAATTTAAAAATAATATACTTTAATTTAAAAATAATTTAATTTAATTTGAAAATAATAAAATTTAATTTGAAAATCATTTAATTTAATTTGAAAATAACATAATTTAATTTGAAAATAATATAATTGAATTTAATTTAAAAATAATATAATTTAATTTGAAAATAATTTAATTTAATTTGAAAATAATATAATTTTAGTTGAAAATAATTTAATTTTATTTGAAAAGAATATAATTTAATTTGAAAAAAATATAATTTAATTTGAAAATAATTAAATTTAATTTAAATATAATATAATTTAATTTGAAAATAATTTAATTTAATTTAAAATTAATATAATTTAATTTGAAAATAATTTAATTTAATTTGAAAATAATATAATTTAATTTGAAAGTAATTTAATTTAATTTGAAAATAATATAATTTAATTAGAAAATAACATAATTTAATTTAAAATTAATATAAATTAATTTGAAAATAATATAAATTAATTAGAAAATAATTTAATTTAATATAAAATTAATATAAATTAATTTGAAAATAATATAATTTAATTTGAAAATAATATAATTTAAATTGAAAATAATTTAATTTTATTTGAAAAGAATATAATTTAATTTGAAAATAATTTATTTTAATTTGAAAATAATATAATTTAATTTGAAAATAATTTAATTTAAAAATAATATAATTTAATTTGAAAATAATTTAATTTAATTTAAAAATTATATAATTTATTTTGAAAATATTAAAATTTAATTTGAAAATAATTTAATTTAATTTGAAAATAATTTAATTTAATTTGAAAATAATATAATTTAATTAGAAAATAATTTAATTTAATTTAAAATTAATATAATTTAATTTGAAAATAATATAATTTAATTTGAAAATAATATAATTTAATTTAAAATTAATATAATTTAATTTGAAAATATATTATTTTAATTTAAAAATAATATAATTTAATTTGAAAATAATTTATTTTAATTTAAAAATAATATAATTTAATTTAAAAATAATTTAATTTAATTTGAAAATAATATAATTTAATTTGAAAATAATTTAATTTAATTTGAAATTAATATAATTCAATTAGAAAATAATTTAAGTTGATTTAAAATTAATATAATTTAATTTGAAAATAATATAATTTAATTTGAAAATGATTTAATTTAATTTGAAAATAATATAATTTAATTTGAAAATAATTTAATGTATTTTGAAAATAATATAATTTAATTTGAAAATAATAATATTTAATTTTAAAATAATATAATTTAATTTGAAAATAATATAATTTAATTTAAAAATAATTTAACATTATTTGAAAATAATTTAGTTTAATTTGAAAATAATTAAATGTAACTTGAAAATAATATAATTTAATTTGAAAATAATTTAATTTAATTTGAAAATAATATAATTTAATTTGAAAATAATATTATTTACTTTAAAAATAATTTAATTTAATTTGAAAATAATAATTTAGTTTGAAAATAATTTAATTTAATTTGAAAATAATATAATTAAATTTGATAATAATATAATTTAATTTAAAAATAATTTAATTTAATTTGAAAATAATATAATTTAATTTGAAAATAATATAGTTTTATTTGCAAATATTATAATTTAATTTAAAAATAATATAATTTAATTTGAAAATAATTTAATTTAATTTGAAAATAATAATATTTAATTTGAAAATAATATAATTTAATTAGAAAATAATTTAATTTGAAAATAAATTAATTTAATTTGAAAATAATATAAATTAATTTGAAAATAATTTAATTTGAAAATAATATAATTTAATTATAAAATGATTTATTTTGAAAATAATTTAGTTCAAATTGAAAATAATTAAATTTAATTTGAAAATAATATAATTTAATTTGAAAATAATATAAATTACTTTGAAAATAATTCAATTTAATTTAAAAATAATATAATCTAATATGAAAATAATATAATTAAATTTGAAAATAATATAATTAAATATTAAAATAATTTAATTTAATTTGAAAATAATATTATTTAATTTGAAAATAATTTAATTTAATTTGAAAATAATAAAATTGAATTTGAAAATAATATAATTTAATTTAAAAATAATTTAATTTAATTTGAAAATAATATAATTTAATTTGAAAATAATATAATTTTATTTGCAAATATTATAATTTAATTTAAAAATAATATAATTTTATTTGAAAAGATTTTAATTTAATTTGAAAATAATATAAATTAGTTTGAAAATAATTTAATTTAATTTGAAAATAATAATAATTAATTTGAAAATAATATAATTTAATTTGAAAATAATATAATTTAATTTGAAAATAATTTAATTTAATTTGAAAATAATTTAGTTTAATTTGAAAATAATTATATTTAATTTGAAAATAATATAATTTAATTTGAAAATAATTTAATGTATTTTGAAAATAATATAATTTAATTTGAAAATAATATAATTTATTTGAAAATAATATAATTTAATATAAAAATAATTTAATTTAATTTGAAAATAATAATATTTAATTTGAAAATAATATAATTTAATTTGAAAATAATATAATTTAATTTAGAAATAATTTAATATAATTTGAAAATAATTTAGTTTAATTTGAAAATAATTAAATGTAATTTGAAAATAATATAATTTAATTTGAAAATAATTTAATTTAATTTGAAAATAATATAAATTAATTTGAAAATAATTTAATTTAATTTGAAAATAATATAATTTAATTATAAAATAATTTAATTTATTTTGAAAATAATTTAGTTTAATTTGAAAATTATTAAATTTAATTTGAAAATAATATAATTTAATTTGAAAATAATTTAATTTAATTTGAAAATAATATAATTTAATTTGAAAATAATATAATTTAATTTGAAAATAATTTAATTTAATTTGAAAATAATATAATTTAATTTGAAAATAATATAATTTAATTTGAAAATAATTTAATTTAATTTGAAAATAATTTAGTTTAATTTGAAAATAATTAAATTTAATTTGAAAATAATATAATTTAATTTGAAAATAATTTAATGTAATTTGAAAATAATATAATTTAATTTGAAAATAATAATATTTAATTTGAAAATAATATAATTTAATTTGAAAATAATATAATTTAATTTAAAAATAATTTAACATTATTTGAAAATAATTTAGTTTAATTTGAAAATAATTAAATGTAACTTGAAAATAATATAATTTAATTTGAAAATAATTTAATTTAATTTGAAAATAATATAATTTAATTTGAAAATAATATTATTTACTTTAAAAATAATTTAATTAAATTTGAAAATAATATAATTTAGTTTGAAAATAATTTAATTTAATTTGAAAATAATATAATTAAATTTGAAAATAATATAATTTAATTTAAAAATAATTTAATTTAATTTGAAAATAATATAATTTAATTTGAAAATAATATAGTTTTATTTGCAAATATTATAATTTAATTTAAAAATAATATAATTTAATTTGAAAATAATTTAATTTAATTTGAAAATAATAATATTTAATTTGAAAATAATATAATTTAATTAGAAAATAATTTAATTTGAAAATAAATTAATTTAATTTGAAAATAATATAAATTAATTTGAAAATAATTTAATTTGAAAATAATATAATTTAATTATAAAATGATTTATTTTGAAAATAATTTAGTTCAAATTGAAAATAATTAAATTTAATTTGAAAATAATATAATTTAATTTGAAAATAATATAAATTACTTTGAAAATAATTCAATTTAATTTAAAAATAATATAATCTAATATGAAAATAATATAATTAAATTTGAAAATAATATAATTAAATATTAAAATAATTTAATTTAATTTGAAAATAATATTATTTAATTTGAAAATAATTTAATTTAATTTGAAAATAATAAAATTGAATTTGAAAATAATATAATTTAATTTAAAAATAATTTAATTTAATTTGAAAATAATATAATTTAATTTGAAAATAATATAATTTTATTTGCAAATATTATAATTTAATTTAAAAATAATATAATTTTATTTGAAAAGAATTTAATTTAATTTGAAAATAATATAAATTAGTTTGAAAATAATTTAATTTAATTTGAAAATAATAATAATTAATTTGAAAATAATATAATTTAATTTGAAAATAATATAATTTAATTTGAAAATAATTTAATTTAATTTGAAAATAATTTAGTTTAATTTGAAAATAATTATATTTAATTTGAAAATAATATAATTTAATTTGAAAATAATATAATTTAATTTAGAAATAATTTAATATAATTTGAAAATAATTTAGTTTAATTTGAAAATAATTAAATGTAATTTGAAAATAATATAATTTAATTTGAAAATAATTTAATTTAATTTGAAAATAATATAAATTAATTTGAAAATAATTTAATTTAATTTGAAAATAATATAATTTAATTATAAAATAATTTAATTTATTTTGAAAATAATTTAGTTTAATTTGAAAATTATTAAATTTAATTTGAAAATAATATAATTTATTTTGAAAATAATTTAATTTAATTTGAAAATAATATAATTTAATTTGAAAATAATATAATTTAATTTGAAAATAATTTAATTTAATTTGAAAATAATATAATTTAATTTGAAAATAATATAATTTAATTAAAAAATAATTTGATTTAATTTGAAAATAATATAATTTAATTTGAAAATAATATAATTTTATTTGCAAATATTATAATCTAATTTAAAAATAATATAATTATATTTGAAAATAATTTAATTTAATTCGAAAATAAATTAAATTATTTTAAAAATAATTTAATTTAATTTGAAAATAATAATAATTAATTTGAAAATAATACAATTTAATTTGAAAATAATATAATTTAATTTGAAAATAATGTAATTTGGTTTGAAAATAATATAATTTAGTTTGAAAATAATATAATTTAATTTAAAAATAACATAATTTAGTTTGAAAATAATGTAATTTAATTTAAAAATAATATAATTTAATTTGAAAATAATTTAATTTAATTTAAAATTAATATAATTTAATTTGAAAATAATTTAATTTAATTTGTAAATAATTTAATTTAATTTGAAAATAATATAATTTAGTTTGAAAATAAAATAATTTAATTTAAAAATAATATAATTTAATTTAAAATTAATATAATTTAATTTGAAAATAATATAATTTAATTTGAAAATAATATAATTTAATTTGAAAATAATTTATTTTAATTTGAAAATAATATAATTTAATTTGAAAATAATGTAATTTGATTTGAAAATAATATAATTTAATTTAAAATTAATATAATTTAATTTGAAAATAATTTAATTTAATTTGAAAATAATATAATTTAATTTGAAAATAATATAATTTAATTTGAAAATAATATAATTTTATTTGAAAATAAAATGTTTCAATTTAAAATTGATGTAATTTAATTTGAAAAAAAAATAAATTAATTTGAAAATAATAAAATTTAATTTGAAAAAAATATAATTTAATTTGAAAATAATAAAATTTAATTTGAAAATTATTTAATTTAATTTGAAAATAATATAATTTAATTTAAAATTAATATAATTTAATTTGAAAATAATATAATTTATTTGAAAAATAATTGAATTTTTTTTGAAAATAATTTAATTTGAATATAATTAAATTTAATTTGAAAATAATATAATTTAATTTGAAAATAATTTAATTTGAAAATAATATAATTCAATTTGAAAATAATTTAATTTAATTTGAAAATAATATAATTTAATTTGAAAATAATTTAATTTAATTTGAAAATAATATAATTTAGTTGGAAAATAATATAATTTAATTTAAAAATAATATAATTTAATTTAAAATTAATATAATTTAATTTGAAAATAATATAATTTAATTTGAAAATAATATAATTTAATTTGAAAATAATTTATTTTAATTTGAAAATATAATTTAATTTGAAAATAATATAATTTAATTTGAAAATAATGTAATTTAATTTGAAAATAATATAATTTAATTTAAAATTAATATAATTTAATTTGAAAATAATTTAATTTAATTTGAAAATAATATAATTTAATTTGAAAATAATATAATTTTATTTGAAAATAAAATATTTCAATTTCAAATTAATGTAATTTAATTTGAAAATAATATAATTTAATTTGAAAATAATAAAATTTAATTTGAAAAAAATATAATTTAATTTGAAAATAATAAAATTTAATTTGAAAATTATTTAATTTAATTTGAAAATAATATAATTTAATTTAAAAATAATATAATTTAATTTGGAAATAATATAATTTAATTTGAAAATAATATAATTTAATTTTAAAACAATTTAATTTAATTTGAATATATTTTAATTTAATTTGAAAATAATTTAATTCAATTTGTAAAAAATGTAATTTAATTTGAAAACAATTTAATTTAATTTGAAAATATTATAATTTAATTTGAAAATAATTAAATTTAATTTAAAAATAATATAATTTAATTTGAAAATAATTTAATTTAATTTGAAAATAATAAAATTTAATTTGAAAATAATTTAATTTAATTTGAAAATAATATAATTTAATTGGAAAATAATTTAATTTAATTTTAAAATAATATAATTTAATTAGAAAATAATATAATTTAATTTAAAATTAATATAATTTAATTTGAAAATAATTTAATTTAATTTGAAAATAATATAATTTAATTTGAAAATAATATAATTTAATTTGAAAATAATTTATTTTAATCTGAAAATATTATAATTTAATTTGAAAATAACATAATTTAATTTGAAAATAATATAATTTGATTTGAAAATAATATTATTTAATTTGAAAATAATATAATTTAATTTGAAAATAATTTTATTTTACTTGAAAATAATATAATTTAATTTGAAAATAATATAATTTAACTTGAAAAAAATATAATTTAATTTGAAAATAATAAAATTTAATTTGAAAATAATTTAATTTAATTTGAAAATAATATAATTTAATTTAAAATTAATATAATTTAATTTGGAAATAATTTAATTTGAAAATAATATAATTTAATTTTAAAACAAATTAATTTAATTTGAAAATATTTTAATTTTATTTGAATATAATTTAATTCAATTTGAAAATATTATAATTTAATTTGAAAACAATTTAATTTTATTTGAAAATAATACAATTTAATTTGAAAATAATATAATTTAATTTGAAAATAATACAATTTATTTTGAAAATAATATAATTTAATTTGAAAATAAAATATTTTAATTTAAAATTAATGTAATTTAATTTGAAAATTATATAATTTAATTTGAAAATTTTAAAATTGAATTTGAAAATAATTCAATTTAATTTAAAAATAATTTAATTTAATTTGAAAATAATATAATTTAGTTAGAAAATAATTTAATTTAATTTAAAATTAATATAATTAAATTAGAAAATAATTTAATTTAATTTGAAAATAACATAATTTTATCTGAAAATAATTTATTTTAATTTAAAAATAATATAATTTAATTTGAAAATAATTTAATTTAATTTAAAAATAATATAATTTAATTTGAAAATAATTTAATTTAATTTGAAAATAATATAATTTTAGTTGAAAATAATTTAATTTTATTTGAAAAGAATATAATTTAATTTGAAAAAAATATAATTTAATTTGAAAATAATTAAATTTAATTTAAATATAATATAATTTAATTTGAAAATAATTTAATTTAATTTAAAATTAATATAATTTAATTTGAAAATAATTTAATTTAATTTGAAAATAATATAATTTAATTTGAAAGTAATTTAATTTAATTTGAAAATAATATAATTTAATTAGAAAATAACATAATTTAATTTAAAATTAATATAAATTAATTTGAAAATAATATAAATTAATTAGAAAATAATTTAATTTAATATAAAATTAATATAAATTAATTTGAAAATAATATAATTTAATTTGAAAATAATATAATTTAAATTGAAAATAATTTAATTTTATTTGAAAAGAATATAATTTAATTTGAAAATAATTTATTTTAATTTGAAAATAATATAATTTAATTTAAAAATAATTTAATTTAAAAATAATATAATTTAATTTGAAAATAATTTAATTTAATTTAAAAATTATATAATTTATTTTGAAAATATTAAAATTTAATTTGAAAATAATTTAATTTAATTTGAAAATAATTTAATTTAATTTGAAAATAATATAATTTAATTAGAAAATAATTTAATTTAATTTAAAATTAATATAATTTAATTTGAAAATAATATAATTTAATTTGAAAATAATATAATTTAATTTAAAATTAATATAATTTAATTTGAAAATAATTTATTTTAATTTAAAAATAATATAATTTAATTTGAAAATAATTTATTTTAATTTAAAAATAATATAATTTAATTTAAAAATAATTTAATTTAATTTGAAAATAATATAATTTAATTTGAAAATAATTTAATTTAATTTGAAATTAATATAATTCAATTAGAAAATAATTTAAGTTGATTTAAAATTAATATAATTTAATTTGAAAATAATATAATTTAATTTGAAAATGATTTAATTTCATTTGAAAATAATATAATTTAATTTGAAAATAATTTAATTTTATTTGAAAATAATACAATTTAATTTGAAAATAATATAATTTAATTTGAAAATAATACAATTTATTTTGAAAATAATATAATTTAATTTGAAAATAAAATATTTTAATGTAAAATTAATGTAATTTAATTTGAAAATTATATAATTTAATTTGAAAATTTTAAAATTGAATTTGAAAATAATTTAATTTAATTTAAAAATAATTTAATTTAATTTGAAAATAATATAATTTAGTTAGAAAATAATTTAATTTAATTTAAAATTAATATAATTAAATTAGAAAATAATTTAATTTAATTTGAAAATAACATAATTTTATCTGAAAATAATTTATTTTAATTTAAAAATAATATAATTTAATTTGAAAATAATTTAATTTAATTTAAAAATAATATAATTTAATTTGAAAATAATTTAATTTATTTTGAAAATAATATAATTTAATTTGAAAATAATTTAATTTAATTAGAAAATAATATAATTTAATTAGAAAATAATTTAATTTGATTTAAAATTAATATAATTTAATTTGAAAATAATATAATTTAATTTGAAAATAATATAATTTAATTTGAAAATGATTTAATTTAATTTGAAAATAATATAATTTAATTTGAAAATAATATAATTTAATTTGAAAATAATATAATTTAATTTGAAAATAATATAATTTAATTTGCAAATAATATAAATTAATTAGAAAATAATTTAATTTAATTTAAAAACAATATAATTCATTTGAAAAATAATTTAATTTAATTTGAAAATAATTTAATTTTAATATAATTAAATTTAATTTGAAAATAATATAATTTAATTTGAAAATAATTTAATTTAATTTGAATATAAAATAATTTAATTTGAAAATAATTTAATTTAATTAAAAAATAATATAATTTAATTTGAAAATAATTTAATTTAATTTGAAAATAATATAATTTAGTTTGAAAATATAATTTAATTTAATTTGAAAATAATTTAATTCGAATATAATTAAATTTAATTTTAAAATAATATAATTTAATTTGAAAATAATATAATTTAATTTAAAAATAATTTACTTTAATTTGAAAATAATATAATTTAATTTGAAAATAATATAATTTATTTTGAAAATAATATAATTTAATTTGAAAATAAAATATTTTAATTTAAAATTAATGTAATTTAATTTGAAAATTATATAATTTAATTTGAAAATTTTAAAATTGAATTTGAAAATAATTTAATTTAATTTAAAAATAATTTAATTTAATTTGAAAATAATATAATTTAGTTAGAAAATAATTTATTTTAACTTAAAATTAATATAATTTAATTAGAAAATAATTTAATTTAATTTGAAAATAATATAATTTTATCTGAAAATAATTTATTTTAATTTAAAAATAATATAATTTAATTTGAAAATAATTTAATTTAATTTAAAAATAATATAATTTAATTTGAAAATAATTTAATTTAATTTGAAAATAATATAATTTAATTTGAAAATAATTTAATTTAATTAGAAAATAATATAATTTAATTAGAAAATAATTTAATTTGATTTAAAATTAATATAATTTAATTTGAAAATAATATAATTTAATTTGAAAATAATATAATTTAATTTGAAAATGATTTAATTTAATTTGAAAATAATATAATTTAATTTGAAAATAATATAATTTAATTTGAAAATAATATAATTTAATTTAAGAATAATTTAATTTAATTTGAAAGTAATATAATTTAATTTGGAAATAATTAAATTTAATTTGAAAATAATATAATTTAATTTGAAAATAATATAATTTAATTTGAAAATAATATAATTTAATTTGAAAATAATATAAATTAATTAGAAAATAATTTAATTTAATTTAAAAACAATATAATTCATTTGAAAAATAATTTAATTAAATTTGAAAATAATTTAATTTTAATATAATTAAATTTAATTTGAAAATAATATAATTTAATTTGAAAATAATTTAATTTAATTTGAATATAATATAATTTAATTTGAAAATAATTTAATTTAATTTGAAAATAATATAATTTAATTTGAAAATAATTTAATTTAATTTGAAAATAATATAATTTAGTTTGAAAATAATATAATTTAATTTAAAGATAATATAATTTAATTTAAAATTAATATAATTTAATTTGAAAATATTATAATTTAATTTGAAAATAATATATTTTAATTTGAAAATAATTTATTTTAATTTGAAAATATTATAATTTAATTTGCAAATAATATAATTTAATTTTAAAATAATGTAATTTGATTTGAAAATAATATAATTTAATATAAAAATAATATAATTTAATTTGAAAATAATTTAATTTAATTAGAAAATAATATAATTTAATTAGAAAATAATTTAATTTGATTTAAAATTAATATAATTTAATTTGAAAATAATATAATTTAATTTGAAAATAATATAATTTAATTTGAAAATGATTTAATTTAATTTGAAAATAATATAATTTAATTTGAAAATAATATAATTTAATTTGAAAATAATATAATTTAATTTTAAAACAAATTAATTTAATTTGAAAATATTTTAATTTTATTTGAATATAATTTAATTCAATTTGAAAATATTATAATTTAATTTGAAAACAATTTAATTTTATTTGAAAATAATACAATTTAATTTGAAAATAATATAATTTAATTTGAAAATAATACAATTTATTTTGAAAATAATATAATTTAATTTGAAAATAAAATATTTTAATTTAAAATTAATGTAATTTAATTTGAAAATTATATAATTTAATTTGAAAATTTTAAAATTGAATTTGAAAATAATTTAATTTAATTTAAAAATAATTTAATTTAATTTGAAAATAATATAATTTAGTTAGAAAATAATTTAATTTAATTTAAAATTAATATAATTAAATTAGAAAATAATTTAATTTAATTTGAAAATAACATAATTTTATCTGAAAATAATTTATTTTAATTTAAAAATAATATAATTTAATTTGAAAATAATTTAATTTAATTTAAAAATAATATAATTTAATTTGAAAATAATTTAATTTAATTTGAAAATAATATAATTTTAGTTGAAAATAATTTAATTTTATTTGAAAAGAATATAATTTAATTTGAAAAAAATATAATTTAATTTGAAAATAATTAAATTTAATTTAAATATAATATAATTTAATTTGAAAATAATTTAATTTAATTTAAAATTAATATAATTTAATTTGAAAATAATTTAATTTAATTTGAAAATAATATAATTTAATTTGAAAGTAATTTAATTTAATTTGAAAATAATATAATTTAATTAGAAAATAACATAATTTAATTTAAAATTAATATAAATTAATTTGAAAATAATATAAATTAATTAGAAAATAATTTAATTTAATATAAAATTAATATAAATTAATTTGAAAATAATATAATTTAATTTGAAAATAATATAATTTAAATTGAAAATAATTTAATTTTATTTGAAAAGAATATAATTTAATTTGAAAATAATTTATTTTAATTTGAAAATAATATAATTTAATTTGAAAATAATTTAATTTAAAAATAATATAATTTAATTTGAAAATAATTTAATTTAATTTAAAAATTATATAATTTATTTTGAAAATATTAAAATTTAATTTGAAAATAATTTAATTTAATTTGAAAATAATTTAATTTAATTTGAAAATAATATAATTTAATTAGAAAATAATTTAATTTAATTTAAAATTAATATAATTTAATTTGAAAATAATATAATTTAATTTGAAAATAATATAATTTAATTTAAAATTAATATAATTTAATTTGAAAATAATTTATTTTAATTTAAAAATAATATAATTTAATTTGAAAATAATTTATTTTAATTTAAAAATAATATAATTTAATTTAAAAATAATTTAATTTAATTTGAAAATAATATAATTTAATTTGAAAATAATTTAATTTAATTTGAAATTAATATAATTCAATTAGAAAATAATTTAAGTTGATTTAAAATTAATATAATTTAATTTGAAAATAATATAATTTAATTTGAAAATGATTTAATTTCATTTGAAAATAATATAATTTAATTTGAAAATAATTTAATTTTATTTGAAAATAATACAATTTAATTTGAAAATAATATAATTTAATTTGAAAATAATACAATTTATTTTGAAAATAATATAATTTAATTTGAAAATAAAATATTTTAATTTAAAATTAATGTAATTTAATTTGAAAATTATATAATTTAATTTGAAAATTTTAAAATTGAATTTGAAAATAATTTAATTTAATTTAAAAATAATTTAATTTAATTTGAAAATAATATAATTTAGTTAGAAAATAATTTAATTTAATTTAAAATTAATATAATTAAATTAGAAAATAATTTAATTTAATTTGAAAATAACATAATTTTATCTGAAAATAATTTATTTTAATTTAAAAATAATATAATTTAATTTGAAAATAATTTAATTTAATTTAAAAATAATATAATTTAATTTGAAAATAATTTAATTTATTTTGAAAATAATATAATTTAATTTGAAAATAATTTAATTTAATTAGAAAATAATATAATTTAATTAGAAAATAATTTAATTTGATTTAAAATTAATATAATTTAATTTGAAAATAATATAATTTAATTTGAAAATAATATAATTTAATTTGAAAATGATTTAATTTAATTTGAAAATAATATAATTTAATTTGAAAATAATATAATTTAATTTGAAAATAATATAATTTAATTTGAAAATAATATAATTTAATTTGCAAATAATATAAATTAATTAGAAAATAATTTAATTTAATTTAAAAACAATATAATTCATTTGAAAAATAATTTAATTTAATTTGAAAATAATTTAATTTTAATATAATTAAATTTAATTTGAAAATAATATAATTTAATTTGAAAATAATTTAATTTAATTTGAATATAAAATAATTTAATTTGAAAATAATTTAATTTAATTTAAAAATAATATAATTTAATTTGAAAATAATTTAATTTAATTTGAAAATAATATATTTTAGTTTGAAAATATAATTTAATTTAATTTGAAAATAATTTAATTCGAATATAATTAAATTTAATTTTAAAATAATATAATTTAATTTGAAAATAATATAATTTAATTTAAAAATAATTTACTTTAATTTGAAAATAATATAATTTAATTTGAAAATAATATAATTTATTTTGAAAATAATATAATTTAATTTGAAAATAAAATATTTTAATTTAAAATTAATGTAATTTAATTTGAAAATTATATAATTTAATTTGAAAATTTTAAAATTGAATTTGAAAATAATTTAATTTAATTTAAAAATAATTTAATTTAATTTGAAAATAATATAATTTAGTTAGAAAATAATTTATTTTAATTTAAAATTAATATAATTTAATTAGAAAATAATTTAATTTAATTTGAAAATAATATAATTTTATCTGAAAATAATTTATTTTAATTTAAAAATAATATAATTTAATTTGAAAATAATTTAATTTAATTTAAAAATAATATAATTTAATTTGAAAATAATTTAATTTAATTTGAAAATAATATAATTTAATTTGAAAATGATTTAATTTAATTTGAAAATAATATAATTTAATTTGAAAATAATATAATTTAATTTGAAAATAATATAATTTAATTTAAGAATAATTTAATTTAATTTGAAAGTAAT